>LR738709.1:46680319-46710830 GCA_902687465.1 Secale cereale | reverse complement strand
CCCCCCCCCCTTTTTTTTTTTCTTATATTGGGTATGCTTGTTCTAGTAGTATATTATAACAATCGAACCTACTTCTTACATGAGTCTGTAAGTTGTCACGGATCCAATTCAATTTTTGGTTGCTTAAATGGAGTGGCACTTCAATAAGTAGTACTCCCTCCGATCCAAAGTAAGTGTCCTGGTTTTAGTTCAAAATTGAAATAAAACGGGAATATGATTATTTTTTTAGTAACTTCAGGTATATTAATATACCCAATACATGTGGATGCTAACGGCCATACTCATATGACAGCTATTTGCTGGAGACGAGGAAGAATCTGATCTGTCTGATAACTTCATTGTGAAAACATGCCAACAATTCATTCCTGTCACTGGTAAATAACTCCATTGAATGATTTTCAGTTTTTCTTACCTTTTTGTTATTTAGGTTATCAGCCTCCTCCACTTTCCGTTCCAGATCATAGCCACGATGACCAGATCCTCACTGGAACTTTGAAATATTTCTTTTGGAACTTAACTCCTTATTTACAGTAATTAGTAGTCACTCGTTTGCATGGGTGATGAACTCACTCTTCTGTTTCTTTTATCAGATTACTATGACGGTGATCGATTTTTGATAAATCAAGATGGTATATGGAAAGTAAGTGATGTCCGATTTAAGCATGACCAACTATCACAACAATTATTGCATTAGCTTGTTACTAGATATGATTACTAACTAGTTACGGAATGTGATACGTCTATGTCCTGTAACATGGAAATTTTATCAATTCCACTAAATGTTTGACTGGTTTACTAATTCTGCATGCACGGAAAGCTAACGCCACCAGCAACACTGTGTGTCTGAGTGATCCATCTCAAAGACATATTTCAACTTCGTAAAGCTATATGTTCCTGAATATGTCTTTTTTTGTTTGATGTCTACAGGCCACCCCATTACTCTTGACTCTGGTAGTGATCGAGCTAAGTGATATTGCTTTTGCTGTAAGTTCGTTCTCAATATTTCCCGCATGATGTTTCCCTTCCCATTTTAGGACCACGAGCATGGGGATTAACATCTTCAGTTTGTAGGTCGACTCAATACCAGCAATCTTTGGTGTGACAAGAGACCCACTTATAATATTGTCATCAAATATTTTTGCTATTTCTGGTAAATCTTCTTTCTGTCCCTATGAACAAACTGTGTGCTATGTTTTTTCCTTTTCATAGACAAATGGAGCATTTTTAAGTTAAAATTTTCCATCATTAGTGATGGATTACACTGTCAACTTTTGATTTGTGTATGTTTCGAAACTTGTCTTCCTCGTAAGACTTTGTTCTTTCATTCCTGCTTTCTATCCACAGTTTTGAAGTTATTTGTTCCATCGATTTTTCCTTTGTAAGTTTGTATAATACAGTACAAAGTTAATAGCTCAATGTGTATTTTTTAAATCTCTGAAATCTGCTTCTGTTAATTCAGCCACAATTTGGGGCTATTGCCATTAGTAATACCAACCCTAGCTTCGTAGCAGTCTTTGATGTTCACGTTTGTCTTCTCTAATTATAAGAAATTGATACATATGACCAAGTAATTTCATCATTTTTATGCTGTTGAGCAATTGGTAATCACATGTATTATACAACTAAAAATAAGTGATGCATGAAAAAGCACCTTGGATACCTTAGGTGTTGATGTAGAATGTTTATACATAGCGCAAATTTGTGCATTCCGAATACACTGTGAAGTGTTAACGTAATAACATGACGAAATTACCCTGTAGGCCTGAGGTCACTCTACGTACTCATTTCTGAGAGCATGTCTGACTTGGAGTATCTGCAGGTAAATGTCCCGTGCTCTTTTAAAGTTTCTTGAAATATTTAGTGATTATTATTGAATACATAATATCCCTTGCTTTTTTAAAAGTTTCTTGAAATTTACTTGTTGTTAAATACATAAAGAATATCCAGTAGTTTTATCATTTATAGTTTTTACACTTACTTTTAAAAACCAACCATTTAAAATTTCAAAATTTCCACCGAGATCTGTCCAGGTAGTGATAAGGTCTGGTGATTGCATTCTTGCTGCCATTTTCTTTAACCCCCATGCACATGTATTGGTTCATGGATGGTCAAGGGTGTGAACATATCCATATTTATAGGGGTGCAAGCGGCAACCCGCTTCGTCCTGGGAAACTCATCAATTAGTTTAAAATTTGCTCGTCACTTGCTTAAAATTAACACTACATTTATACTATGGTATTGTCCGCTAGCCCGCCCCGCTTGCGTCCCTACATATTTGTCTATTATCTATTTCGTGTCACTAATTGCTGTTGGCAATGTGCTCTCCAGCCTGCTGTTGGTATCGTTTTGGGCTTCATAGGGGCAAAGATGATCTTTGACTTTTGTGGTGAGCAATCATAGTTGTTATATTCATGGCATTCCACACTATGATCTGTCACCATTAACAGACCGTGCTGATTATGCTGATTTGTGGCAGGTTATCATATACCAACTGAAGCTTCCCTTGCTGTTGTTACCACATGTCTTAGCGGTGGAGTAATATTGAGTCTTAGGAAAGCATCAAGTGAGGAACGTGACAAGTAGCCAACATGGCGTGGAGAAGGTAAAATCGTTGAATTTAACATTGATGTATTCTTTCACAGATAGTCATACTATACTACAAGACGGATGTTATTTACAACCTAGAGAAAGTTGCCCTTTTCTCACTAAAGAATGTTTATGTGACTACGTTGGAGAACCTAGCTTGATAAAACATGAATGGGCTTCTGCGGTTCAAAGGATTCTCAATGGAATTTTGGAGGATTCTAAATTTCTAATCCTTGGGAATTTTTCCTACGTGGGTTGTTTGATTTGTAAGATTGTAAACCAAAGAAATTTTTCCTAAGGATTCATTTGCACTAGATTTCATAGGAAATTTTCCATCCACTCCAACCTCTTTGAAAGAATCCTACACTTTTCCTTTGCACAATCAAACATCATTATAATCCTGTAGTATCACAGTGGCATGCCAGTCTATTCCTACGTTTTGGAAATCCTGCGAATCAAAGAGGCCCCTATATGCTTAACTGATCCTTGTTCGTAGTTCAAATACCCCAGTTTTCCTTTTAGATCAAATTAACTAGAAAGAATCTGCAAGTGTTAACCGTTAAAAGAACAGGAAGCGCCTCGAATGGATTTGGCTTCATAACGATTGTTAGGGCTTTGTGCATGCTTGGCATAAATTAGGCTGGTACGTACTTAACTACTTTGAGTCGTCGATGTACTACCATTCTACATCTGGTATGATTTTGGAGCCAGTGACCTGATCCTTTTGCAAGAATCCTATTCCTATAATGTACTCCATCCGTCTCAAAATAAGTGTCTCAACTTTGTACTAGCTTTAGTATAAAATTGTACTAAGCTTAAGACACTTATTTTGGGACGGAGGGAGTATAATATATGAGCAGCCTTGGATTTGTCTACACTCATCAATATTTTAGTTGAAGTGATTATTATTGAAAATTCTGGAGCTTACTTTAAGCAACCTTCTGGGTGCTGTAGGCAAGATCCACACCATGTAGTATGCACAATATAACACATCCTTCTGATTTGCTTCCAGTCTTTGCTTTTCGAATATGTTCAGATCAGACTCACTCTAGTTGTCGTTCCATCAAAATCTAGTAATTCATTTTTCTTAAATGATGGGACGGTCATGTCACGAGTTGTTGGAAAACTCGTGTTGGATCATAGTACAATACTTGTGTTGTTAGACATTACATATTCAACAAAGCAATTATGCCTATGCGTAGGGAACATGTTAGTATATCTTGGTTTCTTCCATGTGGAATTCTTGTTGCATGGCATGGCACTGAGCACATACATGTAAGCCGTTTCGTTTCTCTCAATGCAGTATGGTTCACTCACTATCCGCCAGCCATGACCGAGTATAGAAAGAAGCAACAGACTCCATTTGTTCAAAGTTTGCATAATGCAACAGCGCAAGCAACAGTCTGCATTTGTCCGTGAATTTGATAGCAATCAAGCTGATTGTGACCAAGATTGATGCTCAAGGCATGACATAGATGCCTGATGCCTGAATTGATAAGTTACAAGTTGCAAATGCTATAGGTTTCTTCTGAAGCAGAAGGTTTTGGGGACAGGTGATGCTAAGTCGGCAACCGCCCATTGTGAGGCAGTTTTTGTCATGGATGTTAGCTGTTCAGAAGATTTAGCTTGTCCTAGGCATGATGGTATGTACATCATACATGTAACTTAGCAATACTATGCCTGGTGCGGCCGTGTAAGTAGCATTTGATTCTTTGATTCTCCTGCCGAACAAACCTCACCTGTAGAAACATGATGTCAAATGTAATTTGTTTCTGCATTTCCTCAATGTGCAGCCATTACATTCTGTACAGTGTAACGTAATTTTGTTGCTTACAAACCGCAACATGTAGATTCAGAATCACACACCATCCAGAATTATAATAGCATAATAGCACACACAACATAAAACTGAGCCATAACACATTCACAGATAACATGATAATTTCACCAAGGGAAGTAGCAAACCAGAATATTGTTTATTGTTCAATCTGAAGTCTGAAACTGGATGTGAATGACATGACATATCTACAATTTTTGTTGAACTAAACGGACCTTCTCGAAGACATGATGTATCTTAAATATACTCCCCTCCGTTCACATTATAATAAGATGTTCTAACTCTTTTTCTGATTTGAATGTATATAGACGCATTTTAGTTTGTTTGTTCACTCATTTCAGTCCATACGTTGTCCATATTCAAATAGCCAAAACATACTATTATATTTGTGATCAGAGGGGGTACATAACTAAACGGTACTAACTTTAAAATCCAGCAGGTAACTGACTCGGACCTTGTTGTGATCGGAGGGAGTATACACTCCTTGTAATATCTTTTGTTCAGAACACCTTTTGGCATTGTTGTGAGTTGTTAAAGCAGAACATTTAGCTTGCCCTAGACATGATGGTATCTACATCATTTCTGTAACTTAGCAATACTATGCCTGGTGTCCATGCATCTGTTCTCTGATTCTCATCAAACCTCACTTAGAAACATGGTGTCAAATGTAATTGTTAGTACATTTCACTCAGCACACTGATATCTGAAGACACCTCCAGATTTATAAATATCAGAACAACGGAACATAAAAATGCAGACATAAAAATATCACAGATAACATGATACTTTACTTCAGAAAGGGAAGTAGCAAACCAGAACACAATTTATCGTTCAATCTGAAGTCTGAAACTGGAATGAGGAAATGACCTTATGTACGACTACGGGAATGGCACGACGACATATCTACAATTTTTTGGAGAACTAAACCGACCTTTTCAAAGACGCATAATGTGATCTAAAATATATCTAAACGGTGCTAGTTTTGAAATCCTGCAGTTACTGACTCAGACCTTCGTGCCATCAGCATCAGCAGCATAAACCTGGCCGTATTCACCCTTGTCATCCTCATCCTCGTCCAGATAGTCAGCCCTCGCATTGAGGGCCAGCATCTGGCAAACAAGCCAGAACAGAGCAGCGTCAAGGGCCAGGAAAGCGGCGCCTCCAAAGAGGCCAGTCTTTGCGGTGGGGCACAGGGTATCCATGTCATGGTGAACGTTACTGGTGCGATGGTGACCCTCCGTGATCGTTGCCCAGAGCAGCATTGCAAAAGCCAGAGCTGACACCAGCCTGATTTCATAAGAACAGTTAGTAGAATGAAGAATGTGAAACTTGATTACCATAAGTAAATTAGCATTAAGTGCAGGAGACAGCAGTGTGCATAATGTGATGATTCAATTAGTCATGCAACGGGAATATAACAGCTTGCAGAATTAAACACTTGAACATCAAGCCTCAACCATCAATGGCAGAACTAAACAGTTGAACATTAAGCCTCAATAAATCCCCTAGAGGATAATCCATTTAACTGAAGAACTAGAATGTCGGCAATGCTAAGCATTGATTATCTATGAAGTGTACACCATCAAAAGAAATAAGGGGCCATGAAACGACTGACAATGCATAGCTAAACTTTATCAAATGGCAGAGCTCAACAGGTGAACCAACATCCAAACAATAGATACTACTGCATCTAGTCCATATGAAATTCTTGGCCACAAAGGCAAAGGGAACTTACTCAGCAATAACAAAGAACACAGACAAGCTGGTGCTCTGAAATAACGCTCCACGAGGAACCGACTTGCCCTTGTACGGGTAAAAGATGGCAATGTGCCCAATGAAAGCAGCTAACACAAGTGCCACGATGGACAGGGTTCCCATTGCAATCGTTGGGTCACTCGGGAACTTGCAGATGACAACATCCTTTCCCTTGATAGGAGTTCCATAAGGAGGCTGCATAAAACGACAGAAGAAAATTTACACTAAGTTAAATTATTCAGAAGAGACCGATATCAAGTTATGGTCAGCTAAGAGGAAATATGCAGTTTGAGCTTTCCATAATTAGTTTGATTATTATGCTCGTTGGACTGTTCAAGTGAAGTAAATAAGTTTGATTGTGGTCCTGACCTGGGACCCAAAATTCGCAGGCCAGTAATCTTATTGCAAAGGTGGTTCCTAAACTGATCTGTGCTACTCCCTCCATCCGGAAATACTTGTCATCAAAATGGATAAAAGAGGATGTATCTACATATATTTTAGTTCTAGATACATCTCTCTTCATCCATTTTGATGACAAGTATTTTCGGACGGAGGGAGTATTTTCTACTGAAAATTATATTCCGGAACATGTACTGAATTCAGCACCTTCCACAAGAAAATGCATGCATGATTCATATAACAGATATAAACAACACAAACCTTTTTGTTTTCTGCAATGACGCCGAGCAGAAACGCGAGGAGGCCAAACAAGGAGACGGTGAGGGCGATCCGCTGCGCCGAAGTCAACAAAGCCATCGCTCCTGTGCAACAACAATGGACACATACCATCGGGTAAGAGACACAATCAATCGCAAATCGCAATGCAACCTGAACGAATGTGTCATCACTCATCACGGCGGCACAGCAACAGCTATGTAAATGCAACTAGGCTAGTACTAATAACAACCTCTTGTATATCCCCCGGCATTCTCCGCCCGGCGCCACAGTTGCCAAATAAATAAACTAACTAGCATAGCAGTAAATGCCTTCTCAGATTCTAAATAAGGATGGGTATCAGTTGCCGAGGGGATCCGCGCATCCGAAATTACGTCGGGGGACAACGAAAATGGTAAGTACTAGCAGTCTAGCACCAATCTACCGGGACCCGTCGCACTCCCATCGATTCCGGATCGGTGAAACCCGCTTCCCATCCCGGGGAGGGAGAACCGATGGATGGATGGATCGGTCCGCGTCTCACTCCCGTCCCATCCCATCCCCACCGGGCAACCAACGCGAAGAGACCGGAGAGAAGGGCGAGATCGGGCCGCCGGATTACCGTGGGCGGAGGAGACGTCGGAAGGAGGCGGCCGGCCGGGAACCCTGGCTCCGCCGCGCGTGAATCTCTCTCCCTCTTCTCTTCTCCCCGCGCGTCCGCCACTCCTGCCTGCGCTGCGGTGGGAGGATGGAGGAAGGAAGGAAGGAAGGTCTGTGGTCAACTCCACCCCACAGGCCACGGACGGATATAGCGGTGTGCGATGTGAGGCTGCGGGTGGGGCCGGCGGGCCGCTTCGGTTGGGCTTCTCCGGGTCCGCGGGGAGCACGGGGGAAACGGAATGGAGAATCTTCGTCTTTTGTTACAGAAGAAAGAAGAAAGACCGAATCTTGTTTAACCGAATGAATCTCGCCTGAGATGAATTCTAACTGAATCTCGTTCCATTCGGATCTCCAGGGGATCCCTTTTTCTACAGCGCTAGCCGATTTGTTTGCGAACTGATGAATCTCGTAGACAAGAGTGCCCTACTAATTATGCATCGGAGGATCCACTCAAAAAAAAAAAATTATGCATCGGAGGATTGTTCGTGACTGAATAACCAACATCTTCAGTCAGAATTATCTATAGGGCCGTGTTTGGTTACCTGCATCGTTTTTTTGCCCATTTGCGTACTTGTCCCAGCTGGGCCTGGCTAAGCAAATGCAGATCGAAAACCAACATTTGCACTTAGTTTGGTTGCCCGTATGTCTTCTCCTTGCATCGTAACGATGCCTCTACGCACCGTGTTTGGTTGCTCGCATTGTATGTGCTCACACGTCTGATATATCAACTTCCAGAAACGAAAGCCTCTTAAGGAGTGGAAGTTTAAATGATCGTGCATACTTATCAGCTATCTGCCAAAGAGCAAACGTGACGGTGTGCAGTGAGGACGAAAACACCAGTGTGGAAGTCGGTGGTGAGGCCGCGGACAAAGAGATTTCATGTGGTAGTGTGACGGTTTTTCCCACGAAACGTGGGAACATGTACTAGAACACGAGAACCTGGAGATTCTTCAGTCTTGGGGATTGAAGCCAGGCGTCGACTGTACAAGGTCTGCAGTGGAGGTAGCACGCCGGAATGCAGAGACGATGAACTGCGCCCCCATGGCCGGAGAGGATGGCTTCCGGAAGGCACGAACCATCAACGTCAGGTTGAAAACTGCATCGAGTTCCAAAATATCTAATGCGGCGAATGACATCCTTACTGGGGAGCATCGACACTACGTCGATATGAACTGTCTCTAGGGGCTTAAAAAGACGACCAACAGGAATCTCACTGCAGTCGAGATTCAGAGGAGCGGTGCGCCATAAAGGACGCCACCGACGTGCGAGGATTTGAGTGCGAATGCCTTCCTTAGTGGAGAGACGGGAGATGATCTCACCGAGGACACCGTCCGGGAGGTCGCTGATGCGGTCCGGACAAGACTCCTCTTCGTGCTTCTCCGAACCATTGAGCGGACCCGCGCCGCTTCCGGCCGGTACCGCCAAACCACCAGAGGAGGCCGTCGTCGGTGGCCCGAGCCTCGACCTCTTGGTGCTCGCGGCACCGGAGTGGACCTCCATTTTCGTCTGCATTGCTGGATTCGCGCCGCTTATGAGCAGCGCTCTGTGCGGTGTGGATCTGGACAGACGAGGGGTTAGGTTTTCACGGAGGTCGGATCCAAGTGTGCGGGGGGACGGCGAACAGTTGGACGACAACTATAAATTATCTTTTTCCTTCGCTGTTGTGAAAGAAAACAAAGCACGGCCTTCTAGATACGGAATGCATTGCCCTACATGCATCGAACGCACGCAAGTCGATCAGAAAGATAAGAGCACGGCTCTGCTGTACACTGCCCTTCTCTGTATTGTAAGCAGTTACGGCTTGAATCGAGTCTCCCCGAATTTAAGAATTTTCTGCAGACACGAGCACTCCGTGAGCAGTGGCAATAAGAATAAACAAACCAGAAGCACGGTACTGCCTCCGTAATGCAAATATTTTTCCGCAAACATCATGTCTACTTTGTAAGGCACGACTCTCAAGCTAGCGCGGGCATGGTTTTAAATAAAGCACAGGCACGGTGCTTCCACAACAAGCACGTCTGCTCACGGAGGTCTCAATTTCCAGTATCAACACTGTAATGCATCTACAGGATGCACAGACAACCTAACCGTCTTTTACGACCACTCGCGTCTGCTCTCCTCCTCGCTTATCTTTAACTCTCTTGGAACCGACCTCCGTGGAGACCTAACCCCTCGTCTGTCCAGATCCATGCCGCACAGAGCGCTGCTCGTAAGCGGCACGAACCCAGCAATGGAGAAGGAGATGGAGGTCCACTCCGGTGCCCCGAGCATCAAGAGGGTGAGACTCGGGCCACCGACGACAGCCTCCTCCGGTGGCTTCGGGGTAGCGACTGGAAGCGGCAGCGGGCCGCACACTGATTCTGAGGATCAGGAAGAGCAGTCTGGTCCGGACCGCATCAGCGACCTCCCCGACGCCGTACTCGGTGAGGTCATGATACGTCTCCAACGTATCTACTTTGCCAAACACTTTTGCCCTTATTTTGGACTCTAACTTGCATGATTTGAATGGAACTAACCCGGACTGACGCTGTTTTCAGCAAAACTGCCATGGTGTTGTTTTTGTGCAGAAATAAAAAGTTATTGGAATCGCCTAAAAATCAACGGAGATTTATTTCAGAAAATATAAAAAATATCTGCAAGAAGATCCACACCTGGGGGCCCACGGGCTGTCCTCGAGGGTGGGGGGTGCGCCCCCCTTCCCAGGGCGCACCCCCTGCCTTGAGGGCACCCCGATGCCCCACCGACGTATTCCCAGGTCCTATATATTCTGTTTCGCGGAGAAAAAAATCAAGGAGAAAGAATTATCGTGTTTTACGAGAGCCACCGCCAAGCCCTAATCTCTCTCGGGAGGGCTGATCTGGAGTCCGTTCGGGGCTCCGGAGAGTGGAGATCGTCGCCATCGTCATCATCAACCTTCCTCCATCACCAATTCCATGATGCTCACCGCCGTGCGTGAGTAATTCCATCGTAGGCTTGCTGGACGGTGATGGGTTGGATGGGATGTATCATGTAATCGAGTTAGTTTTGTTAGGGTTTGATCCCTAGTATCCACTATGTTCTGAGATTGATGTTGCTATGACTTTGCTATGCTTAATGCTTGTCACTAGGGCCCGAGTGCCATGATTTCAGATATGAACCTATTATGTTTCCATGAATATATGTGTGTTCTTGATCCCATCTTGCAAGTCTATAGTCACCTACTATGTGTTATGATCCGGCAACCCCGAAGTGACAATCGGGACCACTCCTGGTGATGACCATAGTTTGAGGAGTTCATGTATTCACTATGTGTTAATACTTTGGTCCGGTAATCTATTAAAAGGAGGCCTTAATATCCCTTAGTTTCCAATAGGACCCCGCTGCCACGGGAGGGTAGGACAAAAGATGTCATGCAAGTTCTTTTCCATAAGCACGTATGACTATATTCGGAATACATGCCTACATTGCATTGATGAACTGGAGCTAGTTCTGTGTCACCCTAGGTTATAACTTCTACATGATGAATTGCATCCAACGTAATTTCCCATCACCGATCCAATGCCTACGAGCTTTACCTATATTGCTTGCCGCTTATTTACTTTTCCGTTGCTATTATCACAAAAACTACAAAAACACCATCTTTACTTTTATTGCTGCTACCACCACTATCATATTATTGTGCTACTAAACTATCTTGCTGCAGATACTAAGTTTCCAGGTGTGGTTGAATTGACAACTCAGCTGCTAATACTTAAGAGTATTCTTTGGCTTCCTTTGTGTTGAATCAACAAATTTGGGTTTAATACTTTACCCTCGAAAACTGTTGCGATCCCCTACACTTGTGGGTTATCAAGACTATTTTCTGGCGCCGTTGCCGGGGAGCATAGCTCTATTCTTTAAGTCACTTGGGATTTATATCTGCTTATCACTATGAAGAATTTGAAGGACTCAAAAACCAAGATCTTACCCTCAACTACGAGGGGAGGTAAGGAACTGCCATCTAGCTCTGCACTTGATTCTCCTTCTGTTATGAGTAAACTTGCGACACCTGCTCCTGCTATTGAATCTGATATGTCGTATGTTCTTGATGATGCTACTTCTGCTATGTATGATGAAACTACCTCTATGCCTGATACTGTGCCGCTAGGTGAATTTCTAGATGAACAAATTGCTAAGGTTAGGGAGAGTGCAAATGTTGATGATATTTATGAAAGTGATGATGAAACTACTCCCAATAAATATGAATTGTCTGTTGTGCCTGAGGGTTATGTTATGGATGAAGAAACTGCTAGAGACTTTCTTGCTTGCAATGATAGATATGATCTTAAGAAGTTATTAGCTAAGCTGAAAGAAAAGTCCTTGAATGCTAGAATGAAACATGACCCTGCTTTTGCTACTTCACCTATATGTGTCACTGATAAGGATTATGAGTTCTCTGTTGATCCTGAGTTAATTACTTTGGTTGAATCTGATCCTTTCCATGGCTATGAGTTTGAAACTGTTGTGGCACATCTTACTAAGTTGAATGATATAGCCACCCTGTTTACCAGTGATGAAAAGATTCGCTACTACTATATCCTTAAGTTATTTCCGTTCTCGCTAAAGGGTGATGCAAAGACTTGGTTTAATTCTCTTGATCCTGGTTGTGTGCGTAGTCCCCAGGATATGATGTATTACTTTTCTGCTAAATATTTTTCCGCTCATAAGAAACAAGCTGCCTTACGGGAAATATATAACTTTGCTCAAACTGAATAAGAGAGTCTCCCACAAGCTTGGGGGATGCTTCTCCAGTTACTTAATGCTTTGCCTGATCATCCTCTTGAGATGCATGATATACTTGATGTCTTTTATAATGGACTAACCGATGCTTCCAGAGACCACCTGGATAGTTGTGTTGGTTGTGTTTTCAGGGAAAGAACAGTGGAACAAGCCGAATTACTATTGAATAACATGCTAGCCAATGAAAATAATTGGACACTTCCTGAACCAGCCCCTAAGACAACTCCGAAGAAAAGAGGTGTTAAAGACATGCAAGAGGCAAAGAAATCTATGAAAGAAAAAGGTATTAAAGCTGAAGATGTTAAGAATTTACCGCCTATTGAAGAAATACATGGTCTTGATAACCCGACACAGGTAGTAAAGGTAAATTCTCTTTATAGATTTGATGAAGGTGATATTCCTCGTTATAAGTCTGCTAGCCAATGCTTAGATGAGTTTGACAATTTTATTGTGAAACAAGAAAACTTCAATGCTTATGTTGGTAGACAATTACAACACAATGCTTATATGATTGAACGCTTGATTGATTATCTGTCTAGGGCTAAAGATGAACTGAAACTTATTATTATACATGCTTCTATGGTCACCACTCAAGTAGAACAAGTACTTAAGGCTCAGAATGATTTACTCAATGAATTAAATAGTAAGAACAATGACTATGCTGTTAGAGTTGCAACTAGAGGTGGTAAAATGACTCAGGAACCTCTGTATCCTGAAGGCCACCCTAAGAGAATTGAGCAAGATTCTCAGAGAGCTATTCTAGATGCACCTAGTTCTTCTAAGAAGAAGAAAAATAAAAATGATAGGACTTTGCATGCTTCTAGTGAACCTGTAGCTCGCCCACCTGAGAATCCCAATGATATATCTGTTTCTGATGCTGAGACACAATCTGGTAACGAACATGAACCTAGTGATAATATTAATAGTGATGTTCATGATGATGCTCAACCTAGCAATGATAATGATGTAGAGATTGAACCTGTTGTTGATCTTGATAACCCACAATCAAAGAATCAATGTTATGATAAGAGAGAATTTGTTGCTAGGAAGCACGGTAGGGAAAGAGAACCCTGGGTTCAGAAACCCATGCCTTTTCCTCCGAAACCATCCAAGAAAAAGGATGATGAAGATTTTGAGCGCTTCGCTGAAATGATTAGACCTATCTTTTTGCGTATGCATTTGACCGATGTGCTTAAAACAAATCCTTATGCCAAGTATATGAAAGATATTTTACCAACAAAAGAAAGATACCCGAAGTAGAAATCTCCATCATGCTTGCCAATTACACTTTTGAGGGTGGAATGCCTAAAAAATTAGGAGATCCAGGAGTACCTACTATACCTTGCTCCATTAAGAGAAACTATGTTAAAACTGCCTTGTGTGATCTTGGAGCCGGTGTTAGTGTTATGCCTCTCTCTTTATATCGTAGACTTGACTTGAGTAAGTTGACACCTACTGAAATATCTTTGCAAATGGCCGATAAATCAACGCTATACCTGTCGGTATTTGTGAGGATGTGCCTGTTGTAGTTGCAAATGTTACTATTAACGGACTTTGTTACACTTGATATTCCCGAGGATGATAGTATGTCTATTATTCTTGGAAGACCTTTTTTGAATACTGCAGGGGCTGTTATTGATTGCAACAAAGGCAATGTCACTTTTCATGTCAATGGTAATGAGCATACGGTACACTTTCCGAGGAAACAACCTCAGGTCCATAGTATTAACTATATTGGAAAAAACTTCAACTATTACTATTGGAGGTTTTGAGTTTCCTATTCCTACTATCAAGAAGGCATATGACAAACTTATTGTTGGGGACATACATATCCCCATTGAGGTAACATAGTGTTATTCGAAAATTCTCCGGTTTCATGTTACTCGGAAAGAGTTTATTAACAAGACCTGATCAACCTTGTTAATGGATTCCTTTTGATGAGCATGGGATAGGTGAATCTAGATGGCACAAACCTTCTGTACCCTCCTTTTACTTTCTGTTAATTAGGTTAAATAAAAGAAAAATATCATTATCTGTTTGTTTCCAGACTTATCCGTGCAATAAAAAATATCCCGAAAATAAAAGTTCTCCAAATGCCATGAAAATGAAATATGATTTTTTCTAGAATATTTAAGAAAATATGGCACTGAACACACAACGAGGGGAGCCAGCACGTGGCCTCGAGGGCACAGGGCGTGCCCCCCTTCACAGGGTGCGCCCCCTGCCTCGAGGGCCCCACGTGGCCCCCCTCCACTTATCCTTTCACCCATGCTCTTCTTCTTCCTCCCAAAAAAATCCCCAGCCAGCTCAAACCCGAGTTCTAGCTCATTTTGCCTCCATTTTCGATCTCCTTGCTCAAAACTGTTTGGGGAGATTGTTCCTTGGTATGTGACTCCTCCATTGGTCCAATTAGTTTTTGTTCTAGTGCTTTATATGTTGCAAATTTGTGCTGCTGTGGTGACCTTGTTCTTGAGCTTGCATGACAAATTTTCTTGGTCCCAAGTAGTTCTAATGCATGATTTAGCCTCTAGGCACTTATAGGAGTTGTTGCTATCATTCTTGTTGAGTTTGGTTAACTTTTATTGCGAGTTACTAAAAATTTCAGAAATCTTCAGAAAAGGATAATGTTAAAAAGAATATTGAGGGGCTCTTCTAGCAAGAGCTCAGAGGAGAAGAAGAAAGAAGAAAATAAGAAGCCCAAGTATCATCTTCCTCGCATGGCGGAAGTTCGACCGTGGGAGTGGCCTTATAATAATTTCATGATGTCCGCCGATATTTACGAAGACTTTTATTGGATGACGAATAATGCAGGCCTCACCGACTTCCTCAATGACCAAAAAGAGCAGTATCTCTTACTCACCAATATTTTTACGCAAAGCTTTCATTCTCATTCTAGGAAAACACCACCTACGGTGGAGTTTCGCTTATATGATGTGGTTAAGGAGATATCACTGTTAGATTTTTGTCAAATATGCAAAGTACCCTTTGAAGGAAGACTTGATGAACCACGTCATGAAGACGTCAAAGGGTTTATTGATATGATAGCCGTAGGTGAAACTAGACAAGTTTCAGGGGCAAGATTCACCAGTATACACTTCCTTGTTCTGCGCTACTTTGCTTTATTTGCTAGTAGGTGTTTAATTGGTCGCGGGAACAGTGGGAATCTCAGTGCCCCTGATATTATCATTTTACGCCATGTTTTGTTTCGTGACACAACTTTTAGCTTGGGTGCCGTCGTTGCCAAATGATTGAGTCCGAACCGCTCAAAGGGGCCCGTCTTTGGAGGCATCTTTGCTTCTCGCCTTGCTGAACATTTTAATATACCTATTAGGCATCATGAGAAGGAAGAAAAATTGTTTGCCCCTGTTTATCTAGACTACAAGAGCATGGTAGCTCATGACTTTATTGTTAAAGACAAAAATATGCAGCTACTTTATAAATTGAGGTTTGATGAAATATACTGTGAAATTGTTACCTTGCCTGCACCATCTCTGTTTGATTTGTCCATAGGCAAGTACCTCATTACATCAGATGCCTTCTACCAGTACCAAGGCTAGGCACAAGCTTCAGAGCCTGAGCCAGAACCACCATTTGATCCTTCTCGACAATCTGTTTATGGGTGGGATCTGGACGAGCTCGCCAACCAGTGGCATCCAGAGGACACATCTCAGTACACTGGAGGGAGTGGCTTCGATCCGTGGCCATAGATCAACTTAGGCCAAAAGCCTAAGCTTGGGGGAGTACGTGTTTCTCACCGACTTACATTCATGTCCACACACTTATTCTAGTTGTCGGTGCTCACACTCTTTCACTGTACCATCCATGCTTAGTTTAATTTTCTTTTTCTTAGTCTTTTTCTTGTGTCCTAGAAAAACCCAGAAAAACAAAAAAATATTAGTTTTAGCTAGCTCGTTTACTATCTTTGCTTGTAGTAGTAGCTAAAAATGAAAACCCAAAAAGATTTCCCGTTCTTCTTTTGCCTGTTAGGAGCTTTCCCATGTAAATAGTTTCTTTTCTTTTCTTTAGGGGTTAAGAGTAGAAGACAATGATTAAAATGCTTAGTGGCTCTCATATGCTTTGTTGTTGATTTAACCTTGAGCCATATTACCTTGTCTTCTCTCTTGTATTAAATGCCTGCAGATTCCAACTTAGTCCAATGCACGTGCACTATTATTATTATCCACACCGTTCGGTCGTGCGAGTGAAAGGCAATAAGGATGATATATGATGAACTAATTGAGATGAGAAAAGCTGGTATGAACTCGACCTCTTTTGTTTTTGTAAATATGATTTCTCGTCGTTCTTGATTCAGCTTGTAATGAATGAAACATCTTTGCAATGACAATTAGAGATCATAGCTGCTTATGCCATGCTTAATTAGCTGAGAGTTTATAATGGTCTGTCTTGAGTGCCAACATGATATTAAAATGGTTTTGATGTGGTATGATGGGTGGTATCCTCCTCTGAACGATTTAAGTGACTTGACTTGGCACATGTTCACGCATGTAGTTGAAACAAATCAACATAGCCTTCACGATATTTATGTTCATGGTGATTTATATCCTACTCATGCTTGCATTCATTGTTGATTAATTTTAATGCATGTTCATGACCGTTGTTGCTCTCTAGCTAGTCGCTTCCCAGTCTCTTTCTAGCCTTCACCTGTACTAAGCGGGAATACTGCTTGTGCATCCACTTCCATTAAACCCCAAAGTTATTCCATATGAGTCCACCATACCTTCCTATATGCAGTATTTACCTACCGTTCCAAGTAAATTTGTATGTGCCAAACTCTAAACCTTCAAATGAAACTTTGTTTTGTATGCTTGAAAGCACATTTGCTCCCCGGGTGGTTTTGGTAATTAATGACAACATACTTTGTGGTTGGACTAATGCTTTTATCAAGTATGTTTCAGGAAATTCAATCACATTGGCATGGCAAAAGGACTAAAGAAGTGGACCCCTCAAAATGCTAAGGCAAGCATTGGCAAAAGCTCAAGACTCCATTTTTGGTTTAGTGATCCAAGATCACATTGAGTCCATAGGAAAAGCCAATACTATTAAAAGGGGATGAGGTTATGATGATGATCTGGTTGCTCAAGTGCTTAGTGATACATCTCCTAAACTATCAGCAACTTTCACTGCCATATACACTCATAAGTAGCCTCGGTCCCACCGATATTCCAAACTCAGTCACACCAAGATGAACCACCTCAGCCATAAGCCAAACCCTAGTAAACTCGGATTTTCCGATTCTGAACTCGGTCTCACCGAAACATGAGTTGCCAAGGTTCTGTAACCTTCTGTCATCAAATCGGTGTCACCGAGATGATGAAGTCGGTCCCACCGAAACTGGCATGTTCTTGTCATTGCACGAATCGGACTAACCGAGATTGTATATTCGGTCCCACCGAAAACCCCAACGTTCACATTATTTGAACTATCGGTCTCACCGAGTTGTCCACTTCGGTCCCACCGAGATTGCTCAAATGTGTGTAACGGTTGGATTTTGTGTGGAGGCTATTTATACCCCTCCACCCTCTCTTCATTCGTGAAGAGAGCCATCAGAAAGAACTACCACTCCTACCTTACATTTCTGAGAAGAGAACTACCTACCCTTGTGTTGAGATCAAGTTGCTCCACTCCCACCATATGAAGCTTGATCTCTAGCCTTCCCAAGTTGCTTTCCACTCAATCCTTTCTTCCACCACAGCCAAATCAGTGAGGAGAGTTGAGTGTTGGGGAGATTATCATTTGAAGCACAAGAGCAAGGAGTTCATCATCATCTACAACATCTATTACCTTTTGGAGGGTGGTGCCTCCTAGATTGGTTAGGTGTCGCTTGGGAGCCTCCGTCGTCGAGATGTGGAGTTGAACCAAGAAGTTTGTAAGGGCAAGGAGATCGCCTACTTCGTGAAGATCTACCCCGAGTAAGGCTAGCCCTCCGTGGGCGTAGGCCATGATGGAATAGACAAGGTTGCTTCTTCGTGGACCCTTCGTGGGTGGAGCCCTCCGTGGACTCTCGCAGTCGTTACCCTCCGTGGGTTGAAGTCTCCATCAACGTGGATGTACGATAGCGCCACCTATCGGAACCACGGGAAAAATCATTGCGTCTCCAAATTGCGTTTGATCTTCTCCACTTCTCTTTACTACTTGTGCAATTTACTTTCCGCTGCCCATACTCTAGAATTGCATGTGTAGTGTGCTACTTGACTTGTGTGTTATGCAAAATCTGCCAAAATCTGTCCTTGATAAAAGACAGAATTTTTATCTTGTCGAGTAGTCTAATCACCCCCCCTCTAGACACTCTCACCTTCTTCGATCCCTCAATTGGTATCAGAGCCTTGGTCTCCATTGCTTTGGTTTACACACCATTGGAGGAAGATGGACGTGTCTACGTTTGGGAGTGTTAGCCATAGAGTGCCTATTCTTAATGGAGTGTCCTATAACTCGTGGAGGATTGAAATGCTTATTATCTTTAAGACGTACAATTTGCGCAAATATGTTGAGACCCCCTATGTGCCTCCATTTGACCCCTTGCACCCTACCATGGATGAAGAGCTTGATTTGCTTCGTAACCTTAGGACTGTAAATCTTATCATTAGAGGGTTACCCGATAACTTGCTTGAGCTCGTTACAAACTTTGAGTGCGCCTATGCTATGTGGAAGTTCTTGGAAGAACTTTATCCGGACTACTCTTTGAGAGGTCTTGATAAAATTCTATACAAGACTATTGAATTTGATATGATGCGCCCCAATGATCCCAACTTTGATAAATGCTTCTTTGAGCTTCGTGATCTTATGAAAAAGAAGGGTGATCCCGGTCTTATCAATGTTTTAATTAGAAATGCTGTTGTATTGCATTCCGATGATTATTGTCACATTGACAAAACTAATGCAAGTAGTTATCAAATTGACCTAGGTGTTGATGATGAACAATCTATGGGTCAATATGATGATGAGCATGAGCATGATGATGATTACTCCGATTCGGACACCGAGCTAGACAAGATCATGAAGAGTCTCAATCTTATGGCAAATCTGAGAGACTACATGTCCGGCGGAAAAGAGTGGATTCTTGATAGTGGATGCACCGACCACATGACCGGAGACAAAGACATGTTTCGAGAGCTTGCAAAGAACGATGGTCCACGCAAGTATGTGACTTTTGGAGACAACTCCAAGGGTAAGGTACTTGGCCTTGGTAAGGTGGCCATATCTCATGATAGCTCTATTCAAAATGTCATGCTTGTAGAATCTCTTGGATACAATTTACTTTCCGTGTCTAGATTAGCTGACTTTGGATTCAATGTGCTATTCACCGAAGTAGATTGCCAAGTCTTTCGTCGTGACAATCATAACATGGCGTTTACCGGTATCCGTAGAGGTGATCTATATATTGTTGATTTCACTAAGAAAGCCCAACCTAGAGCTTGCTTCATTGCTAAATCCTCTAAAGGTTGGTTATGGCATAGAAGGCTTGGACATGTTGGTATGCGTAATCTAGACAAGCTGATCAAAGGTGATCATATTCTTGGCGTTAAAGATGTTTTCTTTGACAAAGATAGACTTTGTAGTGCTTGTCAAGCAGGAAAACAAGTAGGTGGAAGTCATCCCATGAAGAACATCATGACCACAAGGAGACCGCTTGAGCTTCTTCATATGGATCTCTTCGGTCCCAATGCTTACAAAAGCCTTGGTGGTAACTCCTTTGGTCTAGTTATAGTTGATGATTATTCCAGATTTACGTGGGTATTTTTCCTTGATGACAAATCGCAGGTTCAGAGAATCTTCAAAACCTTTGTCAAAAAGGCCCAAAATCAATTTGAGGTGAAGATCAAGAAAGTTCGGAGTGACAATGGAACGGAGTTCAAGAACGCCAATGTAGACTCTTTTCTCGATGAGGAAGGGATTCTACATGAGTTCTCGGCTACGTACACTCCTCAACAAAATGGAGTTGTTGAGAGGAAGAACCGAACGCTCATAGAGATGGCGAGAACGATGCTTGATGAATACAAGACACCGAAGCATTTTTGGGGGGAAGCGGTCGAGACAGCTTGTCATGCTATCAACAGGCTTTATCTTCATAAGCTCCCCGGCAAGACATCATACGAGCTCCTCACCGGTAACAAACCCCAAGTGGGATACTTTCGTGTCTTTGGTTCGAAATGCTATATCCTTGATAAGCATCGTCGGTCTAAATTTGCTCCTAAATCTCATGAAGGCTTTTTCCTTGGTTATGGATCAAACTCCCACACCTACCGTGTCTACAATAATTTCACCCGAAAGGTTGAAGAGACGGTAGACGTGAAGTTTGATGAATCTAATGGCTCGCAAGTAGAGCAAATGCCTATTGATGTAGGAGACAAGGACCCATCGGAAGCTATCCAAGATTTATCTATTGGAAAGATCCGTCCCATGGAAGTGAAGGAGAGTACCTCATCTACATATGTGGAGCCCCCTACCTCACGGCGAGATGAACCTCAAGGCAACATGGAGGCCTCCACAAGTGGAACTCACCAAGATGAGGAAGTGCAACAAGAAGATCCACCACAACCTCCTTCTCCACCGCCTCAAGACAACACCAACAACAATGAAGAAGAAGAAGAGGAAGATGAAGATGATGAGGAAGCTCAGCCACAACCTCAACAAAAGCTATCCCGAGTCCGAGCAAGAGTCAAGAAAAATCATCCCGTGGAACAAATGATGAACGACATCAACTCCGGGAGAATTACTCGCTCTAAAACTCGCTTAGCTAACTTTTGTGAGCATTACTCATTTATCTCTAGTATTGAATCTATGAAGGTAGAAGAAGCACTTGAAGACCCGGATTGGGTGAACGCTATGCACGAAGAACTACACAACTTCGAGAGGAACAAGGTATGGACTTTGGTAGAGAAGCCCAAGGATGATCAAAACGTCATTGGAACCAAATGGGTGTTTCGGAACAAGCAAGATGAAGATGGACAAGTCATCCGCAACAAGGCTCGTCTCGTAGCTCAAGGTTACACACAAGTCAAAGGTATGGACTATGGTGAGACCTATGCCCCCGTTGCTAGACTTGAGTCCATTCGCATTCTTCTTGCTTATGCCAATCACCATGATATTACTCTCTATCAAATGGATATCAAAAGTGCTTTCCTAAATGGTGAAATTGAGGAGGAAGTATTTGTGAAACAACCTCCCGGATTTGTGAATCCCAAAAAGCCTAATCATGTTTACAAGTTGCACAAAGCTCTTTATGGTCTTAAACAAGCTCCTAGAGCTTGGTACAAATGCTTGACTAGCTTTCTTCTTGAAAAAGGCTTTGAGATTGGAAAGATAGACTCAACGCTGTTCACGAAAAGGGTTAATGGTGAACTATTTGTGTGCCAAATATATGTTGATGATATTATCTTTGGTTCAACTAACCCTCATTTTATCAAGAAGTTTGGACAGCTCATGTCGGAGAAGTATGAGATGTCCATGATGAGTGAACTCAAATTCTTCCTTGGGTTGCAAATCAATCAATCTAAGGAGGGTACCTTTGTCTCACAAACAAAGTACACCAAGGATCTCTTCAAGAAGTTCAACATGCAAGAAAGCAAAGGTATGAGAACCCCCATGCCTACAAGTGGACATAATGACTTGACAAAAGATGGAGAACCCGTTGATCAAAGGGTTTACCGATCTATGATTGGTTCTCTACTATATCTTTGTGCTTCTCGTCCTGACATAATGTTGAGTGTATGCATGTGTGCTCAATATCAAGCAGCCCCTAAAGAATGTCATCTTAAAGCTGTTAAAAGGATTGTGAGATATTTGATACACACACCAAACTTTGGCATTTGGTATCCTAAGAGGTCCTCTTTCGACCTTGTTGGCTATTCCGACTCGGACTATGCCGGTGACAGGGTTGATAGAAAGTCAACTTCGGGTACGTGTCAATTCCTTGGTCGATCCCTTGTATCTTGGTCCTCCAAGAAACAAAATTCGGTATCATTATCCACTGCCGAAGCGGAATATATTGCTGCTGGTTCGTGTTGTGCTCAATTGCTATGGATGACACAAACGCTTAAGGATTATGGGATACATGTGAGACATGTTCCCTTGCTTTGTGACAATGAGAGTGCGATTAAAATTGGACACAATCCCGTGCAACACTCTCGAACGAAGCTATTGAAGTTCGTCACCATTTCATTCGTGATCATATTGCCAAGGGTGACATCAATCTTAAGCATGTTCGTACTGACAAACAACTCGCTGATATCTTTACAAAACCTCTTGATGAGAAGGTGTTTTGTCGCTTAAGGAGTGAGTTGAACATCATTGATGCTTCAAACTTGGAGTGAGAACTCCATTGATGCATGCAAGGCATGAGCCCACTTGACTAATCCTTGATATTTCTCTTATAATGGTGATCATATGTCTTGGACACATTTGCCTCCTTGTATTGCATCTAACTCCTTGCAGGTACTTGGATGATCTACATTCCACAAGATTACCACACACTCAAATCATGAGTAATCTTGTCATTGACCAAGTATCTAGCCCTTTGGGATGTTGAGTTCAAGGAACAAAATTCCACATATCCTTTTTGACATCTTATACATCTAGTATTTCACTCTTGTCATCTTGGATATCCTTGAGTATTTCCTTGCTTGCCTAACCCATGTAGGAAGATGAACTACACAAGTGGAAATGGCGCTCCAACTTCACATTCAATGAGCACCTACATCAAGTTTACCTACATGAGCAAAGCAACAACAAGCCCAAGGTATGTTCTTCACATCTTTAAGGAGCTTTGCTCAAAGTCATGAGTACAAGCAGCTTCATAAGATGTGATCACATCGAATGCTTAATCAAAAAAATGGCAACCCCATTTTGAGCTTAAATGATGAGTATGACCTATGATCAAATGTCCTCATTCGACTCCTAAGTCAATATACTCAAACATAGGTGACCTTGTCGCCGACCTTTATCTAGATGAAGTACATATGTTTTGGAGTCTTTCTATTTTCTCTTATGTTCTCTCATTGAGTTTTCATTAAAAAAAACTTCATCTAGGAATCTTTTTCATTTCTATTCTTCTGTCTTTGTGAATATGTGATCAATTCCTCGAAAATCTTTCACAAATTCATTGCAAATCCTTTGAAACATTCCTCGCAAAGTGAGCTGAATTATTTCTGTATTTCCTTGGAATTAAACTCGGCGTCACCGGTTTAAATATTTCGGTCTAACCGAAAAGGATCTACCCTAAGTCCCTGACTTTCGGACCCACTGATCCATCTTAATTCGGTGTCACCGATTTCTTTCTTCCAAGATATCATCTTCTGCAGCTCCACTCAATGATTCTCTTTGCATGTTCCTATTTGCCCTATTGTGATTCTTAAGGATCCCACTCCTTTCTTTCCATCTTCCCTGACCTTCCTAGTTTGCTGTCCTTTTCGGCACTTGATGTCAAAGGGGGAGAAGACTTAGGGGGAGAAGAGAAGATTTAGGGGGAGAAGAAGAGCAATCTTACCTTAAGGGGGAGAGAATCACATCAAAGCTTTGCCGTGTTTTTCCTTATAAGAGAATTTCTTGACCGTGTTTTACATTGGACATTACAATTGGCGTCATTCTCATTTGGCATCATTCTTTTGATTTTGCTCTTTCCATCAAACCCCTTGATCTGAGAGAACTCAAAGGGAGAGGAATCTTCACAATTGATATCTTATGGAAAGCAAAATCTCTCAGAGTTCATTGAAAATCTTTTAGTTTCGGAGACATGTTTGCTGATTCAAGCTTGTGCTCAATATGAGACACTCTTTATACATGTCATCCCTGGCTTGGTACTCTTGATGTTCTTGCAGTTGGTTGAAGAAATACTCTTGTGTTATCTAACCTTGTTTTCCCAAGTTTATCTCTTCAGGTACAATGCCAAGGAACCTCAAGGTAAGTATATGCACTTTGCAGAATGTGCATGATGATGACTTGCTTGTGAATACTTGTTTGCAAGAAATCACCATGCACATATGCATTATCACTCACTTCTTTTCATCTGCTCTGATGCATATAGCCAAGCTGCATGTAGCACATCTTGCTTATCTCTCTTGTGTGCTTGTGGTAGTCCAAAACCATAATTTATGAAAATCTTGCACACTTGTAGGGGGAGCCTGTGTACTACATGTTTGTCAAAGCTTTCGTGATAATTCTGTCTTTCTTTCAATAAGCTTTGATGTCTTGTTTAGTGTGTTGCCATCAATTACCAAAAAGGGGGAGATTGAAAGCACATTTGCTCCCTGGGTGGTTTTGGTAATTAATGACAACATACTTTGTGGTTGGACTAATGCTTTTATCAAGTATGTTTCAGGAAATTCAATCACATTGGCATGGCAAAAGGACTAAAGAAGTGGACCCCTCAAAATGCTAAGGCAAGCATTGGCAAAAGCTCAAGACTCCATTTTTGGTTTAGTGATCCAAGATCACATTGAGTCCATAGGAAAAGCCAATACTATTAAAAGGGGATGAGGTTATGATGATGATCTGGTTGCTCAAGTGCTTAGTGATACATCTCCTAAACTATCAGCAACTTTCACTGCCATATACACTCATAAGTAGTCTCGGTCCCACCGATATTCCAAACTCAGTCACACCGAGATGAACCACCTCAGCCATAAGCCAAACCCTAGTAAACTCGGATTTTCCGATTCTGAACTCGGTCTCACCGAAACATGAGTTGCCAAGGTTCTGTAACCTTCTGCATCAAATCGGTGTCACCGAGATGATGAAGTCGGTCCCACCGAAACTGGCATGCTCTTGTCATTGCACGAATCGGACTAACCGAGATTGTATATTCGGTCCCACCGAAAACCCCAACGTTCACATTATTTGAACTATCGGTCTCACCGAGTTGTCCACTTCGGTCCCACCGAGATTGCTCAAATGTGTGTAACGGTTGGATTTTGTGTGGAGGCTATTTATACCCCTCCACCCCCTCTTCATTCGTGAAGAAAGCCATCAGAAAGAACTACCACTCCTACCTTACATTTCTGAGAAGAGAACTACCTACCCTTGTGTTGAGATCAAGTTGCTCCACTCCCACCATATGAAGCTTGATCTCTAGCCTTCCCAAGTTGCTTTCCACTCAATCCTTTCTTCCACCACAGCCAAATCAGTGAGGAGAGTTGAGTGTTGGGGAGATTATCATTTGAAGCACAAGAGCAAGGAGTTCATCATCATCTACAACATCTATTACCTTTTGGAGGGTGGTGCCTCCTAGATTGGTTAGGTGTCGCTTGGGAGCCTCCGTCGTCGAGATGTGGAGTTGAACCAAGAAGTTTGTATGGGCAAGGAGATCGCCTACTTCGTGAAGATCTACCCCGAGTAAGGCTAGCCCTCCGTGGGCGTAGGCCATGATGGAATAGACAAGGTTGCTTCTTCGTGGACCCTTCGTGGGTGGAGCCCTCCGTGGACTCTCGCAGCTGTTACCCTCCGTGGGTTGAAGTCTCCATCAACGTGGATGTACGATAGCGCCACCTATCGGAACCACAGGAAAAATCATTGCGTCTCCAAATTGCGTTTGATCTTCTCCACTTCTCTTTACTACTTGTGCAATTTACTTTCCGCTGCCCATACTCTAGAATTGCATGTGTAGTGTGCTACTTGACTTGTGTGTTATGCAAAATCTGCCAAAATCTGTCCTTGATAAAAGACAGAATTTTTATCTTATCGAGTAGTCTAATCACCCCCCTCTAGACACTCTCACCTTCTTCGATCCCTCAATGCTCGAACAGCTCATGTATCAACTAGGGCTGTCTATATCTTCCATGCTAGGTGGGTTATTCTCACGATGAGTGGACTCCGCTCATCATTCACGAGAAAATGGCTGGTAACCGGGATGCCCAGTCCCATGCTCAAAATCATAATAATTAAACAAAACTCCCCCAGGGCTGTTGCTTGTTTGGACGGTAACCCGTGGATTCGGCTGGCCGTGGAGTGTGCTTGTTGGTGGTTGGGGGAGTATAAACTTTACCATTCTGTTTGGGAACCGCCTATAATGTGGGTAGCATGGGAGATATTGAGATTCTTGGTTGTTATGTTGACAATGAAAGTATACCGCTCAAAATGTTATTCAATCTCTATATCAAAATCGAGCTCTGGCACCTCTACAAATCCGTGCTTCCCTCTGCGAAGGGCCTATCTATTTACTTTTATGCAGAGTCATCATCCTCTTATCAAAAAGCACGATTAGGAGAGCACCTCTGTCATTGCATGTATTACTATTAATTTGCATTGAGTATGATCATGACTGGATCTCTTTTACCATGAATTACTATGTCTAGTCAATCCTTGATATTTAAAGGTGCTTTGCATTTATGTTTTGCGGCCTCAGAAAGGGCTAGCGAGATACCATCCTGTCATATCATATCATGATTGTTTTGAGAAGTGTTGTCATCCGAGGTTTATTATTATTGCTCGCTAGTTGATTATGCCATTGATGTGAGTAGTCTTGAGACCTGAAAGTTATTGTGAATGTGGTTAGTTCATGATCTTGTTGAAAACCTGAATGCTAGCTTACATATTTACAACAACAAGAGCAAACAGAGTTTGTCAAAGTTTTTCTTTATCACTTTCAGTTTATCAACTGAATTGCTTGAGGACAAGCAAAGGTTTAACCTTGGGGGAGTTGATACGTCTCCAACGTATCTACTTTGCCAAGCACTTTTGCCCTTGTTGTGGACTCTAACTTGCATGATTTGAATGGAACTAACCTGGACTGACGCTGTTTTCAGCAGAACTGCCATGGTGTTGTTTTTGTGCAGAAATAAAAAGTTCTCGGAATCGCCTGAAAATCAACGGAGATTTATTTCAGAAAATATAGAAAATACCTGCAAGAAGATCCACACCTGGGGGCCCACGGGCTGTCCTCGAGGGTGGGAGCGCGCCCCCCTTCCCAGGGCGCGCCCCCTGTCTCGAGGGCACCCCGATGCCCCACCGATGTATCCCCAGGTCCTATATATTCCGTTTCGCGGAGAAAAAAATCAAGGAGAAATAATTATCACATTTTACGAGACGGAGCCGCCGCCAAGCCCTAATCCCTCTCGGGAGGGCTGATCTGGAGTCCGTTCGGGGCTCCAGAGAGTGGAGATCGTCATCATCAACCTTTCTCCATCACCAATTCCATGATGCTCACCACCGTGTGTAAGTAATAACATCATAGGCTTGCTGGACGATGATGGGTTGGATGGGATCTATCATGTAATCGAGTTAGTTTTGTTAGGGTTTGATCCCTAGTATCCACTATGTTCTGAGATTGATGTTGCTATGACTTTGCTATGCTTAATGCTTGTCACTAGGGCCCGAGTGCCATGATTTCAGATCTGAACCTATTATGTTTCGATGAATATATGTGTGTTCTTGATCCTATCTTGCAAGTCTATAGTCACCTACTATGTGTTATGATCCGGCAACCCCGAAGTGACAATAATCGGGACCACTCCCGGTGATGATCATAGTTTGAGGAGTTCATGTATTCACTATGTGTTAATGCTTTGGTCCGGTACTCTATTAAAAGGAGGCCTTAATATCCCTTAGTTTCCAATAGGAGCCCGCTGCCATGGGAGGATAGGACAAAAGATTTCATGCAAGTTCTTTTCCATAAGCACGTATGACTATATTCGGAATACATGCCTACATTGCATTGATGAACTGGAGCTAGTTTTGTGTCACCCTAGGTTATAACTTCTACATGATGAATTGCATCCAACGTAATTTCCCATCACCGATCCAATGCCTACGAGCTTTACCTATATTGCTTGCCGCTTATTTACTTTTCCGTTGCTATTATCACAAAAACTACAAAAACACTATCTTTACTTTTATTGCTGCTACCACCACTATCATATTATTGTGCTACTAAACTATCTTGCTGCAGATACTAAGTTTCCAGGTGTGGTTGAATTGACAACTCAGCTGGTAATACTTAAGAGTATTCTTTGGCTCCCCTTGTGTCGAATCAACAAATTTGGGTTTAATACTTTACCCTCAAAAACTGTTGTGATCCCCTACACTTGTGGGTTATCAGGTCATATCCCGCCTCTCCACAAAAGAGGGCATCCGCACTCAAATCCTCGTCCGTCGGTGGCGCCCTCTGTGGCGCGCCGCTCCTTTGGATCTGGACTGCCGTGAGATCCCTATCCCACGTCTTTTTAACCCTCTAGAACAAGTCCATTTCAAGTTGATCACCGCAAACTCTGCCACACCGGAGGAACTCTTCCGCATAACATACATTGGAACTTTTTTTAGAGGAGAACATGTCGGTGATGATGTTTCGTATGATGATTCGTACCTTCCAGAGGCCATCCTCTCCGGCCGTGAGAGCGCAGTTCACCGCCTCTGCATTCCAGCGTCCTACCTCCACTACACACACTCCACAGTCGACTGCTGGCTTCGATCTCCAAGACTGAACAATCTCCAGGTGCTCGAGTTTTACTACCTGTTCCCACCATGTTTGAGACAACATGACATAGTGCCATTCTCATACCCTTCGCTCATGCCATCACCACCAGCACTCAACCCTCATATTTCCTCCTCCCTCCAAACCATCGCCTTTGCTCTTTGCAAGTTAACAGACAATTATGTACGGGCGCTTAAACTACCACTGCTCAGGAGACTCTCGCTGGTAGATGTTGATGTATCAGACGTCTCATTACAAAGCATCATCAGCTCTAGTTCTTCTACACTTGAGTCTCTGCTGCTTGTTTGGACAGTCAAACACTATTGCATCAGAATAAACTCACCTAACCTTATAAGCATTGGCATTTGTGGTTACTATGGGAAAGTTGTTATAGAGGATGCCCCCTCACTTCAACGGTTGCTTTGTGATAATCATAGCAAGAACTTGCAGATAGTTATCACCTCTGCACCTAAACTGCAGGTCATGGGCAAATTATCTAATATTTTCTGTGAATCCAGCATCGCAAATGACCGTATAATTATTCAGGTACTGACTTTCAACAATACTTTCACCTCCATTCGTTCGTACAAACAAGTTCCATTAATCCAACCTTTATTCTACTAATATTATGTTTTATTCTACATGAAGTGTTTGCCAACAGTCAGCACATCCACAACAGTTCATTCTATCAAGACGTTGTCTATCAGTATGGATTATGACTTGAACGCAATCTTTGTCTTGGCGCAACACTTCCGTATCTTGGAGAACTTGTATATCGAGGTGATGCTTCCAACACAAATTGTAAACACATACCATGCATGGTGTAGAACTACATTCATAAAAAAACGTCACTTACATTTGTATGTAACGGAGAAAGCTGTATACAGCCATGGACCAGTAACGGAGAAAGCTTTTATCACAATGGAGGTTATAGAATTATTTCTTTCCTTGCTCTCACAACAGAATCACTCTTTATGGGTTTTAACCATTTCAAATATTCATGTTTATTCAGGGAAGAGCCTCTGACGAAGAAAGTCTTACAAACGACCGTTCTTGTAAGCACCATCATGATGTTCGTTTGAAGTCACTGACGCTGGAAAGCTATGTACAATGCGAGAAAAGCATTCGATTTGCGACATTCTTTGTTCTCAACGCAGCACAGCTGGAGACTATCAGGATCAAGTTTCTTCTTCAAGAAGACTTCACGGAACAATTCTACAAACAACAACAAGAGGTGCTTCAGTGGGCCAAAAAGGCTTCTAAACATGCTTGCCTTAGGTTGTCGCCAAGTTGCAGCCACGGGAACTTGGATCTAAGGCACGCATGCGTTGAGCACCTGGATTTGAAGGATCCATTCACTTGTAAGTGCTGAAAACAGTGTTGGAGTGAGATGTTGCCGCCACTTTCCAGTGTGTGTTTTACATAAGTGTGGTGTAACAATGCCCGTACCTTTTTTCTCAGTCTGTAACCTTGCCAACAACAAACGCGGTATTTCGGTCTCTGGCTAAACGGTCTTTTGCTCAAGCCGTACATTTCATTAGCTAAACGGGCCTGAAGTCTCTGCAGCCACGGTTATGTACGTTTGTCACTTTTTGTGTTTCAGTGATAAAGGTCACAGGCACGGGCGTCAAATCCACTAAGGCATCATCTGGTATTATATAGAGTCATGTTCGCTTGTGTCTGTTTTCCGAATGATTCTGTCGACTCATTTAGATAGAGAGGCACGGACGAGAAGCTCATGGAGGCATACTTTAGTATTAGGCAGAGTCACGTTCATTTGTTTACTGCACAAGCCATAAATTTCATTAACTAAATGGGCTTGAAGTCTCTGCTGCCACGGT
>LR738709.1:46594353-46670645 GCA_902687465.1 Secale cereale | reverse complement strand
CGGACAGGCGCGCCGGTTCAGCCGCCAGCGACAGAGCGGAACCACCAAGTTGTGCCAACGCTGCACGTTCCCACCCCTCCCGGCCATTATTCCAACCCGTTGGACAACATTGTCGCCGCCGCTTCACGACTGGCCGCTTTACCCATTGAGGGGGCATCCCCCGTAGCAGTGAAGGCACGGCGGGCTAAGGAATTGTTGGACACGGTGCTGACACAGAAGCAGGCGTATTCTTACAGCCGGGAGAGGATTCATTCCACCCCCCGCCCAAGCCGGAGTTATACTAGGCACTGGGATGAACCGGTTGTGTCTAGCAGCGAGCGGAGACATCACCGTCACAGGCAGGATAATCCGGCGGGAGCAGAAGCACACGCACAAGAGGTGATAAACCAGGCTAGACATACTGCCCGTGAGGACACCCGTCAAGCGACGCCGGTTCAACCCACCACCGCAGAAACGGGAGTCACGGTTAGTTCCTTTGGAGTACAATGTCTCATCCCCGCTTTACGAAGCGTGAAATTACCCAAGGACTTCAAAGGCCCACGCAAGGTACCCAACTACACGGCGGATATAGCTCTAGAGGCGTGGGTTGAAATTTATGAGATGGCTATGGAGATGCTTGATGTGGACGAAGCGGCGTGTGCCAAATATTTTACCATGATGCTTGAGGGTATAGCTCGGACATGGTTAAAGGGCCTGCCGCCTAACTCCATCGGATCATGGGGAGAGTTGCGTCGCCAGTTTATCAAAATTTTTAAAGACACGTTGATGGGCATCTAACCCCTCGTTGGTTACCCCAAGTGGAAGGTGTAAGATGCAGTGTTGTGGAAGTTTTTCCCTTAGCAAACATGCCAAGGATCGAATCCCCAGAGACTCCTAGGTTCAACAAGTAGGCGTCGACTGCTAACGGCGCCGGATTAGCAATCAACGTGGACCTGCACACAGATACAAATAACTTTGCTCCCAACGAGTACAGAGAGGTTGTCAATCCCTCCGGCCTTGTAGTTCACAAAGGATTAAACGCAAATGATAGTAGTGATAGATAATGTTTGCAATAGTAAATAATAGCGAAAAGTAAATAGCGGATGTGATCAATGATGGTAATATGGACCGGAGTCTCATGATGTTCACTAGTGATGTCTCTCTCCCAAAAGACGATAAAACAGCTATGTGAGGTAAACGAATTACAGCTGGGCAATTGACAGGACCACGAACGCAAACCAATGCCGACTACATTGAAAGAAAGGTTGAGGTTCAAAGCATGGGCGGTACGCCAAAGTAAGTAGACCGAAATCCATCAATATCTACTACTAATCATCCACCTTGAGATATCTATCCAGAACATCTCGCTGGTATTAAGTTGCGAGCCCCACCCATAGTGTAAACTCAAAGCAACACACAACTGCATTAAAAGAACTTTGCGTAAAGTAAACAATCCTTGCACCCGTGGGCACAAGCACAGTTGTTTTCCCCCTTGTGGCAACAGCACATCCCCTAGACTCATGTTTCTGTCACTCAAGCTAGTCATCGAGGGGCATGAACCCACAATCAAGCATAACGTTCCCTCTTGGAGTCACTACGTATTACTTGGCCAAAGCAATAAATAACAACGGAGAACATGCAAGAATTACTTATGAACATAAATATAAAAGAGGTAGATCAAATATATTACTCAAGAACAATCTGAACATAATCTCATAATCCATCAGATCCCAGCAAACTCATCATAGCAACATCATAAGGATTACATATGTGCCTCGATCATGTAGGGCAGCTCACGAGGACTAATTAGTGAAGCACAAGAACGGGAGGAGAACATCACATAGCTACTGGTCATGGACTCATGGTCCAAGGGAGACTACTCACAACTCATCCGGGAGGCGTCCATGGTGGTGGAGAAGCTCCCGATGGTGATCCTCCCCTCCGGCAGGGTGCCGGGAAGAGTTCTCCTGGTGCTCCCGATCTTGGAACCGGCGGCGGCGGCGGAACAGAGATGAGATCACGAAAAAGAGTTCCCGTCCCGAGGGTTTCGAAGGACGCTCTAAATATATGCCGAAGGGGGGCACCAGACGGGGCTCGGGGGGCCCAGGCGCCCCCCCGGCGCGGCCCAGGGGGGGGGGGGGGGCGCCGCCAGGGCGCCTGGAGCCCTGATGCCCCCCCCGGCTGTACTTCGGGCGCAAGGTAGGTTCTGGAACGCTGATTTTTTATATAATTTTTCTGGATTTTTCCTGACAGTTCTCGTAACGTGAAAACCAGAAATACAAAAACAACCGAAAACAGAAACCGGCACTGGGGTGCACTGGATTAGTAGGTTAGTCCAAATATGATCAAAAGTGTATGGAAGTGTATGAATATCATAGCAATATCACCCAAAAGTGGCATGGAGCAAGCAGAAATTATAGATACGTTTTGGATGTATCAACATCCCCAAGCTTAATTCCTGCTCGTCCTCGAGTAGGTAAATGATAACAAGAATAATTTCTGCGGTGACATGCTATTAACCATATAGGACTTTTTACAGTCATATGACAAAAGCTTACTGAGACAATGATTCTATAGTAATTAAGTTGCCTCATGAGAAAATCACAAATGACTGAAAGTTTTACAACATGACATTGAAGCATCAAAAAGATTTGCAATGAACATGATGTGCAAATATGATAAAGTGATATCTAGCTTGCCCCCTTTAGTGAAGCAAAACATAAATGCAGGGGCACCTTCAAGGTTTAAGTGATGACTAGATACAATGATTTCAAAATAAACGATATCACAATCATGAAAAAGACAATGCTACTTTGGAACAATGCACATTACACTTAGAATGACAATCATGCTCTCAGTAGTTGGTGCTTGAAGAAAGAAGGTGGAGACTCAACATAAAAGTAAAAGAATGGTTATGTGCTAGAGCTTTTTATTTTGAAAACATAGAAGCAATTTTGTCAACGGTAGTAGTACTTCATATGTGTCATGCATAAGACATCCTATAAGTTGCAAGCCTCATGCATCGAATACCAATAGTACTCGCACCTTGTCCTAATTAGCTCGGATTTCCATGGGTTATCATTGCATTACATATGTTTCAACCAAGTGTCACAAAGGGGTACCTCTATGCCACCTGTACAAAGGTCCAAGGAGATAAATCGCATTTGATTTCTCGTTTTCCTCAACTTGAGGACATCCATACCGGGACAACATAGAAAATAGATGATGGACTCCTCTTAAATGCATAAGCATATTCTCATAAGAGATCGAGATTAATGTCCAAGCTAAAACTTCCACCATGATACATGGCTTTGGTTGGCGGCCCAATGTTCTTCTCTAACAATATGCATACTCATTCAACCCATGGCAAATCACCCTTACTTCAGACAAGACGAACATGCATAGCAACTCACATGATATTCAACAAAAGTGTGACAGTTGATGGCGTCCCCAGAAACATGGTTACCGCTCAGCAAGCAACTTATAAGAAATAAGATACATAAGCAACATATTCTTTACCACAATAGTTTTTAAGCAACTTTCCCATGAGCTATGTATTGCAAAGTTAGTCTGCTTAGTACAGGTGGAGGTTAGCAAAAGACTGGGAGCGACCAACTAAGAGAGCAATGACGGTCATAATCATGCAGAGCGACAAAGCAATATTGAATCAGGCATGGAAGTTATATCGCTACTCAGAAATAAAAGATCATCAAGGCTTGACAGACTTTCTTTACAGTCTTAAATATGCGTGAGCATACGCCAAGTCAATCAAAATAAATTCTCGAAGGAAGATATTACTAAACCATACCACATCATCGGCAAACAAATCAAGTTGGTACTCCAATAACACATTGGGAATCCCCCAGCTATTTGAGACTAACCATAAGAAAACCTGAACTACTAAGCGCCATTATGCACGTAGCATCTTTATCATAGACATATTAACCAATGCAACGGAAGCAAACTCTCTTATTAAGATAAGCATGATAATTAAAGAGAGTTAAAGCAACCAACTAAACAAAAGCTCTTTGAAAAGATAAGCATGAATACTAAGAGCAGAGCATGATAGTAGCTATTAAAAGACAAAGAACACACACAGCAAAGATAGACATGAAAATTCTATGTTATGTTCCAGGTAGAAGTGGAGCGTGTTTCTCTCCCACATAATGAACGCTGAGTCCCGACTCGTTATGAAAAACTAAAAAGAAAACTAAAAGCAAGACGCTCCAAGCATAGCACTTAACACATGAAGTGATAAAAATATAGCGGAACGAAAGACGAACTGATAATGTTGATGGAGAAGGGGATGCACGGGGGCATCCCCAAGCTTAGACGCTTGAGTCTCCTTGAATATTTCTTGGGGGTGCATGGGGGCATCCCCAAGCTTGAGCGCTTGACACTCCTGAATCTTTTTATCATCTTCCCTCGCACACTTGAAAACTCCCTTCATACATAACTCATCATAATCTGATTAGCGAGGTTAGTACCCTTAATAAAATAATTATACCTTGCTGGAAATAAAGATATTCTTGAAGGTCTACTGTTTCTCAAGATTGCCAAAAGGTTTTTGTAAAGAAAAAGCAAGCTCTTGATTTGCAAAATGAAGGAAAGGCAAAACAGGACAAAATCTGTGAAAAACAGAACAGCAGGTAGTAATTGATTTGTTCGGGGCACTTCTGCAACTCAAATCAAAAAAATCAGAACAGACGCACGAAAGACAATTATATAGAGAACGCTGTAGAAAAATTCAGACCAAAAAGATGATCTGGTGATTTTATATGAATTTTTCTATCCAAGGACAGAATCTGTTTCCTGGACAGCACCTCACAATTTTTGAACTTTCTAGCAATCAGAGGCTATACTTGGCACAAATATGAAAAGCAAAGATACAATGATGATGCTACAGTAGTAAACAACATCAAGACAGAACAAAAGCAAAATAAATTTATTCATTGGGCTGCCTCCCAAAAGCGCTTTCTTTTATGCCTTTAAGCTAGGCATAATGCATAGAGATCAAGTTTTATCAAGAGTAAAAGAATAGCTAGCCCGTACAACGGACTCAAAAGGTAACTTGATCTTCTTTTGAGGGAAGTGTTCCATCCCTTTCTTGAGAGGAAACTGAAATTTTATATTACCCTCTTTCATGTCAATGATAGCACCAACGGTGCGTAAAAAGGGACGTCCCAAAATAATTGGACATGAAGGATCACATTCAATATCCATAATAGTGAAATCAACGGGAACATAATTATCATTAACAACGATAAGAACATCGTCGATCCTCCCCAAAGGTTTCTTTATGGAAGAATCAACGAGACGAACACCAAAAGAACAAGAATCATAAGGTTTCAATTTAAGCATATCATATATTCTTTTGGGCATAACAGAGGTACTAGCTCCAACATCACATAATGCATAGCAAGAGAAGTCATTCAATTTAATTTTTATCATAGGATCCCAACCATCTTCTAGCTTTCTAGGTATGGAGGCTTCTACTCTAAGTTTCTCCTCCCTAGCTTTGATGAGAGCATTAGTGATATGCTCCGTGAAGGCAAGGTTAAGCGTGCTAGTTCGGGGATCTCTAGACATCTTGTGAAGGAAATCAATAACTTCGGTAAGAGTGCAATTATCAAAATCAAGGTCACGAGCATCAAGTAAAGTGGTAGTGGTGTCCTTTAGGTTCACTTGTTTGGTAGTTTCTATAGTCATAGCATCACCATTAATAGGTCCACTGGGACCAGGAGTACATTGGGTGCTAAGAGTTTGGATATCCTCAACAACTTGGATAGTAGCAACAGTGTGGTGGGTAGGAAGGCTCTTAATTCTATCTTCTTCCTCCCTTAGGGATGCAACCACTTCGGGTTTAGCTGCCATTTGGTTTATCAAAGTGGCTTGTGTGTGGGACATATTGGAAACTTGGGTCTCAGTGATAGTGAGTCTAGTCTGGAGGTTAGAAATCTCAATATTTATGTTCTCTAATCGTCTACTAATGTCTTGCAAGATAGCAGTATGCTCATTTAATTGCCTCGAGAAGGTTTTGTTTTGTTCATATTGGGTGTGCATGTAATTCTTAGTGGCCTTCTCTATTTCTAGCAGTTTCTCATAGCCAGGCAAATCTCTATCTTTTTGGATGGAGTTCTTGGTGCTAGGATAAGCATTGTTGTTCCAATGAGAATTAGAGGGGAACGGTCTAGGATTGCTACCAAAGTTACTCCTATAAGCATTGTTGTTAAAATTGTTTCTAGAGATAAAGTTCACATCTACTTGTTCTTGAGCAATCAAAGAATTTAAAGGAACATCACGAGGATCAACAGAAGATTGCTTCGAAAGTAGATACATGATTAAGTCAACTTTTTCATTTAAGGAGGAAATCTCCTCGACAGAGTTTACCTTCCTACCTGTTGGAGCGCATTCGGTGTGCCATTGGGAATAGTTGGTCATCATCTCATCGAGAAGCTTTGTGGCAGCACCAAGTGTAGTTGACATAAAAGTTCCTCCCGCGGCCGAATCTAACAAGTTCCGCGAGGTAAAGTTCAAGCCTGCATAAAAAGTTTGGATAACCATCCAAGTAGTCAAACCATGAGTAGGGCAGTTCTTGATAAGAGATTTCATACGTTCCCAAGCTTGGGCAACATGTTCATTATCCAATTGTTTAAAATTCATTATGTTACTTCTAAGTTGGATAATTCTAGCAGGTGGATAGTATTTTCCGATAAAAGCATCTTTGCACTTGTCCCATGAATCTATGCTATTTCTAGGCAAAGACTGAAACCAAATTTTAGCTCCTCCTCTCAAGGAGAAAGGAAAAAGCTTAAGCTTAACAATATTACCATCTATTTCTTGGTACTTTTGCATATCACAAAGTTCAACAAAGTTGTTTAAGTGTAAAGCAGCATCATCTCCAGCACCGGAGAATTGATCTTTCATGACTAAGTTTAGTAAAGCAGGTTTAATTTCATATGAAGGTGCTGAAGTGGCAGGTGTAGTGATAGGTGTGCTGATAAAGTCATCGTTGTTGTGACTAGTGAAGTCACACAACTTGGTGTTCTCGGTGGAACCCATAGTAGCAAGCAAGCAAGATAACTATTTTTGTGATTTTCGATAAAAAGATACTAAAGCAAAAACTGAAAGGTAAACTAACAAGACTAAAAAGCAAAGGTAAAAGATAGCATGCAACTCCCCTATCCTGAAGAGTGGAGTCCCCGACAACGGCGCCAGAAAATACTCCTTGATGGGCCTCTAACCCCTCGTTGGTTACCCCAAGTGGAAGGTGTAAGATGCAGTGTTGTGGAAGTTTTTCCCTTAGCAAAGATGCCAAGGATCGAATCCCCAGAGACTCCTAGGTTCAACAAGTAGGTGTCAACTGCTAACGGCGCCGGATTAGCAATCAACGTGGACCTGCACACAGATACAAATAACTTTGCTCCCAACGAGTACAGAGAGGTTGTCAATCCCTCCGGTCTTGTAGTTCACAAAGGATTAAACGCAAATGATAGTAGTGATAGATAATGTTTGCAATAGTAAATAATAGCGAAAAGTAAATAGCGGATGTGATCAATGATGGTAATATGGACCGGAGTCTCATGATGTTCACTAGTGATGTCTCTCTCCCAAAAGACGATAAAACAGCTATGTGAGCTAAACGAATTACAGCTGGGCAATTGACAGGACAACGAACGCAAACCAATGCTGACTACATTGCAAGAAAGGTTGAGGTTCAAAGCATGGGCAGTACGCCAAAGTAAGTAGACTGAAATCCATCAATATCTACTACTAATCATCCACCTTGAGATATCTATCCAGAACATCTCGCTGGTATTAAGTTGCGAGCCCCATCCATAGTGTAAACTCAAAGCAACAGACAACTGCATTAAAAGAACTTTGCGTAAAGTAAACAATCCTTGCACCCGCGGGCACAAGCACCGTTGTTTTCCCCCTTGTGGCAACAACACATCCCCTAGACTCATGTTTCTGTCACTCAAGCTAGTCATCGAGGGGCATGAACCCACAATCAAGCATAACGTTCCCTCTTGGAGTCACTACGTATTACTTGGCCGAAGCAATAAATAACAACGGAGAACATGCAAGAATTACTTATGAACATAAATATAAAAGAGGTAGATCAAATATATTACTCAAGAACAATCTGAACATAATCTCATAATCCATCGGATCCCACCAAACTCATCATAGCAACAGCATAAGAATTACATATGTGCCTCGATCATGTAGGGCAGCTGACGAGGACTAATTAGTGAAGCACAAGAACGGGAGGAGAACATCACATAGCTACTGGTCATGGACTCATGGTCCAAGGGAGACTACTCACAACTCATCCGGGAGGCGTCCATGGTGGTGGAGAAGCTCCCGATGGTGATCCTCCCCTCCGGCAGGGTGCCGGGAAGAGTTCTCCTGGTGCTCCCGATCTTGGAAGCGGCGGCGGCGGCGGAACAGAGATGAGATCGCGAAAAAGAGTTCCCGTCCCGAGGGTTTCGAAGGACGCTCTAAATATGTGCCGAAGGGGGGCACCAGACAGGGCTCGGGGGGCCCAGGCACCCCCCCGGCGCGGCCCATGGGGGGGGGGGGCGCCGCCAGGGCGCCTGGAGCCCTGGTGGCCCCCCCGGCTGTACTTCGGGCGCAAGGTAGGTTCTGGAACGCTGATTTTTTATATAAATTTTCTGGATTTTTCCTGACAGTTCTCGTAACGTGAAAACCTGAAATACAAAAACAGCCGAAAACAGAAACCGGCACTGGGGTGCACTGGATTAGTAGGTTAGTCCAAATATGATCAAAAGTGTATGGAAGTGTATGAATATCATAGCAATATCACCCAAAAGTGGCATGGAGCAAGCAGAAATTATAGATACGTTTTGGACGTATCACACGTGCAAACAGCCGATGTCGGTGGTGGACTTAGCAGCATGTGTTCAAGGAGAGCAGGAGACCACAAGCAGTTGGGTACGGCGAGTATCAGAGATCCTGCACTCTTCCAATAGTATCAACCCCAGTACGGCGATAGTGACTTTGGAAAACAATTGCCGGTTCGAGTCTTTGAAGCTGAAGTTAGGACGGCTCAAGCGTGATTGCAATGACATGAGAACGCTCATGAGTGCTTTGGTGAAGTATGGGGACTCTGATAACACCAAGTACCCAGATGCACACGGAGACAAGTCTGGGAAGGCGAACAAAGCTGATAAACCGGCGCAGGCCAATCCGGCAGGTACAAGTTACAATGGCAAACTGTAGGATCGAAAGTATGTCTAGAGGAGGGGTGATTAGACTACTTGACAATATAAAAAATCTGCCTTTTGATCATGAACAGTTTTTGGCAGTTTCACAATTATGATCAACACAAGTATCACCCTACACATGCAGTTCTAGAGTATAAGCAGCGGAAAGTAAATTGCACATGTAGTAAAGAGAGGTGGAGAAGATCAAACGCAGTTTGGAGACACGGAGATTTTTGTCGTTGTTCCGATAGGTGGTGCTATCGTACATCCACGTTGATGGAGACTTCAACCCACGGAGGGTAACGGCTGCGCGAGTCCACAGAGGGCTCCACCCACGAAGGGTCCACGAAGAAGCAACCTTGTCTATTCCATCATGGCCTACGCCCACGGAGGACTAGCCTTACTCGGGGTAGATCTTCACGAAGTAGGCGATCTCCTTGCCCTTACAAACTTCTTGGTTCAACTCCACATCTCGAAGACGGAGGCTCCCAAGCGACACCTAACCAATCTAGGAGGCACCACCCTCCAAAAGGTAATAGATGTGGTTGATGATGATGAACTCCTTGCTCTTGTGCTTCAAATGATAATCTCCCCAACACTCAACTCTCCTCACTGATATGGCTGGGGTGGAAGAAAGGATTGAGTGGAAAGCAACTTGGGAAGGCTAGAAATCAAGTTTCATATGGTAGGAATGGAATGACTTGATCTCAACACAAGGGTAGGTGGTTCTCTTCTCAGAAAGTGTATGGTAGGAGTGGTAGACTTTCTGATGGCTCTCTCCACGAATGAAGAGGGGGTGGAGGGGTATATATAGCCTCCACACAAAATCCAACCGTTACACACATAATTGAGCAATCTCGGTGAGACCGAAGTGAAAACTCGGTCAGACCGAAAGTTCAAATATAGTGAACGTTGGGGTTTTCGGTGGGACCGAAAATACCATCTCGGTGTGTCCGATATGAGTCAAAGGTAGGAACTTGCCATAATCGGTGGGACCGAAATCAACAACTCGGATATTCCGAAATGATGACAAACGGTTACAGAAGGTTGGCAGTTCAGTTTCGGTGAGACCGAACTCAAAATCGGATGGACCGAAATATCTAGGGTTTGGAAGATAACTGTGGTGGTTCATCTCAGTGGGACTGAGTTGGAAGAATCGGTTTGTCCGAGATTACTTATGAGTGTGTTAAGTAGTGAAAGTTGCTGATAGTTGAAGGAGCTAAATCACTAAGCACTTGAGCAACCAGATCATCAACACAACCTCATCCCCTTTTAATAGTATTGGCTTTTCCTATGGACTCAATGTGATCTTTGATCACTAAACCAAAAATGGAGTCTTGAGCTTTTGCCAATGCTTGTCTTAGCATTTTGAGGGGTCCACTTCTTCAGACATTTCCATACCCATATCATCGAACTTCTCTGAAATGATTCTCAAGTAAATATTAGTTCAATGATATATATGTTGTTATTAATTACCAAAACCACCCAGGGATTAGTTGCACTTTCAATCTCCCCCTTTTTGGTAATTGATGACAACATATAGATCAAAGCTTCGACAATAGATATAATCAATGAATAATATCGTCGCTTTGAGAAGTATGTGATAAACAAGAGCTCCCCCTAAATTTGTGCATTATTTAAAATTTGCGTTTGAATGCAAATGCACAATCGATTAGGATTATGGGTCACTCTTCCATGTCACATACATCTTGGTGGAGCGCACAAAATGATAAGAATGAATAACATGCACTCAATCACCAAGACAAGAGTAAATAGCCATACAAGAATGAATAGCATAGGATAAGCATTAAGCACACATTAAAGCATAGTATGACCAAGCACTCATTAAGGTAGCATCAAACGTAGTAGCAAGCACACTGAAAGTATCGAAAGACCAAAAGAAACAAATGTATCTAAAAGGAAACCGGCAAAAGAACGAAAGAGCACTCTCTCTCTCGAAGCCCTATGATCTATACAATTTCTCCCCCTTTGGCAACAAGTTACCAAAAAGTTCGAAAAGGTATAGAGCTAAGCGTCACTGTGGGCTCTGCTGGCGGCTCCCGTCTGGGTAGATGTCGGAGTAGAAATGACGGCATCGGCGAAGACTTCTGCTGATGTCTGCGCTGGAGGAGTGGATGCTGGAGTAACTGCTGGAGCTGTAGCTGGTGCTGAAGTGGTAGCCCTGGAGTCAGTCACTGGGATAGCTGCAGATCGGGATCCTCTGGGAACCTGAGCAGTCTGGCGATGAGAGTCCTGGACTAGATCATCCTGCATGAGCTCTGCTCTCTCCTGCCTTGCTTCCTCCATGTCCGCCTCAAGCTTGTTGACGGACACCTGAATCTCTGTCAGCTTCACGTCCAGAGCGTGGATCTTGTCCTCAACAATCCTCTCTAGGCTTTCCTGAGATTGTTCAATGCTGGCCAGGCGTTGTTCAATCCTCTGGGTAGCTTCAAGAATCTGCTCTCCGAAGCTCTTTGGCTTAGCTGCTGCTGCTGCTGCCTCTTTGTCAGCTTTGGCTTTCTTCGCAGCTTCAATTTTGGCTTGACCTTCAACTGAGGTTGGATCCTCCTCATCCATCACAACAACGTTATCCTCATGCTCTGGCTGCAGTGGCAAGTGCTTCCTATCCAACATGAATTTGCCCGTGCCAAACTTGGCATTGATGAGCATCTGAATCTGCGGGGCAAATCCACACGACCTCTTCTGGTCAGCTGCAGTCCTCTTAATGGTCTCTACCATTAAGTCCATCACCTTGAAAGGTGCCTTCTCATCAAGAATGTGCAGCATGTTGATAGAATAGCCTCGAATCATGCGGTGGTCTCCAGACTTGGGCATCAATGTATGCCTCAAAATAGTGTTCGTTGTAGTCAGACCTGCCTGGAGATAGTACACTGAGCCAAGCTTCCACCCTTCCAAATCAGCAGCGGGGATTTCCTTGTACATGTTCTTCATGGAATCATGGCTCTTCTTAGGAATCCCATAGACATCAATGTCGTCCTCTCTCTGCACTGGAGCATTCAGAAGTTCTGCCCATTCTTCAACAGACGAAGAAAACCTTTGACCTTCAGTCATCCAGGTGATCTTGCCATCAATATAAAAGTGGGCTGTGGCGTAGAACTGCATGATCATCTCGTCATTCCAAGCTGTCAGCTCCTAACCCACAAAATCAGCAACTCCACATGCAGTGAAGCTCTCATGCACATGGGGAAAGAAGTCTCGGTGCTCTTCACTGTCAATGTACTTCCTGTCAACATACCTGGTGTCAGCAACAATAGGCTTCTTATCCATCAGCACGGTCTCATAGAAGTCCTGCTGCTCTCTGGTGTGGAATCTGGGGTCAACAGCAGTCCTTCTCCTCACGGCATATGGATCAGACTGTCTCCATAGCCTGAGACCTTTATCCTTCCTTGCCTTCATATCCTCGGCTTGAGGATGAGCATCGTTGTGGAGTGGCAACTTAGGACGGAGCTTAAGCAACACATGTTCTTCATCAGACTCAGACGGTGGCATCTCACCTTTGTTCTTCTCAGAAGCTGGAATGCTCCTGGTTGTCCTCTTGGGCTTGGCTGGAGCTGCCTTGGCTTGAGCAGGCTTCTTGGGCTTAGAAGTGGCTTGAGCCCTAATAGCATCACCCATGAACTTAGCCTTCTGAGGAGGAGGCTGGGGTGCATCTTCTTCTTCTTCTTCAGCAGCTGCATCAACATGAGGTTCAGCATATACTACCCTCTTCCTTTTGGAAGTTTTCTTCACCTTACTTGGAGCTGGCTCTTCCAAGTTTAGCTTCTTTGCAACAGCTGACTGCTTGACCTTGCTGGTGCCTTTCTTTGACTGCTGCCCTTCGTGCTCTTTGGCAACAACTTTTCTCTTGGGCTTGGAGGTAACTTCCTCAGCAACGAAGTCAGAGTCCTCATCATCAGAATTTCTCTTCTTTCTGGTCCTGGTGGCTGCAGGAGGCAAACCACTAGGGGTGCTCATCTCACCATCATCACTGGAACTACTAGCCTCAGGACTAGTATCTGCCTCAGGAATCTCTGCAAACGGTGACTCAGACCTGTTCTGGCTGTCACTGACATCTGACATGGCTGACAACCTGTGAAAAGATAAGGTATAGGCAGAGTAGAAGAGTTATCACAACTGCAGAGGTTTTTGCAAAAAAAATGAGTTTAAATCTTAGTTTTGAGTTTTCACAGAATGCATTTCGGTCAAACCGATTTTCAGTTTCGATGAATCCGAAGTGTATAACAGAAACCTACACACCACTTTCGGTCAGACCGAAATGGGTTTCGGTCCTACCGAAACACTAGGGTTTCACTGAGACTCTACATCGGTCACACCGATTTGCACGAATCGGTTAGACCGAACGGTGCAGTGCAATGGCCAGAGGCCAAATCGGTCATTCCGAGTTTTCAAAATCGGCTTCACCGAGATGTGTTCCGTGGAAACCTAAACCTAAGAATTTCGCTCGAAACTAAAGGATCTGATCTGATGTTTAAGGAATATCTCAAAAGTGGATAGATGCATGGCAAACCAATCGTGCAAGAATCAGATGGGGAGCACGAGAGGGATCAGGACTCACCCTAACTTGGTGGAGTCCCTCTACGGCGGCAACGGCGCGGAGAAGATTACCGTTGACGGCGGCGGAGACCTGTGGCGAGGGCGCACAAGCGACGACGGCGACGATCCGAAGACCAGGGCGACGGCAGCAGGGGACTTGGGGGCGAAACGGTTTGAAGAATTAAATCGCGCGCAGCCCTCAGTATATATATCCCCATACTGTCGGTGGGACCGAGTTGAAAAACTCGGTGACACCGAGATGTATAACTGCTGTGCAGTTACGCATATCGGTCAGGCCGAGATTTTGAACTCGGTTTCACCGAGATGAAACCTAGATCAGTCTAAGCGTTTCGGTTGGACCGAGATGGAAAAGTTGGTCAGACCGAAATGGACTTAGAAGGTTTTGGAAGTCAGCCTTAGACGGATCGGTGGCTCCGAGTGCTCCTCACTCGGAGGGTCCGAAAATGACTTGTTCAAAGTTGTGATATGAGCATGAATAGAATTTGAGACAAGAAAGCATAGATAGCTAGGGAAGGTGCTTAGGCATTCTTGTCCATCCATTTGGCCAGAAAAGTCAAAACAATCAAAACAACAAATGGATGTCCTTGAATGGATGAAATCATGCATTCAACATGCTCACACAATAAGATAGCAAATGAAATGTGTGTCAAACATGCACAACCAAAACTCTAGCTACTAGCACACAATTTGTCGATGACTAGGTCATCTATATATGAGTATATTGACTTAGGAGCCAAATGAGAACATTTGATCATAGGTCATACTCATCGTTTAAGCACAAGTGGGGTTACCACTTTTACATAAAGCATTTATGTGTTCACATCATTTGAAGATGCTTGAGCTCAATTTTTAGAGCAAAGCTCCCCCTAGATGTGAGAACCCCTTTTAAAGGGTCAAACTAACCTTGGGTTGTCGTAGAAGACTTCATGTAGATGTTGAAGATGTGGATGCTCAATGTTGATGTAGATCATCAAGAGTTGGGAGCTATCCTTTGGATTAGGGCACTTTCAATACCTACATGGGTTAGTCCCACAAGGAACAAACAAAGATATCCATAGACATAGATTGAAGTACACAAAAGATGATGTCCATGAAAGCAATGATTACCTTGTCCCTTGACTTACCAACAAGAGGGTTTGTGACTCCATGAACTAGTGCATGATGTGGAAGTTGTTTGCACAAGTTCTTGCCAAAAAGAATATGAGTGAAGTATGTTGGCGGAGTCACCCTCAAGAACCTTCTAGTTCTTCTTCTTTGGGATCCACATCATCTTGATGGGAATCCTTGGAGTTGTAGTTGAGCTTGACGAAGTAGAACTTGACGTGTCCTTGGGAACCCACTTGACCATGGCTTGAGGTGCTTCAATGAATGCATCAATCTCCTCTTGAAGCTTGTCCTTGGCCTTTAGCTTGTGGTCTTGTGGTGGAAGGTCATCTTGAGCTTGTTCCACATTGGAAGAAGTAGGATCATACTTCTCCTTTTGTGAAACAAACTGTGGAGTAGGGTATTGACCTTCTTCCCACTCAACACCTTCGGCGTTGAACTTTCGCTCAAAACCAATCCCTTGATTCTTCCGGTGCCTTCCTTGTTTGCGAACAATCTCCTCAAAGTTCTTGCTTCCGGCAAGACTCTTGTAGACACCTTTCTCTATGATTTCCTTCAATAAGCTATTTTCTTGCTCAAGTGTAACTTGGCTTGAAACATTGTTAGTGGAATCAAGAGAACTACTAGAAGCAACAACATTAGATTTAACTTGGTTATTGTTACTACTAGGGGAAGAATTTTTCTTATGCTTGTCATGCTTAGTCTTAATAGGTGGCAAGAAATTAGACAAGAGAAGTCGTTTGGCAAGATATGAAGAACTCTTCTTTCGAAGATCGTCATTGATCGCTTTTAGAAACTCATGTTCTTGCTCTAGAGTGAGCTTCTCGAAGCGTAGCTTCTCATGAGATCTTAGGAGATCTCTATGATCTTCTTGAGTTGTTTCATGAGCTAACTTAAGAGTGTTTAGTTCTTTAGTTAGACGCTCAATCTCCTTCATAGCATTGTCATTCGACTCTTCTCGACTATAAAGACTACTAGCATTTTCATCATTACTAAGCTCACTAGATTTATCATGCAAGAGCTCATCTTCACCAAGCAAGTCATCCTCATCACTATCAAAGTCAATGAATTCAGGGTGTGTTACCTTGGGGCCTTTAGCCATGAAGCATCTTCCAATTCCCTCATTTGGTGAATCAAATAAGTCGTAGGAGTTGGAGTTGGAGGATACGAGTGCAAGTCCGGCAACACCTTCATCTTGACTGTAGTCGGAGTCGGAGTGATAGCTTCCATCGGATTGATTGTCGGAGTTGGAGCCGGAGACCCATTCACCTACATGAGATTGATGTCTTCTTCTTGTGTAGCTCCTTGATGACTTGTCTTTCCTCTCCGAATCCTTGCTTCTCCGAGAGGGTCTTCGTTCATAACGATCATCTCTACTCCTTCTCTCTCTCCGAGGTGACTCATCTCTTGCTCTTCTTCTTGGAGATTCTTCTCTTCTCTTGTGGGGAGCCGTACACTCATTTGAGAAGTGTCCGGGTCTTCCACAATTGTAGCAGTTTCGATCACGACTAGAAGATCTCTTTTCATCATATGATCTAGACTTTGAGCTTCTTTCTTTGCCTCTATTCTTGTAGAACTTGTTGAAGTTCTTAACCATTAGGCTTATCTCTTCATTGGAAATTAACTTGTCACTTGAGGTAGTGGGAGCATCACTTGTAGCTTTGTAAGCACCACTTGACTTATTGTGAAGCTCTTCCTTATCCTTAAGTGTCATCTCATGAGCAACAATTCTTCCAATGACTTCAGTTGGCTTGAGAGTCTTGTAGTTTGGCATCATTTGGATCAAAGTGCACACGGTGTCATATTTTCCATCCAAAGCTCTTAGAATCTTCTTGATGATGAAACGGTCGGTCATTTCTTCGCTTCCTAAGCCGGCAATCTCATTTGTGATGAGAGCAAGCCTAGAGTACATTTCAGCGACTCCTTCACCATCCTTCATCTTGAACTTGTCAAGTTGACCTTGAAGAATATCTAGCTTTGATTCCTTCACAGATTCAGTACCTTCGTGCATTTCAACCAAAGTATCCCAAATCTCTTTAGCATTCTCAAGACGGCTGATTTTGTTGAACTCCTCGGGACACAAAGCATTGAAGAGAATGTCACAAGCTTGAGCATTGTTTTGCAACATCCGCAACTCTTCCGGTGTAGCTTCGCGATCCGGAACTTTTCCTTCCTCGAAGAAATCACCTTGCATACCAACACAAATAATGCCCCATGCGGTTGGGTTATGACCAAGAATATGCATTTTCATTTTATGCTTCCAACTAGCAAAATTTGTACCGTCAAAGTAAGGACCTCTACGATAATTACCCTCACTAGACGCCATACTCTCCTAGGTTGTGAAACCAAGCTTATGGAGTCCAATGCAATGGAAACCAAAACAATGGAGACCAAAGCTCTGATACCACTTGTAGGATCGAAAGTATGTCTAGAGGGGGGGTGATTAGACTACTTGACAATATAAAAAATCTGCCTTTTGATCATGAACTGTTTTTGGCTGTTTCACAATTATGATCAACACAAGTATCACCCTACACATGCAGTTCTAGAGTATAAGCAGCGGAAAGTAAATTGCACATGTAGTAAAGAGAGGTGGAGAAGATCAAACGCAGTTTGGAGACACGGAGATTTTTGTCGTGGTTCCGATAGGTGGTGCTATCGTACATCCACGTTGATGGAGACTTCAACCCACGGAGGGTAACGGCTGCGCGAGTCCACGGAGGGCTCCACCCACGAAGGGTCCACGAAGAAGCAACCTTGTCTATTCCATCATGGCCTACGCCCACGGAGGACTAGCCTTACTCGGGGTAGATCTTCACGAAGTAGGCGATCTCCTTGCCCTTACAAACTTCTTGGTTCAACTCCACATCTCGAAGACGGAGGTTCCCAAGCGACACCTAACCAATCTAGGAGGCACCACCCTCCAAAAGGTAATAGATGTGGTTGATGATGATGAACTCCTTGCTCTTGTGCTTCAAATGATAATCTCCCCAACACTCAACTCTCCTCACTGATATGGCTGGGGTGGAAGAAAGGATTGAGTGGAAAGCAACTTGGGAAGGCTAGAAATCAAGTTTCATATGGTAGGAATGGAATGACTTGATCTCAACACAAGGGTAGGTGGTTCTCTTCTCAGAAAGTGTATGGTAGGAGTGGTAGACTTTCTGATGGCTCTCTCCACGAATGAAGAGGGGGTGGAGGGGTATATATATCCTCCACACAAAATCCAACCGTTACACACATATTTGAGCAATCTCGGTGAGACCGAAGTGAAAACTCGGTCAGACCGAAAGTTCAAATATAGTGAACGTTGGGGTTTTCGGTGGGACCGAAAATACCATCTCGGTGTGTCCGATATGAGTCAAAGGTAGGAACTTGCCATAATCAGTGGGACCGAAATCAACAACTCAGATATTCCGAAATGATGACAAACGGTTACAGAAGGTTGGCAGTTCAGTTTCGGTGAGACCGAACTCAAAATCGGATGGACCGAAATATCTAGGGTTTGGAAGATAACTGTGGTGGTTCATCTCGGTGGGACTGAGTTGGAAGAATCGGTTTGTCCGAGATTACTTATGAGTGTGTTAAGTAGTGAAAGTTGCTGATAGTTGAAGGTGCTAAATCACTAAGCACTTGAGCAACCAGATCATCAACACAACCTCATCCCCTTTTAATAGTATTGGCTTTTCCTATGGACTCAATGTGATCTTTGATCACTAAACCAAAAATGGAGTCTTGAGCTTTTGCCAATGCTTGTCTTAGCATTTTGAGGGGTCCACTTCTTCAGACATTTCCATACCCATATCATCGAACTTCTCTGAAATGATTCTCAAGTAAATATTAGTTCAATGATATATATGTTGTTATTAATTACCAAAACCACCCGGGGATTAGTTGCACTTTCACAAACGAAAAGCGGAGGGCGGCTCTGACTTTGTGGCCAACACCAACGTTCAGGGAAACGGGCAACGCCTCAAGGGTAAACCACCCCCACATGGTGAAGAGCTATCCTTCAATCTAGATCAACAGCTAAGTGTACCCTGCCCAAGGCACAATACAGAGGGAAACCCAGCTAAGCATCTCTAGAAGGACTGCCGTATCATGCAGGAGGCTATGAAGCAGGCCAGATATAACCGCGGGCCCCCCAACGGCGGATCAGGTTCGGGCTTTCAGGGTCTAGGTTACCAAAGTAACGGATCCGGATCGGGATATCACGACGGTAACAATAACTACAATGGCAACAGCCAGCATCAACAGAACCAACATCATGATCAGGGTGGTTACAATAACCAAGGCAATCAGCAGCGTCAGCAGCATCAGCAATCCGGATATCAGAATAATCCGAAGGAACTAAGCAGTGGGCAGTATCATGTTTTCACCACAAGTTTGTGCAAACGAGATCAGAAGGTGCTGAAGCGGGCAGTACACGCAGTTGAACCGACGACACCATGTTTCTTACGTTGATCTGAGCAACCCATTGTGTGGAGCAGAGAGGATCACCCGCCACGGGTTGATAATCCGGGCCAATTGGCATTGGTGGTGGCACCACAGGTGGGTGGCTACAAGTTCACAAAGGTACTTATGGACGGCGGCAGCAGCATCAACATCTTATATTATGAGACCTTCCGGCGTATGGGGTTGATAGATAAGAAGCTTCGACAGTCCAACACAGTATTCCATGGAGTGGTGCCAGGTAAATCGGCTTACCCAGTTGGGAAAATTGATCTGGAAGTTACCTTTGGGGATGAGCAGGATTCTAGATCAGAGACAGTGACCTTCGAGGTCGTAAAGATCAGGAGCCCATACCATGCTCTATTTGGGAGACCGGTTTACGCCAAGTTCATGGCTAGACCGTGTTATGTTTATCTGCAACTCAAGATGCTGGGTCACAAAGGAACCATAACGGTTCACGGAAGCCGCAAGATTGCATTGGAATGCGAGGAAGGAGACGCAGTATACGCTGAGGCAGTTTGTGCTACGGAGGAGCTGAAATTCTATAAAGACAATGTTGATCCAGCGGACATGTCCCCGTTAAAGAAGCCAACTACAGAGCATGATCCGATGTTAAAGTTTAAACCGACGGAGTAGACCAAGCAGGTTGACTTTGTTCCGAGCGATTCATCCAAGCAGTTTACTATCAGCGCTAACCTAGACCCCAAATAGGAAAGCACTCTCATCGAGTTCATCCGTGAGAACCGGGATATCTTTGCATGGAAGCCTTCTGACATGCCAGGTATACCGAGGGAACTCGTTGAGCACAGTCTTAATATTGATCCGAAATTTAAACCGGTCAAACAGTATTTGCGCCGCTTCAATGAGGAGAGGCGCAAGGCGATAGGTGAAGAAGTGGCCAGGCTTTTGGCCGCAGGATTCATAGTTGAGGTGTTTCATCCAGAGTGGTTGGCTAATCTGGTGCTGGTGCTAAAGAAAAATGGAACCTGGAGGATGTGTGTTGATTACAAAGACTTAAACAAGGCTTGCCCAACTGATCCTTTTGCTCTCCCCCGTATTGATCAGATTATTGATGCTACGGCAGGATGTGAGCGGCTAAGTTTTTTGGATGCATATTCAGGTTATCATCAGATAAAGATGGCAGTTAAGGACCAGGAGAAGACGGCTTTTATAACTCCTTTTGGAGCCTTCTGCTATGTATCCATGCCTTTTGGGCTCAAGAGTGCCCAAGCAACTTATCAACGTTGTGTGCAGAACTGTTTCAAAGGGCAGATTGGAAAAAATGTCCATGCTTATGTTGATGATATTGTGGTGAAATCCAGGAAAGAGGAGTCGCTGATAGAAGACTTGAAAGAAACCTTTGATAACCTTCGGGTTTACAAGATGATGCTTAATCCTGAGAAGTGTGTTTTTGGTGTTCCAGCAGGCAAGCTCCTTGGATTCTTAGTATCAAACAGAGGGACTGAGGCTAATCCGGAGAAGATCAAGGCGGTCACATCCTTGGCTAAACCGGCTTGTATCAATGATGTCCAGCGCGTAGCAGGCCGTATTGCAGCATTGAGCCGTTTCATCAGCCGTTTGGGAGAGAAGGCGATCCTGCTTTATCAGATGCTGAAGAAGACGGACCGGTTTGTATGGAGCGATGCTGCAAACGCTGCGTTCGAGGATTTGAAACGGCAATTAGCAGAACCGCCAGTTCTTGCTGCCCCTGTTGACAAAGAGCCGCTGCTGCTATACGTGGCCGCCAATGCCCGTGCAGTTTGAAGGAAATATGCCCTAGAGGCAATAATAAAGTTGTTATTTATATTTCCTTATATCATGATAAATGTTTATTATTCATGCTAGAATTGTATTAACCGGAAACTTAGTACATGTGTGAATACATAGACAAAACAGAGTGTCCCTAGTATGCCTCTACTAGACTAGCTCATTGATCAAAGATGGTTATGTTTCCTAACCATAGACATGAGTTGTCATTTGATCAACGGGATCACATCATTAGGAGAATGATGTGATGGACAAGACCCATCCGTTAGCTTAGCACTATGATCGTTTAGTTTTACTGCTATTGCTTTGTTCATGACTTATACATGTTCCTATGACTATGAGATTATGCAACTCCCGAATACCGTAGGAACACCTTGTGTGCTATCAAACGTCACAACGTAACTGGGTGATCATAAAGATGCTCTACAGGTGTCTCCGAAAGTGTTCGTGGTGTTGGCATAGATCAAGACTAGGATTTGTCACTCCGAGTGTCGGAGAGGTATCTCTGGGCCCTCTCGGTAATGCACATCATAATAAGCCTTGCAAGCAAAAGACTAATGAGTTAGTCACGAGATGATGTATTACGGAACGAGTAAAGAGACTTGCCGGTAACGAGATTGAACTAGGTATAGAGATACCGACGATCGAATCTCGGGCAAGTAACATACCAATGACAAAAGGAACAACGTATGTTGTTATGCGGTTTGACCGATAAAGATCTTCGTAGAATATGTAGGAGCCAATATGAGCATCTAGGTTCCGCTATTGGTTATTGACCGGAGATGAGCCTCGGTCATGTCTATATAGTTCTCGAACCCGTAGGGTCCGCACGCTTAACGTTTGATGACGATCGGTATTATGAGTTTATGAGTTTTGATGTACCGAAGGAGTTCGAAGTCCCGGATGAGACCGGGGACATGACGAGGAGTCTCGAAATGGTCGAGACGTAAAGATCGATATATTGGACGACTATATTCGGACATCGGAAAGGTTCCGAGTGATTCGGGTATTTTTTTGGAGTATATGGGCCTTATTGGGCCATACGGGAATAGAGGAGAAAGGCCAAAAGGAAGGAGGCGCGCGCCCCCTCTGGTCCGAATTGGACAAGGGGTGCAGCCCCCTTTTCCTTCTCCCTCTCCACCTCTTTCCTTCTCTCCTACTCCAAAAAGGAAAGGGGAATCCTACTAGGACTTGGGAGTCAGGACTCCCCACACTTGGCGCGCCCCCTCTAGGGCCGGCCTCTCCCTTGCTCCTTTATATACGGGGGCAGGGGGCACCCTAGGACACACAAGTTGAATTGTTTTAGCCGTGTGCGGTGCCCCTCTCCACAGAAACACACCTCGATCATACCGTTGCAGTGCTTAGGCGAAGCCCTGCGCCGGTAGATACATCATATCTGTCACCACGCCGTCGTGCTGGCGAAACTCTCCCGTGAAGCTCAACTGGATCAAGAGCTCGTGGGACGTCATCAAGCTGAACGTGTGCTGAACGCGGAGGTGCCGTATGTTCGGTGCTTGATCGGTTGGATCGCGAAGAAGTTCGACTACATCAACCGCGTCACTTGACGCTTCCGCTCCCGGTCTACGAGGGTACGTAGACACACTCTCCCCCTCGTTGCTATGCATCTAGTAGATAGATCTTGCGTGGTCGTAGGAAAATTTTGAAAATACTACGTTCCCCAACAGTGGTATCAGAGCTAGGTCTATGCGTAGATGATATGCACGAGTAGAACACAATGTGTTGTGGGCGATACTAGTCATACTGCTTACTAGCATGTCATACTTTGCTTCGGCGATATTGTGAGATGAAGCGGCCCGGACCGACATTACGCATACGCTTATGCGAGACTGGTTTCACCGTTATGAGCACTCGTTGCTTAAAGGTGACTGGTGGGTGTCTGTCTCTCTCACTTTAGCTGAATCAAGTGTGCCTATGCCCGGTCCTTGTGAAGGTTAAAACAACACATACTTGACGAAACATCGTTGTGGTTTTGTGTGCGTAGGTAAGAACGGTTCTTGCTAAAGCCCGTAGCAGCCACGTAAAACTTGCAACAACAAAGTAGAGGACGTCTAACTTGTTTTTGCAGGCCATGTTGTGATGTGATATGGTCAAGACATGATGAGTTATACCTTTTTGTATGAGATGATCGTGTTTTGTAAAGTTATCGGCAACTGGCAGGAGCCATATGGTTGTCACTTTATTGTATGAAATGCAATCGCCATGTAATTGCTTTACTTTATCACTAAGTAGTAGCGATAGTCATAGAAGCAATAGTTGGCGAGACGACAACGATGCTACGATGGAGATCAAGGTGTCGCGCCGGTGACAAAGGTGATCATGACGGTGCTTTGGAGATGGAGATCAAAAGCACAAGATGATGATGGCCATATCATGTCACATATTTTGATTTGCATGTGATGTTTATCTTATTATGCTTCTTATTTTGCTTAGAACGACGATAGCATTATAAGATGATCCATTACAAAATTTCAAGGTACAAGTGTTCTCCCTGAGTATGCACCGTTGCGAAAGTTCTTCGTGCCGAGACGCCACGTGATAATCGGGTGTGATAAGCTCTACGTTCAAATACAACGGGTGTAAGCCAGTTTTGCACACGCAGATTACTCGGGTTAAACTTGACGAACCTAGCATATGCAGATATGGCCTCGGAACACTGGAGACCGAAAGGTCGAGCATGAATCATATAGTAGATATGATCAACATAAGATGTTCACCATTGAAACTACTCCATCTCACGTGATGATCGGACATGGTTTAGTTGATTTGGATCACGTGATCATTTAGATGACTAGAGGGATGCTTTCTAAGTGGGAGTTCTTAAGTAATATGATTAAATTGAACTTTAATTTATCATGAACTTAGTCCTCGTTGTATTAGCATATCTATGTTGTAGATCAATAGCTCACGATGTTGCTCCCCATTTTTTTTATGTTCCTAGAGAAAACTAAGTTGAAAGATGTTAGTAGCAATGATGGGGAATTGTTCCGTGATCTGAGGATTATCCTCATTGCTGCACAGAGAATTATGTCCTTGATGCACCGCTAGGTGACAGACCTATTGCAGGAGCAGATGTAGACGTTATGATCGTTTTGACAAAAGCTCGGTGTGATGACTACTTGATAGTTTAAGTGCACCATGCTTTACGGCTTAGAACCGGGACTTCAAAAACGTTTTGAATGCCACGGAGCATATAAGATGTTCCAAGAGTTGAAATTAATATTTCATACTCATGCCCGTGTCGAGAGGTATAAGACTTCTGACAGTACTTTGCCTACAAGATGGAGGAGAATAGCTCAACCAGTGAGCATGTGCTCAGATTGTCTGGGTACTACAATTACTTGAATCAAGTGGGAGTTAATCTTCCAGATAAGATAGTAATTGACAAAGTTCTCTAGTCACTATCACCAAGTTAGTAGAACTTCGTGATGAACTATAATATGCAAGGGATGACGAAAGGAATTCCCGAGCTCTTCGCGATGCTGAAGTCGGCGAAGGTAGAAATCATGAAAAAGCATCACGTGTTGATGGTTCACAAGACCACTTGTTTCAAGTAAAGGGCAAAGGGATAGAAGGGGAACTTCAAGAAGAATGACAAGCAAGTTGTCACTCCCGTGAAGAAACCCAAAGCTAAAACTCAAGCCTGAAACTAAGTGCTTCTACTGCAAAGGAAATGGTCACTGGAAGTGGAACTGCCCTAGATACTTGGCGGATAAGAAGGATGGCAAAGTGAACAAAGGTATATTTTGATATACAGATTATTGATGTGTACTTTACTAGTGTTCATAGCAACCCCTGGGTATTTGATACCGGTTCAGTTGCTAAAATTAGTAACTCGAAACGAGAATTGCAGAATGAATAGAGACTAGTTAAAGGTGAAGTGACGATGTGTGTTGGAAGTGGTTCCAAGATTGATATGATCATCATCGCACACTCCCTATACTTTCGGGATTAGTGTAAAACCTAAATAAATGTTATTTGGCATTTGCGTTGAGCATGAATATGATTTGATCATATTTGTTGCAATACGGTTATTCATTTAAAGTCATAGAATAATTGTTATTTTGTTTACATGAATAAAACCTTCGATGGTCATACACCCAATGAAAATAGTTTGTTGGATCTCGATCGTGGTGATACACATATTCATAATATTGAAGCCAAAAGATGCAACGTTAATAATGATAGTGCAACTTATTTGTGGCACTGCCGTTTAGGTCATAATGGTGTAAAGCGCATGAAGAAACACCATAGTGATGGACTTTTGGAATCACTTGATTATGAATCACTTGGTGCTTGCGAACCATGCCTCATGGGCAAGATGACTAAAACTCCGTTCTCCGGAACAATGGAGCGAGCAACAGATTTGTTGGAGATCATACATACAGATGTATGTGGACCAATGAGTGTTGAAGCTCGCGGCGGGTATCGTTATTTTCTGACCTTCACTGATGATTTGAGCAGATATGGGTATATCTACTTAATGAAGCACAAGTCTAAAACATTTGAAAAGTTCAAAGAATTTCAGAGTGAAGTGGAGAATCATCGTAACAAGAAAATAAGAGTTTCTACGATATGATCGTAGAGGTAAAATATTTGAGTTAGTGAGTTTGGCCTTCAGTAAAAACAATGTGAAATTGTTTCACTACTCACACCACCTGGAACACCACAGTGTAATGGTGTGTCCGAACGTCATAACCGTACTTTATTAGATATGGTGCGATCAATGATGTCTCTTACCGATCTACCAATATCACTTTTGGGGTTATGCATTAGAGACAGCTACATTCACATTAAATAGGGCACCATCTAAATCCGTGGAGATGACACCGTATGAACTGTGGTTTGACGAGAAACCTAAGCTGTCATTTCTTTAAGTTTGGGACTGCGATGCTTATGCGAAAAAGTTTCAACATGATAAGCTCGAACCCAAATCGGCGAACTAAATCTTCATAGGATACCAAAAGAAACTGTTGGGTACACCTTCTATCACAGATCCGAAGGCAAGGTCTTTGTTGCTAAGAGTGGATTCTTTCTAGAGAAGGAGTTTCTCTCGAAAGAAGTGAGTGGGAGGAAAGTAGAACTTGATGAGGTAATTGTACCTTCTCCCGAATTGGAAAGTGGAACATCACAGAAACTAGTTCCAGTGATTCCTACACCAATTAGTGAGGAAGCTAATGATGATGATCATGAAACTTCAGATCAATTTTCTGCTGAACTTCGTAGATCAACCAGAGTACGTTCCGCATCAGAGTGGTACGGCAACCCGGTTCTGGAAGTCATGTTACTAGACCATGATGAACCTACGAACTATGAGGAAGCGATGATGAGCCAGATTCCGCAAAATGGCTTGAGGCCATGAAATCTGAGATGGGATCCATGTATGAGAACAAAGTGTGGACTTTGGTTGACTTGCCCGATGATCGGCAAGCCATCGAAAATAAATGGATCTTCAAGAGGAAGACTGACGCTGACGGTAATGTTACTGTTTACAACGCTCGACTTGTTGCAAAAGTTTTTCAACAAGTTCAAGGAGTTGACTACGATGAGACTTTCTCACCCGTATCGATGCTTAAGTCTGTGTGAATCATGTTAGCAATTGGCGCATTTTATGAAATCTGGCAAATGGATAACAAAACTGCATTCTTTAATGGATTTATTAAAGAAGACTTGTATATGATGCAACCAGAAGGTTTTGTCAATCCTAAAGGTGCTAACAAAATGTGCAAGCTCTAGCGATGCATCTATGGACTGGTGCAAGCATCTCGGAGTTGGAATATACGCTTTGATAAGTTGATCAAAGCATATAGATTTAAATAGACTTGTGGTGAAGCCTGTATTTACAAGAAGTGGGTGGGAGCACTACAACCTTTCTGATAAGTATACGTGAATGAAATATTGTCGATCGGAAATGATGTAGAATTTTTCTGGAAAGCATAAGGGAGTGTTTGAAAGGAGTTTTTCAAAGAAAGACCTTGGTGAAGCTGCTTACATATTAGGCATCAAGATCTATAGAGATAGATCAAGACGCTTGATAAGACTTTCGATGAGTACATACATTGATAAGATTTTGAAGTTGTTCAAAATGGATCAGTCAAAGAAGGAGTTCTTGCCTGACTTGTAAGGTGTGAAGTTGAGTAAGACTCAAAGCCAGACCACGGTAGAAAAATATAGAGAGAATGAAAGTCATTCCCTATGCCTCAGCCATAGGTTCTATAAAGTATGCCATGTTGTGTACCAAATATGTTGTGTACCTCGCCATGAGTTTGTCAGGGGGGTACAATAGTGATCCAGGAGTAGATCACTGTACATCGGTCAAAATTATCCTTAGTAACTGGATGACTAAGGAAATGTTTCTCGATTATGGAGGTGATAAAGAGTTCGTCGTAAAGGGTTACGCCGATGCAAGCTTTGACACTAAATCCAGATGACTCTAAGTATCAATCTGGATACGTATTGAAAGTGGGAGCAATTAGCTAGAGTAGCTCCATGCAGAGCATTGTACACATAGAAATTTGCGAAATACATACGGATTTGAATGTGACAGACCCGTTGACTAAACTTCTCTCACAAGCAAAACATGATCACACCTTATTACTCTTGGGTATTAATCACATAGCGATGTGAACTAGATTATTGACTCTAGTAAACCCTTTGGGTGTTGGTCACATGGCGATGTGAACTATAGATGTTATTCACATAACGATGTGAACTATCGGTATTAAATCACATGGCGATGTGAGCTAGATTATTGACTCTAGTGCAAGTGGGAGACTGAAGGAAATATGCCCTAGAGGCAATAATAAAGTTGTTATTTATATTTCCTTATATCATGATAAATGTTTATTATTCATGCTAGAATTGTATTAACCGGAAACTTAGTACATGTGTGAATACATAGACAAAACAGAGTGTCCCTAGTATGCCTCTACTAGACTAGCTCATTGATCAAAGATGGTTATGTTTCCTAACCATAGACATGAGTTGTCATTTGATCAACGGGATCACATCATTAGGAGAATGATGTGATGGACAAGACCCATCCTTTAGCTTAGCACTATGATCGTTTAGTTTTACTGCTGTTGCTTTGTTCATGACTTATACATGTTCCTATGACTATGAGATTATGCAACTCCCGAATACCGTAGGAACACCTTATGTGCTATCAAACGTCACAACGTAACTGGGTGATCATAAAGATGCTCTACAGGTGTCTCCAAAAGTGTTCGTGGTGTTGGCATAGATCAAGACTAGGATTTGTCACTACGAGTGTCGGAGAGGTATCTCTGGGCCCTCTCGGTAATGCACATCATAATAAGCCTTGCAAGCAAAAGACTAATGAGTTAGTCACAAGATGATGTATTACGGAATGAGTAAATAGACTTGCCGGTAACGAGATTGAACTAGGTATAGAGATACCGACGATCGAAGCTCGGGCAAGTAACATACCAATGACAAAAGGAACAACGTATGTTGTTATGCGGTTTGACCGATAAAGATCTTCGTAGAATATGTAGGAGCCAATATGAGCATCCAGGTTCCGCTATTGGTTATTGACCGGAGATGAGCCTCGGTCATGTCTACATAGTTCTCAAACCCGTAGGGTCCGCACGCTTAACATTTGATGACGATCGGTATTATGAGTTTATGAGTTTTGATGTACCGAAGGAGTTCGAAGTCCCGGATGAGACCGGGGACATGACGAGGAGTCTCGAAATGGTCGAGACGTAAAGATCGATATATTGGGCGACTATATTCGGACATCGGATAGGTTCCGAGTGATTCGGGTATTTTTCGGAGTATATGGGCCTTATTGGGCCATACGGGAATAGAGGAGAAAGGCCAAAAGGAAGAAGGCACGCGCCCCCCCCTCTGGCCCGAATTGGACAAGGGGTGCAGCCCCCTTTTCCTTCTCCCTCTCCACCTCTTTCCTTTTCTCCTACTCCGAAAAGGAAAGGGGAATCCTACTAGGACTTGGGAGTCCTAGTAGGACTCCCCACACTTGGCGCGCCCCCTCTAGGGTCGGCCTCTCCCTTGCTCCTTTATATACAGGGGCAGGGGGCACCCTAGGACACACAAGTTGAATTGTTTTAGCCGTGTGGGGTGCCCCTCTCCACAGAAACACACCTCGGTCATACCGTTGCAGTGCTTAGGCGAAGCCCTGCGCCGGTAGATACATCATATCTGTCACCACGCCGTCGTGCTGGCGAAACTCTCCCGTGAAGCTCAACTGGATCAATAGCTCGTGGGACGTCATCAAGCTGAACGTGTGCTGAACGCGGAGGTGCCGTATGTTCGGTGCTTGATCGGTTGGATCGCGAAGAAGTTCGACTACATCAACCGCGTCACTTGACGCTTCCGCTCCCGGTCTACGAGGGTACGTAGACACACTCTCCCCCTCATTGCTATGCATCTAGTAGATAGATCTTGTGTGATCGTAGGAAAATTTTGAAAATACTACATTCCCCAACACAGTTAGCGTGGCAATTGTGGTGGAGCGCAAGGAAGCAGGCAAGGAATATCCGGTTCAGCGCCCGGTTTACTACATCAGTGAGGTTCTTATTGAGTCAAAGCAAAGCTATCTGCACTGGAAGAAGTTGGTATACGGCGTGTTCATGGCAAACCAGAAGTTGAAGCATTATTTCCAGGGCCACCCAATCACTGTGGTCAGCTCAGCTCCATTGGGGGATATAATCCAGAACAAAGAAGCCACTGGCAGGGTGGCGAAATGGGCCATTGAGCTTAGCCCACACGGATTGAAATATGTACCCCGTACTACCATAAAATCCCAAGCACTGGTGGATTTCATCAATGATTGGACAGAGCTGTAAGCACCGGAGGAGAAGCCGGATCATACATACTGGACTATTCACTTTGACGGTTCAAGGCAACTAGAGGGCTCGGGGGCTGGAGTTGTGTTAACTTCCCCACGAGGTGACAAGTTCTGTTATGTCCTTCGATTAATGTTCCCTTGCACCAACAATGCAGCTGAGTATGAAGCTCTCCTTCATGGTTTACGGATGGCCAAGGAGATGAACTTGAGCCGGGTCAAGTGCTTTGGTGACTCAGATCTAGTGGCACAACAGGTGTCTGGTAAGTGGGACTCTAAAGATCCGCTCATGGCGGCTTATCGGCGAGAAGTTGAAGCGGTTGCAGGGTACTTCAAAGGATATCAGGTGGACCACGTAGACCGGCGAAAAAACGAAGCGGCTGATGTGTTAAGCCGGCTGGGCTCTCAGCGTAAACCGGTTCCACCAAACACCTTCTTGGATGAGTTGCATAGTCCGTCGGTACAGATACCATCAGAGGAGGATTTAGCTGTTCCTGATCCGGAAGCACAGTTAGTTGCAGCACTTCACGTTATTCCGGATTGGACACTCCCTTACTTGGCATACCTGAGCCGAGGTGAGTTGCCAGAGGACGAAGTCGAGGCTCAGCAAATAATCCGGCGGTCCAAATCTATGACCATCGTCAATGGAGAACTTCATCACCGCAGTGTCTCGGGGGCTTTTCAGCGATGCGTATCATCAGAAGAAGGCTGTGATATTCTTCGAGAGATACACGAAGGAGATTGTGGTCATCATGCCGGTTCAAAGTCATTGGTAGCTAAAGCTTTTCGTCATGGGTTCTACTGGTTAACGGCTCATGCTGATGCAGAGGACCTAGTCAGAAAATGTGATGCTTGCCAGAAATTTTTGCGGCGTGCTCATGTTCCGGCACAGGAGCTACGGATGATTCCAATTACTTAGCCGTTTGCAACTTGGGGGCTTGATATGGTTGGACCCTTTAAAAGATCCCAAGATCAGAAAACCCACTTGTTGGTAGCAGTGGACAAATTTACAAAGTGGATTGAGGCAGAGCCGGCGAGTAAGTGTGATGCGGCAACAGCGGTTAAGTTCATCAAAAAGGTAATTTTCCGGTTTGGCTTTCCACACAGCATCATTACTGATAATGGCACCAACCTATCTAAAGGAGAGATGGAAGAGTTTTGCCAAAGGGAGCATATTCGCCTGGATGTATCATCAGTAGCTCACCCTCAATCCAATGGCCAAGCTGAGAGGGCCAACCAAGAGATCTTGAGAGGCATCAAGCCCCGGCTTATGGTTCCTTTGCAAAGAACACCAGGTTGCTGGGTAGAGGAGTTGCCTTCTGTCCTCTGGAGCATCAACACTACACCTAACAGGTCTACAGGTTATACGCCCTTCTTCATGGTATATGGTGCTGAAGCGGTTCTCCCTAGTGACATCCGGCACGACTCACCGCGGGTGGCAGCCTATGTTGAAGCGGATAATGAGCAAGCAAGACAAAAAAGTTTAGACTGGCTGGATGAGGAACGGGACACGTCAGCAGCACAATCAACAATTTATCAACAAGACCTGTGCCGGTACCACAGCTGCCGGGTTAAGACCAGAACGTTCCAGGAGGGGGATCTAGTGCTCCGGCTCATCCAAGACCAGACAGATATGCACAAGTTATCCCCACCTTGGGAAGGACCCTTTGTGGTCAGCAAGAACCTACACAACGGTTCATACTACCTGGTTGACGTTTGAGAGCATAAAGACTCACGTACAACAGAGGAAGAGACGAAGCGGCCATGGAACATCGCTCTTCTGCGACCTTACTACACTTGAGCCATTGGCTCCGCTTTATGTACCATGTATATATTATGATTATTAAATACCGGTGCCCCCATTAAACCGGGGAATCAGCCATTTTCTTCGGAAAGAGTATCACATGGGAGTTTTGCTGAAAACTCAGGTGATATCCATCTAAAGTCTATTTTTCTTGATATATATCGTTCTCATCAAGAAAACAGTTACTTTGATCCGTATATTTTGATATGCAGAGCAGTTATTTATTAAGGGACCAAAGAGAGTTTGATGCACAGCACAACTCAAACATAGGTACCCCGGCGAGCACACCAAAGGAGTATCACATGGGAGTTTCTCTGAAAACTCACCATGGCCTCCTAAATCGGCGCCCTTGATGTATCAAGAAATCAGCCAATGACAATCATCGAGATGATCACCTAAAGACAAGATCCCTCAGAGGTCTTGAAACATTGGGTGGTGTGTCATCGATGATTACGTCAAATATGGAGCCTGGTAGCTCACAAAAAGCCATTGACAATCATCGAGTTGATCACCTAAAGACAAGATCCCTCAGAGGTTTTGAAACATTGGGTGGTGTATCATCAATGATTACGTCAAATATGGAGCCCGGCAGCTCGCAAAAGCCTATGGAGCCTGGCAGCTCGCAAAAAGCCTATGGAGCCAAATGGCAGCTCGCAAAAAGCCTAGAGCCTGGCAGCTCACAAAAAGCCTGGAGCCAAATGGCCGCTCGCAAAAAGCCTAGAGCCTGGCAGCTCACAAAAAGCCTCGAATTTGGAGCCTGGCAGCTCGCAAAAAGCCTCGACTACATGGTCTTATTTGCCAAAATGCTTTGTTTCTATGATTTCATAAATTTTGTTTTTTAAACGAGTCTATTGATGTGGGATTGGGCAACCGCAAGGTTGACCATATATCTACAAAGTTAAAAGTCTGGGTCATGAACACCAGCGTGAGTTAAACCGGCGTTTATTATAAACCGGATCGGCTATCAGGAAAAAGCCAAACAAGAGAGCCAAGAGCCTCATCAGCGCTTACGCTTTCAATTATACCTACCAGATTAAAGTTGACAGGCACACTTAATCAGAGGTATGATGTATATTTGTGGTAAACAGTTATTCCTTATATATATATATATATATATATATATATATATATATATATATATATATATATATATTGGAGCAGTGTAATTTGTTCGGTGGTAAACCGCCAGGACATCTTTTGGCCTCATTCATGCAGGCACAGATAATATAAACGGATCAAGCATGGAAAAACAGAGGATTAAATTGACAGATGCCGAGTCAAGCTGTGCCATCCATATTGGGACAAAAAAAGTATTTTCAACTATCCTATTACAAGGCACCCGCGTGCCCGAATAGATCAAAGTTTTTTAGAATAATCAGCAACTACAAATTAAACCGGACGGTTTACGACTCCTCTTCACGCTGCGAAGGCTGAGGGTCAACTTGTTCCGGGTCTTCATCAGCTTCAGGCAATGGCTAGAAACCAGGAGCGCACCAATCAATCTTGGAGAGTGCACGGAAAGACATTTCGTCATCGATAAGATCTGAAGGGTCAATATCTGGAGCGAAAGTATGGCCACAAACTGGTGGGATCAGATTCTCAGTATCGTAAACCGGCCGCTCCACCCGTGAATTTTTTAGATCGTAGGCCGGATGATACCTTGTCAAATCCGCTTCATCGGCAAGCTTGCTGGCGAGCGGGCGCATCTCCTTGGTTAAGGCACGGAGGTCTTCAGCAGAGAAGGTCGATCCATCCTCTTTATTGCTGGGATATCCGTTCATAGCCTCAGCCGGATCAAAATCCGGAACCCATGCTTTGGCCCGGGTCAGCGCCATAAGAGAACCAGCCCGTGCAGCAAACTTCTTCACCTCCACCAAACGCACAGGCAGGACAGACAACTTCTCCAAAGTGGCTTGAATGGTAGTCGGTGCTGGTTTGTTGTGGGACATGGCACTGATAGCCCTTTGGACGCCGGAATAGAGCTGCTCTACCAGGGTATAAGCTGCCTTGAGCTTCTTCCGGACGTCATCTCCAAGATGAGTTATGCGCCTCCCTATATACGTTGGTCAAGTTAAACCGGAGCGGAATAAAGACTGTAAGGATGAACAGCATATACAGATAAGTACTCACCGAAGATAGCAGAAGTCATGAGCTCTATTTGCTGTCTTAAACCGGTTAACTCCTGCGTAACCGGATTAAGAGCATCTTCGGCGTCCTTTGCTCTTTTTTCAAGAGCATTCCTCTGCACCTCCCATGTGGACCGCTCCGCTTCAAAGTCCTTTTTCAATTTCTCCATGTTGGTCAAAGTAAGCACAAGTTCTTCCTTGGCTTTAGCTGAGGAAGTTTCATGGACAGCCAAGCTATTCCGGAGTTCAGTTACCTCCGACGACCTCCGGGTCAAGTCCGCCTACAAGGAAATCAAACGGATTAGAAAGATAGATCAGTCAAAGTCCCAAGCACATAAACAAGTTATGCCCTTGACACTTGGGGGCTAATGTGCAATTGAAGTAAAGAAAGAAATTTTCAGACAAGTCCCAAGCACATAAACAAGTTATGCCCTTGGCACTTGGGGACTAATGTAAGCTCATTCTCAGGCATAATGGAAGTCCCGGTTCACCTACAAACGAAGATAAACCGGCACTTGGGGGCTAGTATGGTCTGAATATAGGATTGCGAAATTACAAAGCAGAGACAGAAGTAAAAGGAAAGAAAATCACCTCATACTTATCCTTCATCATATTAACCAAGCCGACTTCATAGTCGCGGCTGGTAAAGAGCCGGTTCAGATACCCGGAATGAAGTTCCTGGGCACTCAACTGGGCATAGCTGGATAAGTTTATGCTCCACTTACCTTTGTCTTGTTGAAATGTTTCTTCCTTGGCAGTATGCCTAGCCAAGGTGACAGGCTCGGTGGGAGCAGTGAAGCCTAATCCGGTTATCTCAACATCCGCGGATGAGGCAGCAGTTGGCTGGAGGGGGACAGCAGTAGGCACCGGGCTGACAGGAGCCGGGCTGGTCCGAGGAGGGCTAAACCGGACAGGGCTTGCCGGTTCAGCCGCGTTCTCCGTGTTGTCACCTCCCGGAGCAGCAACATCATCACGATCCATAGGAATGGGATCATCATGTTGAGCTTCAAGATTATCTTCTAGAAGGATGGCCGCTTCAGGGTCATCGACCGGTTCAGCGGCAGCCGGTTTATTTGCTTTTGCCTTTTTGCTAGGCTTTGGCATTCTGGTAAAAATCAAAGAACCAGTGAGAATCATAAAATTACAAGCAGGAAGTTAAGCCGGATGTTGGAAAGAAGGACTTACCCAGGGACGGTCTTAAGCACCGGGACCTGCGTAGCAGTTGACTCGCCGGAAGAAGACAGAGGAGCCTCCTGATAGTTGGGATCAGACGGTTTAAGTGGTTTACGTATAAGGCCAGCTTTAGGATGAAGGAGAGTGGGAGTGAGTAAAACCTCGGAGCGGCGCCTGCGAGCCGGTGTAAGAGGTATTCCGGTCGACTCAACCACATGGCCGCTGTGGCGCGTGGTCCGGCGAGCTTCGTGTTGCTGCTTCTTTAAAAGAAAGTTGGGATCCAATTGAGCGTAAGGATGAGAAAAGGGATATTTCTGGGATACCCGGCGGATCTAGGGTGGCAAAGGTTCTGAATCAGATGAGAGAGAAATTACCTCAACTCCCCCCGCTTTGCTTCCTTCTGGCAGATCCTGTGGAAAGGTATCATTAACATAAATTTAGACAAAGGGAGATCAAAGGATATAAGGGTTAGTTATTACCTAAGAGTCCGGATCATCCTCCTCAGGGTGTGAACCGGAAGAAGCAGCAGCCTTTTTCTTCTTAACGGCGTAAGTCTTTTTACGTGATTGCTTGGCCGGTTTATCCTGAGATTTTCTCTTCCAGAAGGGATCGTTGGCCTGTGCGAGAGGATAAGTAGTGAGTGGAAGACAACTGATAGGACCGGGTTAAGAAAAGCAGGCAAGGATCGGGAAGACATACTGCTGGCGGTTTATTGGTTGCGCAGAACGGAGCTAAACCGGTCCGGCCGCACTCCTCCAGAGGGATGTTCAGCATTTTCTTAGCGGATTCAGTTACTTCACTGTCAGGAAGCACTATTTTGGTGTGGTGCTGAGGGTCGTCTGGCTTGCCGGAATATTCACACATCAAGCTTGAGCGCCGGCTCAATGGAAGAATGCTCCAAGAGAGCCAGCAGCGGACGAAGTCAACGCCGGTTAAACCATTTGCCACGAAGGCCCTGAGCTTGGAAAGTTGAGGGGCAAACCTGGCCCGGTCTGGGGCACTGAGACGTTGCGGCATAGGATGGTCTGTGGCAAGGCGATAGGCACGGTAACCCGGCAGCGGATTCTCTCCTTCAGGCGAAGTGTCCCTGCAGTAGAACCACGTGTGGTTCCACTCTTTGGGGTGGCTGTGAAGGGCAGCGTGAGGAAAACTCACATCCTTTCTTTTCTGGATACTGACGCCACCCAGTTCCTGATGAGGCACATCAGTAAATTTCGTCAGCCGGTTCAGATGAAAGAAATCCCGAAATAAGTCCACTGATGGTTCTTCCTGAAGGCATGCCTCTGAGAAAACTTGAAAGTTGCAGATGTTTGAAACAGAATTTGGGCCTACGTCTTGGGGGTGGAGTTGAAAGGCAGCTAGTACATCCCAGAAGAATTTTGAACCGGGAGGACTAAAACCCCGGGCGAGATGATCATAAAAAACTACAACTTCCCCCTCCTTAGGTGCAGGAGGGCATTCTCTTTCAGGAGCTCGCCATTGTAGAGTTTCCTTGGGGCCCAGGATGCCAATTGAGGCCGCTCCAACTAAGTCATCTTCCGTGATCCGGGAAGGAACCCAGTTGCAAGCGACGAATTGCTTGGCCATCGTTTTGAATGAGGAAGTGTTGAAAACTACAGTGCAAAATCCGGTTTATGATGGCTTCTCGCCCCTCGTTGGTTACCCCAAGTGGAAGGTTTGAGATGTAGTGTAGCGGTAGTTTTCCCTTGGCAAAGATACCAAGGATCGAATTCCCCTGAGACTCCAAGGTTCAACAAGAAGGTGTCAACTGCTAACGGCGCCAGATATTTAGCGGCTGACAGGACCTGCACACAGATACAAATAACTTTGCTCCCAACGAGTACAGAGAGGTTGTCAATCCCTCCGGCCTTGTCGTTTACAAAGGATCAAACGCAAGAGATAATAGTGATAGGTATTACTGCAACTAGTAAGTAAGAACAGAAAGTAAATAACGGATGTGATCAGTGATGGTAATATGGACCGGGGTCCCATGATGTTCACTAGTGATGTCTCTCTCCCAAAAGACGATAAAACAGCTAAGCGAGGTAAACAAATTACAGCTGGGCAATTGACAGGATTATGTGCGCAAACCAATGCTAACTATGCTGCAAGAAAGGTAGAGGTTCAAAGCATGGGCGGTACGCCAAGGCAAGTAGACCGAAATCCATCTGCATCTACTACTAATCATCCACCTTGAGATATCTATCCAGAACATCTCGCTGGTATTAAGTTGCGAGTCCCACCCATAGTGTAAACTCAAAGCAACAGACAACTGCATTAAAAGAACTTTGCGTAAAGTAAACAATCCTTGCACCTGCAAGTACAAGCACCGTTGTTTTCCCCCTTGTGGCAACAACACATCCCCTAGACTCATGTTTCTGTCACTCAAGCTAGTCATCGAGGGGCATGAACCCACAATCCAGCATAACGTTCCCTCTTGGAGTTACTACCTACTACTTGGCCAAAGCAATAAACAGCAACGGAGAACATGCAAGAATTACTCAAGAACATAAATATAAAAGAGGTAAATCAAATATATTACTCAAACACAATCTGAACATAATCTCATAATCCATCGGATCCCAGCAAACTCATCATAGCAACAGCATAAGGATTACATATGTGCCTCGATCATGTAGGGAAGCTCACGAGGTCTAATCGGTGAAGAACAAAGAGGGGAGGAGAACATCACATAGCTACTGGTCATGGACCCATGGTCCAAGGGAGACTACTCACAACTCATCCGGGAGGCGTCCATGGTGGTGGAGAGGCTCCCGGTGGTGATCCTCCCCTCCGGCAGGGTGCCGGGAAGAGTTCTCCTGGTGCTCCCGATCTTGGAAGCGCGGCGGCGGCGGAACAGAGATGAGATCGCGAAAAAGGGTTCCGTCCTCGAGGGTTTTGGGACGCGGTGTAAATATATGCCAAAGGGGGGCATCAGCGGAGGCCTGGGGGGCCCAGGCGCCCCCCGGCGCGGCCAGGAGGGGGGCCGCGCCCCCAGGGCGCCTGGAGCCCTGGTGGCCCCCCTCCGGCCCTACTTTGGCCGCATGGAAGCTTCCGGAATGCTGATTTTTTATATATTTTTCCCGGAATTTTTCTGGCAGTTTACGTAAAGGGAAAACCTGTAATACAAAAACAGCAGAAAACAGAAACTGGCACTAGGATGCACTGAGTTAATAGGTTAGTCCAAATATGATCAAAAGTGTATGGAAGTGCATAAATATCATAGCAATATCACACAAAAGAGGCATGGAGCAAGCAGAAATTATAGATACGTTTTGGACGTATCAACATCCCCAAGCTTAATTCCTGCTCGTCCTCGAGTAGGTAAATGATAACAAGCATAATTTCTGTGGTGACATGCTATTAACCATATAAGGACTTTTCACAGTCACATGACAAAAGCTTACTGAGACAATGAATCTGTAGTAATTAAGTTGCCTCATGAGAAAATCACAAAGAACTAAAAGTTTTTCAATATGATACTGAAACACTCAATAGATTTGTAGTGAGCATGGTATGCAAATATGATAAAGTGGTACCTCGGTTGCCCCCTTTAGTGAAGCAAAACATAAATGCAGGGGCACCTCCAAGGTTTAAGTGACGACTAGATATAATGATTTCAGAATAAACGATATCATAATCATGCAAAAGACAATGGTACTTTGGGACAATGCACATTACACTCAGAATGGCAATCATGCTCTCAATAGTTGGTGCTTTTAAAGAAGGTGGAGACTCTCGAACCGTGGCTTTTGTTGGCAAAGTTGAAAACCCGTGGTCGGAAACAAAAACTAAACATGTACCAGAGCTCTTGGTTTTAAAAACAGAGGTAATAATTTTTTTTGAATATGCATGTTTCGTCAACGAATGCTAGCAGATAACTCAATCACTTCTTGAGCTGGACAAGTTTCGAGGAACGGCTCCCGAATGAGGATGATCACATCCTCTTAATCTCCTTTGTTTATCACTGCCAAAGTTTTCTGATTTCTCATGAACAAAGCATGAAGGAGGGTTTGTTTGTTGTATAGTTTTTAATGAGCCGGGCGCACTCTATGCCAGTTCCTTCTCGTATTATGGGTTTGCACATTAGACATGCAATCCCGGGGTGAAGCTTGTCCAACTTAAAAAGATCATGAATTAACTACTACTTCCTCATGAACTAAAACAGAGGCACAAAAGAGAAATGCATTTTTTGAATAATTTCGAGATGGTACATGAAAGTCTTCGTTAGGAATGGCAGGTAAATACCATGTATAGGAAGGTATGGTGGACTCATATGGCATAACTGGTTTAAAGGATTTTTGATGCACAAGCAGTCAGTCCGCTTAGTACAGGCGAAGGTTAGCAAAGACTGGGAGCGACCAACTAAAAGAGCAATGCCGGTCATAATCATGCAGAGCGACAAAGCAACATTGAATCGGGCATGGAAGTTATATCGCTACTCAGAAATTAAAGATCATCAAGGCTTGATAGACTTTCTTTACAGTCTTAAATATGCGTGAGCATATGAAGATATCACTAAACCATACCACATCATAGGCAAACAAATCATGTTGGTACTCCAATAACACATTGAGAACCCCCCAGCTATTTGAGACTAACCATAAGAAAACATGAACTACTAAGCACCATTATGCACATAGCATTTTTATCATAGACATATCAACCAATGCAACAGAAGCCAACTCTCTTAACAAGATAAGCATGATAACTAAAGAGAGTTCCAGCGACCAACTAAACAAAAGCTCTTTAAAAAGTAAAGCATGAAAACTAAGAGCTGAACATGATAGTAGCTATTGAAAGACAAAGAACACACACAGCAAAGATAGACATGAAAATTCTATGTTGTGTTCTAGGTTGAAGTGGAGCGTGTTTCTCTCCCACACAAAGAAAGCTGAGTTCCAACTCGTTATGAAAAGCAAGCAAATCTAAAGAAAACTAAAAAGGAAACTAAAAGCAAGACGCTCCAAGCATAGCACATAACACATGAAGTGATTAAAATATAGTGGAACGAAAGACGAACTGATAATTGTTGATGGAGAAGGGGATGCACGGGGGCATCCCCAAGCTTAGACGCTTGAGTCTTCTTGAATATTTCTTGGGGGTGCATGGGGGCATCCCCAAGCTTGAGCGTTTGACACTCCTGAATCTTTTTATCATCTTCCCTCGCACACTTGAAAACTCCCTTCATACATAACTCATCATAATCTGATTAGCGAGGTTAGTACCCATAATAAAATAATTTTTTCCTTGCTGGAAATAAGGATATTCTTTAAGGTCTACTGTTTCTCAAGATTGCCAAAAGGTTTTTGCATAGAAAAAGCAAGCTCAAGGTTTGCAAAACGAAGGAAAGGCAAAACAGGACAGAATCTGCGAAAAACAGACCAGCAGGCAGTAAATAATTTTTTCGGGATACTTCTGCAACTCAAATTAAAAAACTCAGAACAGACGCCCCAAAGCCAATTGTATAGAGCACGCTGTCGAAAAAATTCAGACCAAAAAGATGATCTGGTGATTTTATACGAATTTTTCTATCCAAGGACATAATCTGTTTCCTGGACAGCACGTCACAACTTTTGAACTTTCTTGCAATCAGAGGCTAAACTTGGCACAAAGCTAAAAAGTAAAGATACAATGATGATTCTACTGTAGTAACAAACATCAAGACACAACAAAAGCAAAATAAAATTTTATTCATTGTGGGCTGCCTCCCAAAAGCGCTTTCTTTTATGCCTTTAAGCTAGGCATAATGCAAAGAGATCAAGTTTTATCAAGAGTAAAAGAATAGCTAGCCCGTATAACGGACTCAAAAGGTAACTTAATCTTCTTTCTAGGGAAGTGTTCCATCCCTTTCTTGAGAGGAAATTGGAATCTTATATTCCCCTCTTTCATGTCAATGATGGCACCCACGGTGCGAAGAAAAGGTCGTCCCAAAATAATTGGACAAGAAGGTTCACATTCAATATCCATAATAGTAAAATCAACGGGAACATAATTGTCATTGACAATGATCAGAACATCGTCGATCCTCCCCAAAGGTTTCTTTATGGAAGAATCAACAAGACGAACACCAAAGAACAAGAATCAAAAGGTTTCAATTTAAGCATATCGTATATTCTTTTGGGCATAACGGAGGTACTAGCTCCAACATCACATAAAGCATAGCAAGAGAAGTTATTCAACTTAATTTTAATCATAGGATCCCAACCATCTTCTAGCTTCCTAGGTATGGAGGCTTCTACCCTAAGTTTCTCCTCCCTAGCTTTGATGAGAGCATTAGTGATATGCTCTGTGAAGGCAAGATTAAGTGTGCTAGTTTGGGGATCTTTAGCCATTCTTTGTAAAAAGGTGACAACTTCTGAGATACTACAATTATCAAAATCAATTTTATCATTATTGAGCAGAATTGTAGTGTCATCTTCTTTGTTTGAATTGCTCTCTATTATAAGAGTTTGAACGTCTTCCCAAGTTTGGGGAAGCATAGGAGCAACTTTAAACTGAGGCTCATACTCTTTTCCTGGGAGACCATGCCATGGGCATAACTCTCCATTAAAACTAACGTAATCACAAGGTTTATTACTTTTGTAGATCCCGACAGTAGTGATTGGCGCGATGGAAGAAGGGGTGTACTCCTCCCATTTAGTGTTTTTGGTGGAACCCATAGCAGCAAGCAAGCAAGATAACTATTTTTGTGATTTTTGATAAAGGACACTAAAGCAAAACTGAAAGGTAAACTAATAAGGCTAAAAAGCAAAGGTAAAAGATAGTGTGTAACTCCCCTATCTTGAAGAGTGGAGTCCCCGGCGACGGCGCCAGAAAACTTTGCTTGATGGCTTCTCGCCCCTCGTTGGTTACCCCAAGTGGAAGGTTTGAGATGCAGTGTAGCGGTAGTTTTCCCTTCGCAAAGATACCAAGGATCGAATTCCCCTGAGACTCTAAGGTTCAACAAGAAGGTGTCAACTTCTAACGGCGCCAGATATTTAGCGGCTGACAGGACCTGCACACAGATACAAATAACTTTGCTCCCAACGAGTACAAAGAGGTTGTCAATCCCTCCGGCCTTGTCGTTTACAAATGATCAAACGCAAGAGATAATAGTGATAGGTATTACTGCAACTAGTAAGTAAGAACAGAAAGTAAATAGCGGATGTGATCAGTGATGGTAATATGGACCGGGGTCCCATGATGTTCACTAGTGATGTCTCTCTCCCAAAAGACGATAAAACAGCTAAGCGAGGTAAACAAATTACAGCTGGGCAATTGACAGGATTATGTGCGCAAACCAATGCTAACTATGCTGCATGAAAGGTAGAGGTTCAAAGCATGGGCGGTACGCCAAGGCAAGTAGACCGAAATCCATCTGCATCTACTACTAATCATCCACCTTGAGATATCTATCCAGAACATCTAGCTGGTATTAAGTTGCGAGTCCCACCCATAGTGTAAACTCAAAGCAACAGACAACTGCATTAAAATAACTTTGCGTAAAGTAAACAATCCTTGCTCCCGCAAGTACAAGCACCGTTGTTTTCCCCCTTGTGGCAACAGCACATCCCCTAGACTCATGTTTCTGTCACTCAAGCTAGTCATCGAGGGGCATGAACCCACAATCAAGCATAACGTTCCCTCTTGGAGTTACTACCTACTACTTGGCCAAAGCAATAAACAGCAACGGAGAACATGCAAGAATTACTCAAGAACATAAATATAAAAGAGGTAACTCAAATATATTACTCAAACACAATCTGAACATAATCTCATAATCCATCGGATCCCAGCAAACTCATCATAGCAATAGCATAAGGATTACATATGTGCCTCGATCATGTAGGGCAGCTCACGAGGTCTAATCGGTGAAGAACAAAGAGGGGAGGAGAACATCACATAGCTACTGGTCATGGACCCATGGTCCAAGGGAGACTACTAACAACTCATCCGGGAGGCGTCCATGGTGGTGGAGAGGCTCCCGGTGGTGATCCTCCCCTCCGGTAGGGTGCCGAGAAGAGTTCTCCTGGTGCTCCCGATCTTGGAAGCGCGGCGGCGGCAGAACAGAGATGAGATCGCGAAAAAGGGTTCCGTCCTCGAGGGTTTCGGGACGCGGTGTAAATATATGCCAAAGGGGGGCATCAGCGGAGGCCTGGGGGGCCCAGGCGCCCCCCCGGCGCGGCCAGGAGGGGGGCCGCGCCCCCAGGGCGCTTGGAGCCCTGGTGGCCCCCCTCCGGCCCTACTTTGGCCACATGGAAGCTTCCGGAACGCTGTTTTTTTATATATTTTTCCCGGAATTTTTCTGGCAGTTTACGTAATGGGAAAACCTGAAATACAAAAACAGCAGAAAACAGAAACTGGCACTGGGATGCACTGAGTTAATAGGTTAGTCCAAATATGATCAAAAGTGTATGGAAGTGCATAAATATCATAGCAATATCACACAAAAGAGGCATGGAGCAAGCAAAAATTATAGATACGTTTTGGACGTATCAGTTTACCAATTGCTAAAGTATAAGCCGGAGCATTCTATAAAGTTATGGGCCTAATTGTCGGTTTAAACAAGGGACTAATGGTATTAATAATCCGGAAGCAGGTATGAGTGAGACAGCTACCGGTTCATGATGATAGGGAAGGCATAAGCTAAACCATCAATTACGGGATACATGCATACGTCTAAACCGTCAAAGAGAGCATATGATGACTAAACCGGTGAGATGGGCTACAGATCTAAAGTATGAAGAAACAGTTTCTACATAAAGCTAAAGAAAAAAATGGAGCTGAGGCGCAAGAAAAAGATGGAATAAATACAAGTCATATACAGGAAAGGCTGCAGAGGTGTTCTACAGATTGAATCTAAACTGATAAAGCTAGAGGAACTAAGGATATGATGACGGAGCAGAAGCGCAGGGATTCAAGTCAAGCTTAAATAAGTTTGAATCTACGGCAAGGCTGACCTACGGGGATGAACTGCAAAGCTTCGAGGGTTCATGGCGAAGCTACGGAGGAAACCCTAGAGTAAGATCTACGGGAAAAAAGAAGGAGTACCTGAAGAAACGGAGGACGGCGGCGAAGTTCTCTGGAGACGTTCAGGTCGATGTAGCGGCCTGGCTCGAGGACGACGGTGAGCTCGAAGAGTGGCGGCGAAGCTTCGAGCGATGGAGACGGAGGAAGAAGAAGGCAGAAGGGGAAAAGAGGTGAGACCCAGCGGTATTTATAAGCCGAAGAGGTAAAAACGGTAAGCGCGGGAATCGAGGAGGCCAGAGATCGGATAAAGATTGAGCTATCGCCTCGATTTTCGGTGCGGCATTTAAGAAGGGTAACAGACATCTGCGAGCATTAAATGCAGAAGATGATGTCATGATGGACTGAGGCGATTCCAGGAGATGACGTCATGGCCGGTTTATGAAGCAAATAAATTGCAAAAAGGAGATTTGTGCAAGACTTAGAAGACTGACATGAACAAGTTCAAATCAATTTGGGGCCTAATGTCAGGGATATTACTAGCAGGTATAAACCGGCCATGAAGGTCCGGATTACACTGATATTGTTGTATTATTACAAGCCCGGTAGAATCTGTACCAGAGGTTACAGCCCATAGAGGTTTAGGGCCCATGTATCAGGCCCACGGTCTGATGACCGTCGTATCATGTAAACTTGGGATGTAAGATAGAAAGAGTAGAGACCGAGGCGGACACGTTTATGAGCCGGCCTCGGGACTCTATAAACCGGACCGGGCGTCGCCTCCTATATAAAGGGATGACCCGGCGACGGTTCAAGGACAAGAAAGAACAGCTCGAGACACAGGCAAGCGGATTCGCTCCTTGTTCATCGACGCACAAGCAATACCACACCAAACTAGATGTAGGCTTTTACCTTCATCGAAGGGGCCGAACTAGTATAAACTCCTTGTGTACTTTGTCCGCTTTAACCTCTTCAAGCTAACCCGCGCGATGGCCTCACACCTAAGTCCATTAAACCGGACATCTACCGTGCTAATTCCACGACAGCTGGGGAGCGGCCGAGGTGGCCTGGTCCGCTGGGCTACTCCGGCGGCCTTGGTCGCCCGCGGTGGGGAGGAGGAGGAGGCACAGGCGCTTGGGGGGGCGAACGCCGGACAGCGGCGGGAGGAACCTGGCGCAGAGCTTGGCAAGTGGCGATGCCGAGGCATGGCGGCGCAAGCGCGGGGAGGCGAGGGCGATGGAGATGCGGCGGGGCGGTGGCCCTACTGGCTTCAGTCGCCGGCGAACGGCGGGATCGGGCGATGCAGGAGGGAGGAGGAGGGAGCGAGGGAGATGGGATCGAGGGAGTTCTCGCTCCTTCTGGCAGCGCTAGGAGGGACGGAGGGGCGATCGGCTAGGTTAGATAGGTAGAGGCCGGTTGGGCCTTAGGTGGGAGGCCGACCCAGTTGAGAGGGAAATAGGCTAGAGACCTGTCTGCTGGGGTCTTATCCATCACTCTCTATTCATTCCATTAACAGAGAACAAAGAAAAGGAAAAGAGAGAAGAGAAGGTTATTTGCTTTTGCCTTTTTGCTAGGCTTTGGCATTCTGGTAAAAATCAAAGGACCAGTGAGAATCATAAAATTACAAGCAGGAAGTTAAGCCGGATGTTGGAAAGAAGGACTTACCCAGGGACGGTCTTAAGCACCGGGACCTGCGTAGCAGTTGACTCGCCGGAAGAAGACAGAGGAGCCTCCTGATAGTTGGGATCAGACGGTTTAAGTGGTTTACGTATAAGGCCAGCTTTTGGATGAAGGAGAGTTGGAGTGAGTAAAACCTCGGAGCGGCGCCTGCGAGCCGGTGTAAGAGGTATTCCGGTCGACTCAACCACATGGCCGCTGTGGCGCGTGGTCCGGCGAGCTTCGTGTTGCTGCTTCTTCAAAAGAAAGTTGGGATCCAATTGAGCGTAAGGATGAGAAAAGGGATATTTCTGGGATACCCGACGGATCTAGGGTGGCAAAGGTTATGAATCAGATGAGAGAGAAATTACCTCAACTCCCCCCGCTTTGCTTCCTTTTGGCAGATCCTGTGGAAAGGTATTGTTAACATAAATTTAGACAAAAGGAGATCAAAGGATATAAGGGTTAGTTATTACCTCAGAGTCCGGATCATCCTCCTCAGGGTGTGAACCGGAAGCAGCAGCAGCCTTTTTCTTCTTAACGGCGTAAGTCTTTTTACGTGATTGCTTGGCCGGTTTATCCTGAGATTTTCTCTTCCAGAAGGGATCGTTGGCCTGTGCGAGAGGATAAGTAGTGAGTGGAAGACAACTGATAGGACCGGGTTAAGAAAAGCAGGCAAGGATCGGGAAGACTTACTGCTGGCGGTTTATTGGTTGCGCAGAACGGAGCTAAACCGGTCCGGCCGCACTCCTCCAGAGGGATGTTCAGCATTTTCTTAGCGGATTCAGTTACTTCACTGTCAGGAAGCACTATTTTGGTGTGGCGCTGAGGGTCGTCTGGCTTGCCGGAATATTCACACATCAAGCTTGAGCGCCGGCTCAATGGAAGAATGCTCCAAGAGAGCCAGCAGCGGACGAAGTCAACGCCGGTTAAACCATTTGCCACGAAGGCCCTGAGCTTGGAAAGTTGAGGGGCAAACCTGGCCCGGTCTGGGGCACTGAGACGTTGCGGCATAGGATGGTCTGTGGCAAGGCGATAGGCACGGTAACCCGGCAGCGGATTCTCTCCTTCAGGCGAAGTGTCCCTGCAGTAGAACCACGTGTGGTTCCACTCTTTGGGGTGGCTGTGAAGGGCAGCGTGAGGAAAACTCACATCCTTTCTTTTCTGGATACTGACGCCACCCAGTTCCTGATGAGGCACATCAGTAAATTTCGTCAGCCGGTTCAGATGAAAGAAATCCCGAAATAAGTCCACTGATGGTTCTTCCTGAAGGCATGCCTCTGAGAAAACTTGAAAGTTGCAGATGTTTGAAACAGAATTTGGGCCTACGTCTTGGGGGTGGAGTTGAAAGGCAGCTAGTACATCCCAGAAGAATTTTGAACCGGGAGGACTAAAACCCCGGGCGAGATGATCATAAAAAACTACAACTTCCCCCTCCTTAGGTGCAGGAGGGCATTCTCTTTCAGGAACTCGCCATTGTAGAGTTTCCTTGGGGCCCAGGATGCCAATTGAGGCCGCTCCAACTAAGTCATCTTCCGTGATCCGGGAAGGAACCCAGTTGCAAGCGACGAATTGCTTGGCCGAGGTGGCCTGGTCCGCTGGGCTACTCCGGCGGCCTTGGTCGCCCGCGGTGGGGAGGATGAGGCACAGGCGCTTGGGGGGGCGGACGCCGGACAGCGGCGGGAGGAACCTGGTGCAGAGCTTGGCAAGTGGCGATGCCGAGGCATGGCGGCGCAAGCGCGGGGAGGCGAGGGCGATGGAGATGCGGCGGGGCGGTGGCCCTACTGGCTTCAGTCGCCGGCGAACGACGGGATCGGGCGATGCAGGAGGGAGGAGGAGGGAGCGAGGGAGATGGGATCGAGGGAGTTCTCGCTCCTTCTGGCGGCGATAGGAGGGACGGAGGGGCGATCGGCTAGGTTAGATAAGTAGAGGCCGGTTGGGCCTTAGGTGGGAGGCCGACCCAGTTGAGAGGGAAATAGGCTAGAGACCTGTCTGCTGGGGTCTTATCCATCACTCTCTATTCATTCCATTAACAGAGAACTAAGAAAAGGAAAAGAGAGAAGAGAAGGTTAGAGGAAGAATTCCGGCATGTGGTTAATTTTTCCGGACTCATAAAAATGAACGTAATCCGAGAAAAATAGAAGTGGCATGATCGAAAGATTTAAATTCAAATTCATTTGAATATAATTCAAATGGTTTTGAATTGGGACTACGTTTGGTGTGGCCAAAAATGTCGAGATTTTTGGTCGAGCTCGGGAAGTGAAGAAAGAATTTTAGGGCAAAGTTTGTAGACCAAACTTGAAGCAGAAAAGGCACGGAATTGTTTTGCAAGTGTGTTTATGGGTGATTACGGAAAATGGAATATTTGATAATAGCTCCCTAATATTGAGAGGATATGTTATAAAGAGAAATCACCATGTGAGTTCCCTCGGTTTAAATAGATCAAAAGATCTATGCAATTTATTTAGTTGAGTTTAAAAAAAATGACATGATGGCATGATGACATGATGCAATGCAAAATAAAATGCTATGAAGAATGCAACAAACAAACAAGTCACACGGTGAAACTCGGAATAGCTGGAAGTCTTCTAGAGCGTTGGTCTTGGGCGTCACAACTCTCCCACACTAACAGAGGATCTCGACCCGAGATCCTAGAGATGGCACCGGATAGAAACGGAAAAGAAGAGGTAAAACAAAGTTGCTTCTTCGACAAACTGGTGAAACCAATGAACCTAAGAGGTTGACCAAATTGAAAGAAGAATACAACGGAGATGAACGAAGATAAAAACACTCTATTAGAAAAGATGAACAAGGAACATTACGAGAATCTTGTAGGTTGAAAGGCATGAAACAAGAGCTTACGAACCAAAAGAATATGAAACCGCAACGGTATAGCCAAGGAATAAGAATGACAGAATTTGAACAGCACTCCATCTGAAAGTGGAAGGAATAAACATGAGCTTGACAAGATTGGATGATACTTGATGAAATCAACAACACAGTGCCTCTGAAACAATTGAAAGAATGGCAGAAGGAGTAAGAAAGATTTCAGACAGCACTCCGGTTGAAAAGAGAGGCAAAACTTGATAAGATGAGAGAATTTGAAAAGAGGACACAATACTCCGGTTAAATGGACAAGCAAGGAAAGAACGTCATCTTGACAAGACGTGATGATGGTCAACGAGAGCAATATCCTAAAAAAAACCTCTGAAATGAAAGAATAGATGCTAGATCGTTGGAAAGAAAGGAACTGAGAAGAAAATGACAACTTCTCCCACGAATGAATTTGAAAAAAAAACATCCTTAGAAAGAATGATTGAATGAAGTTGTTGGAAAAATCAACAACAAAAAGAATAAGCTTGTTGTGGGCTTACGGAAAACATCTCAAAATTATGAAGTGACAACCGGCCACTAACGGAAACCAATTGTTGGTAGATATCAACGAAGAGATGAAGACTTCTTTCACCGAGAGGACAAATGAAGAATTTGGGTCATTTATGAGCACCATAATTAGCAACAATCCTTAGGAAAAGCTTTAGGTGAAACACAACCCAAGATTACTCCAACATAGAGATTGAAGGGTCGAAAGATCTCCTCGAGAAAGAGAAATGATGGTTTAAAATATCTCATTCTTGATAACTTGTGAATCATGAAACATGAAGGGAAATTGTCAAAATGACATACCACCATCTCAAACGATAAGGTAGAAAGAATTGCACTTCAGAATGCAAGAAGAAGAATACTTGAGCTCATAGATCAAGAATCATGATGAAGACTTGATAAGATGATTTAGATTACGATGAATCACCATGAAGAACTCCGGTCACAAAAGGATGATGAGATAGGAACGAAGGACGAAAAGAATAATATTATAGCCTTGCGATGAATTAGACGAAGCTTCGTGATGAGATAATGAGAAAATTTGGAACTCCGGAAAGAAAGATGAAACACTCAATAATTTGATATATCATGAACGAACTCCAAACAAAGGAATTAAACACTTGGAAGGAACAAGAATAAGAATTATGTTATGAGTATCCTTCACCAATTTACATTAATGACAACCAATGGATTAACATACTACTTATTCCCGTTGCAAAGAATTAAAGAGAGATCTCGCACAAACTTGAGAAAAATATTCAACGAAACACCGATAGGATTTGGAGGGAACAAGTGAAATGGCATGATAACAAAGGAAAATGAATTTTGAACGAACCATCGTAAGAATATGGAGACGAACAAAGAGGCATCAGATAAGAATAGTTGGAGGACGAAGTAGAAAACTGAGAATGAAGAAATCTTCTGAAATGATGACCTTCAGAGGATCACAATTGAAAGAATTCATGAAATGCTTCGGATGGGTATAAAAAAAAGAATTCCTCACAAACAGAACAATAATGAGGATGGTATGAAGCTAGAACCATGAATCTTCAAGAGAACGGGCCAAGATTTAAGAGAAACTCTTCTCCGGTCTTCCATTGTTGAGAATGACGACGGGGAATACCATGAAGAATTTTTGAGATACTCCGAAAGAATGAAAAGATGGAAGGTAGAGCTAAATATGACAATAATTGGAAACAATCTTGGAGAAGGCATGTGACCGATGGAAATCATTCTTACGTCACACTTTGAAATAATTTGAGTATAACTCCGGAAGAATTAGAAGAGTCAGGTAAGATCCTGGAAAATACCTGTGGGTTAGGGCCCACTCAAGAAATCACCGTTGAAAAAAAAGATTGCTTAAGAGATATTGCACCGGTTGAATTAAATGGCTTGAATGAGATGACCACCTCAAAATAGTTTGAATGGATTAAGAATGGAAACACGAATCTTCTGAGATACCTTGTACCCTCCGGATAAGAATTAGAGAGAGTTGAATAAACAAGAGAGACTTCGCATAAGAAATTTCAACATGGGAAAATATGTGAAACAAATGAAGGTATCTGATCATGACCGAAGCTTGAATTTAGTCAGCCGGAACAAGAAGAAAAAAACGCGAATGGAGAATGATAACTTGAAGCTCCTGAGCATCTTTCTGAGAAATCACCGGATAATGAAATTGAAAGAAAAGAATGAAGAAACATCACATGAATAAAATGGATACTTGATTAAGGACTCTGGCTCCATAAAGAAAAGGGAGGGAGGATGGGGAAAAACAAAGACAACTTGGGATGAATGAAACAGACCCGCTGAGAAAACCCAAGAATTGGTCTACACATTTTGAAAGAATCAGGTTAGCTTGAAGAGAAGCACGTCGGTTGAAAAGAATTTACATGATCAAGAAGGAATAGCACTCACGGAAATATGAGAACACCGATTAGGAAAGGTATGGAATCAACATTTGACATCGAAGCAACTCGGATACCAGAATCAAAACAAAAACAAAGGATAGATATGTTGCAACATAATCTTCACCATACCATTCAAACAGAGAATTGAACGAATGGATTCCGAAAGTTTAATGGTAGCACAACTTGTCGAGAAGCCACTTAGGAGAACAAAATGATAGAATAAAACAACAAGGTATAGATGGAACAAATACATAATAGAGGTTTCATCCCACATGCTCGTGTTGAATGCCCCATGGAACATGTTACAAAGGGCCTTGCAATCCCCGGATGAGCATAGCCAAGGATCCTTTAAGATGCAACTCCCAATTGGAACAGCGCCCATGAAACCTCTTCACTAGATGTTGAACCCCAAACCTCATATCATGCACTCGTTGGAAGAATACCTACGAGCTACTTGAAACCCACCTATTAATTCCCGAAGTTTTCCGGTTATGCAATCTGGTGTTGGGGATACAGGGGAAGCACCGCGCACTCAACTCTAAACCTACATCCAGCTGTATCCATCCGTCAACACATAACCAGTCATGCTTGGAAACTGTTTATCTCGGACCTTCGAAACGCATCCGCTATACTAGTTGTGGCAATACTCCCAAACTATCCCACCAGTACTGGGTGACGTCGGGGTTATCTCACCACTAACCGCATAGAAGAGTTTTCGATGTCGGCCGTCTTAAGTATTCTAGAGCCCCTGCGATACATTTGTGACGACAACACCTCGGAGCTCAACTCCACGGGACACTGCCACAACCCCTAAATGAGAGGAGGCATCGAGAACAATGTTCTCGTCACAAAGATATCGGAACAATCCAAACAATACTCGCGCGATCCTAAAAAAAATTAGTGATTTTTTTAGAGTAGAGGAGATAGAACAACGTCAGGAGTCCTCACTAGAGCGATCAAGGGGATGAGGAGTAAAAAGAAATCCTACTCTCCGATATATATATAAGACTCAAAACATTTTTGGTGTGTGCCTAGACTCAACCGTCAATGATTCGATCAATCAGAGGTCTCCTAGGTCGGAGAAGGCTCTGAATACCAACTTGTAATGCCCAGGATATGACTATATCTCCTACGTGTCGAGGCACGACTTAGTGACATAAGCGCATTCTGGAATGATCGCAAGCGTGGCATCTTTGCACAACTCATGTAAAAAAACAGGGATGAAAGAGTAAAATAGTTGGCTTACACTCGCTACGTCACACAATGAATACAATAGCATACATTCATCCAAATAACACAGGGTCCGACTATGGACGAAAATCCAAAAACAAGAAAGATACCACAACCACAAGGCCTGATCGCCCCTAGTAGGAACCACTACTGATCGTCGAAGACGTCACAAGCATACGACCACGCTCTTCATCGAACTCCTAGTGAAGTTCTGATCCATCTCCTGCATCATTCTCAGCTGAACCTGCATCTGGTGTGTAGTAATCTGTGAGCCACATGGACTCTGCAATCCCGTTCCCGGGTATCAAAACTACCAAATCCTTAGGTGAGGAAAGGCTATAAAAGTGTCTGCAGCAAGCACTAAGTGATGGCTTCTCGCCCCTCGTTGGTTACCCCAAGTGGAAGGTTGAGATGTAGCGTAGCGGCAAATTTCCCTTGGCAAAGATACCAAGTTTCGAATCCCGTGAGACTCCGAGGGTCGACAAGTAGGTGTCAACGGCGCCAGAAACTTAGCGGTTGACGGGACCTGCACACAGATACAGATAACTTTGCTCCCAACGAGTACAGAGAGGTTGTCAATCCCTCCGGCCTTGTTGTTTACAAAGGATCAAACACAAGAGATAATAATGATAGCTATGACTGCAACTAGGAAATAAAAACAGGAAGTAAATAGAAGGTGTGATCAGCGGTGGTAATATGGACCGGGGTCCCATGATGTTCACTAGTGATGTCTCTCTCCCAAAAGATGATAAAACAGCAAAGCGAGGTAAACAAATTACAGCTGGGCAATTGACAGGATTATGTGCGCAAACCAATGCTAACTATGCTGCAAAGAAAGGTAGAGGCTCAAAAGCATGGGCGGTACGCCAAGGCAAGTAGACCGAAATCCATCTGCATCTACTACTAATCATCCACCTTGAGATATCTATCCAGAACATCTCGCTGGTATTAAGTTGTGTGTCCCACCCATAGTGTAAACTCAAAGCAACAGACAACTGCATTAAAAGAACTTTGCGTAAAGTAAACAATCCTTGCACCCGCAAGTACAAGCACCGTTGTTTTCCCCCTTGTGGCAACAGCACATCCCCTAGACTCTGCATTAATGATAGCTATGACTGCAACTAGGAAATAAAAATCATCCACCTTGAGAATTTTTGGAGCACTTTTAATATGGGGGAAACCTGAAATAGAAAAACAGCAGAAAACAGGAACTGGCACTGTGGTGCACTGAGTTAATAGGTTAGTCCAAATATGATCAAAAGTGTATGGAAGTGCATCAATATCATAGCAATATCACACAAAAGAAGTATGGAGCAAGCAGAAATTATAGATACATTTTGGACGTATCAACATCCCCAAGCTTAATTCCTGCTCGTCCTCGAGTAGGTAAATGATAACAAGCATAATTTCTGTGGTGACATGCTACCAACCATATAAGAACTTTTTAAGTAAAGCAATCAAGGCATGTAATTCAATTCAAGTCATAACAAGCAAGAGTCTATATTAGCATTGTAACAAGCAACATAAGAACATAAAGGTGCAAGAGCTCTCGCTGTCCGTGACTCGAATGTCTCCAAATGGTGTTTGCCTGCAAGAAAGGGGATAGGGATATACGAGAGAGTAAAGCATAGTTTTTGTATTGTTGAGAACTTAATCTACTAAAGTTTCACACTTGGTCTTCTTTGGAATCTTATCTTGACTCATCCCCAGACCACTAGCTAGGTACAAGTCAAAATGATCCACTCCCTTTCGATATTTTGAGCACTCATGCAATGGATGAGCGTAAGCAAGAAAGTTGACACTTAGGATGGCAAAGAGAGAAAAATGATGAAGGGGGAAGACAAAAAAGGTGTGAAAGGCTCACATCAATGAGGACAATCATAGGCGAGAGAAAGCCAAATGATAGATATGATGTGAGGAGTAGGGATTGCCATGCAACGGATGCACGTATGAGCTAAGGTAAGCTCTCCAATGGAACTAGTGGGGGTGCATCCAACTTGCTCGCTTAAGAAGACCTAGAGCTCTTTTGAGGAGGCTCATCATTGGAATATACAAGCCAAGTTCTATAGTGTGAAGGTCCCCACATAGCTATATGCATGAATGATAATCTCTATGGAGTACAAGGTATAAGATGGAGTACGAGTGTGGATCTCTCAAAAGGAATAGTAGTGTGCCCCCTTCTCTCTTTTTATTTCTTTTTCTCTTTTTTCTATTTTTTTATATTTTTGTGGCCTCAATGGCTCTTTCTATTTAACTCTCATTTGTCCTCTTTGGGATCTTTTGATTTGTCCTCTTTGGGATCTTTTCCTCACTTTAGGGGCAACACTCTATAAATTACAAGAAGTATAGAAGATCTTTCACACTTTACAAGAGTACTCAACATAAAGAAGATGAAACTATCATGATGTATGCAAATGTATGCCTCTGCCGGTGTAGCAGGATATGCAATGATACTAGCGCGTCATGTAGCAATGATTAGGGCAAGGCCCAACTAGCATGCGGCTCATTGATCAAGCAAAAAGCATGTATGACATGAAGATCAAGTCATGAGAAGATGGATGTTGCATGGCAATGTATCTCGGAAAGGCTATGGAAATGCCTTGATAGGTAGGTATGGTGGCTGTTTTGAGGAAGGATATAATGAGGCTTATGATGACAGAGCGTATCGTGCCAAGGATTTGGATGCACCGGCGAAGTATGCGCCAACTCTCGAGGTGAGAAAGGGCAATGCATGGTACCGAAGAGGCTAGAAAAATATGGCTAGGTGGAAGTGTCAACTTTCGAATACTCACATTAGTCCGAAGAACTCATGCACTTATTATAGGTAACTCTCAATCTAATTAGGAGGTTCACAAAGAGACAAGTACCCCGAGGAGGAGTGTATGGGGGTTTGGTTATCCTTGCGCATCCTCGACTCATGGTACGTGAGTGTACTCTAATATTCGATCCCTCCAAAGATTAGTGATCCATCTAGTAGCTAAAGTTCTCAACTATTTTGTAGGTTTTCGAAAATAAACACAGATTGCCCAAAATACGACATCTATCACTAATAGGCTAAAGCTCTTGACACCAAAAGTTCAGACATTACTCATGGCAATACCTCAAAACTATTGCAAGTTACTACTAAAATTAAATAGCAACCTCAATTACCTACTTTAAGTTAAGACACACAACTCAGTGCAACAGGCAAACTCTCTTAACAAGATAAACATGAAAACTCAAGAGAGTTCATCAACCAACTAAACAAAAGCTCTTTAAAAAGAAAAGCATGAAAACTAAGAGCTAAACATGACAGCAGCTATGGAAAGACAAAGAACACACACATCAAAGATAAGCATGAAAATCCTATGTTGTGTTCTAGGTTGAAGTGGAGCGTGTTTCTCTCCCACACAAAGAAAGCTGGGTTCTAACTTGTTATGAACAGCAAGCAAAGCTAAAGAACTAAAAAAAAGAAACTAAGAGCAAGACGCTCCAAGCATAGCACATAACGCATGAAGTGATAAGAATATAGTGGAACGAAAGACGAACTGATAATTGTTGATGGAGAAGGGGATGCATGGGGGCATCCCCAAGCTTAGACGCTTGAGTCTTCTTGAATATTTCTTGGGGGTGCACGGGGGCATCCCCAAGCTTGAGCGTTTGACCCTCCTGAATCTTCTTTTATCATCTTCCCTCGCACACTTGAAAACTCCCTTCATACATAACTCATCATAATCTGATTAGCGAGGTTAGTACCCACAATAAAATATTTTTTCCCTACTGGAAATAAAGATAATCTTGAAGAGCTACTGTTTCTCAAGATTGCCAAAAGGTTTTTGCAAAGAAAAAGCAAGCTCAAGGTTTGCAAAACGAAGAAAAGGCAAAACAGGACAGAATCTGTGAAAAACAGACCAGCAGGTAGTAAATATTTTTTTCGAGGCACTTCTGCAACTCAAATAAAAAAACTCAGAACAGACGCTCGAAAGCCAATTGTATAGAGCACGCTGTCAAAAAAATTGAGATCAAAAAGATGATCTGGTGATTTTATTCGAATTTTTCTGTCCAAGGACAGAATCTGTTTTCTGGACAGCACGTCACAACTTTTGAACTTTCTTGCAATCGGAGGCTAAACTTGGCACAAAGCTGAAAAGAAAAGATACAATGATGATGCTACTGTAGTAACAAACATCAAGACACAACAAAAGCAAAATAAAACCTAATTCGTTGTGGGCTGCCTCCCAAAAGCGCTTTCTTTTATGCCTTTAATCTAGGCATGATGCAAAAAGAGAAGATCAAGTTTTATCAAGAGTAAGAGAATAGCTAGCCCGTGTAACGGACTCAAAAGGCAACTTAATCTTCTTTCTAGGGAAGTGTTCCATCCCTTTCTTGAGAGGGGATTGGAATTTTATATTCCCCTCTTTCATGTCAATGATAGCACCAACGGTGCGAAGAAAAGGACGTCCCAAAATAATTGGACATGAAGGTTCACATTCAATATCCATAATAGTAAAATCAACGGGAACATAATTGTCATTGACAATGATAAGAACATCGTCGATCTTCCCCAAAGGTTTCTTTACGGAAGAATCAACAAGACGAACACCAAAAGAACAAGGATCAAAAGGTTTCAATTCAAACATATCATACATTCTTTTGGGCATAACGGAGGTACTAGCTCCAACATCACATAAAGCATAGCAAGAGAAGTTATTCAACTTAATTTTAATCATAGGATCCCAACTATCTTCTAGCTTTCTAGGTATGGAGGCTTCTACCCTAAGCTTCTCCTCCCTAGCTTTGATAAGAGCATTAGTGATATGCTCCGTGAAGGCAAGATTAAGTGTGCTAGTGTGGGGATCTCTAGACATCTTGTGAAGAAAACCAATAACTTCAGAAAGGGTGCAATTATCAAAATCAAGGTCACTACTATCAAGTAAAGTGGTAGTGGTGTCCTTTAGGCTCACTTGTTTGGTACCTTCTATGGTTATAGGAGTTTCTTCTTCTACGGTTGAGGTCATAGCATCACCATTAATAGGTCCAATGGGACTAGGAGTGCATTGGGTGCTAAGAGTTTGGATATCCTCAACAACTTGGATAGTAGCAACAGTGTGGTGGGTAGGAAGGCTCTTAATTCTATCTTCTTCCTCCTTTTCTCTAGCCCATCTCTTTTTAAGTTTAGCCATCATCCTAATGTTTTCATTAATTTGCACTTGAATAGCATTCATAGGAGTGGTCTTCCTCTCCTCAAGAGGAGAAGTTCTAATTTTAAGCAACTCTACCTCATGGGCTAAATTGTCTACCTTCGAAGAGAGATTATATAGTTTGTCTAGTTTTTCTTCTACACTCTTATTGAAAGCCTTTTGGGTAGTGATGAAGTCTTTAAGCATAATCTCTAGTTCAGAAGTAGAGTTCTTGGTGCTAGGATAAGTATTGTTGTTCCCATAGGAATTAGAGGGGAACGGTCTAGGGTTGCTACCAAAATTACTCCTATAAGCATTGTTATTGGAGTTGTTTCTAGAGATAAAGTTCACATCTACTTGATCTTGAGCAATCAAAGAATTTAAAGGAACATCATGAGGATCAATAGAAGATTGCTTGGAAAGTAGAGACATGATCAAGTCAACCTTTTCATTTAGGGAGGAAATCTCCTCGACAGAGTTTACCTTCCTACCTGTTGGAGCGCGTTCGGTGTGCCATTGGGAATAATTGGTCATCATCTCGTCGAGAAGCTTCGTGGCAGCACCAAGTGTAGTTGACATAAAGGTTCCTCCCGCGGCCGAATCTAACAAGTTCCGCGAGGTAAAGTTCAAGCCTGCATAAAAAGTTTGGATAACCATCCAAGTAGTCAAACCATGAGTAGGGCAGTTCTTGACAAGAGATTTCATGCGTTCCCAAGCTTGGGCAACGTGTTCATTATCCAATTGTTTAAAATTCATTATGTTACTCCTTAATTGGATAATTTTAGTAGGGGGATAGTACTTCCCAATAAAGGCATCCTTGCACTTGACCCAAGAATCTATACTATTCCTAGGCAAGGATTGAAACCAGATTTTAGCTCCTCCTCTCAAGGAGAAAGGAAAAAGCTTAAGCTTAACAATATCACCATCTACTTCTTTGTACTTTTGCATATCACAGAGCTCAACAAAATTATTTAAGTGCAAAGCAGCATCATCTCCAGCACCGGAGAATTGATCTTTCATAACTAGGTTCAGTAAAGCAGGTTTAATCTCATAAGAAGGTGCTGAAGTGGCAGGTGTAGCAATAGGCGTGCAGATAAAGTCATTTTTGTTATGACTAGTGAAGTCACACAACTAGGTGTTCTCGGTGGAACCCATAGCAGCAGCAAGCAAGATAACTATTTTTGTGATTTTTGGTAAGGGACACTAAAGCAAAAACTGAAAGGTAAACTAACAAGACTAAAAAGCAAAGATAAAAGATAGCGTGCAACTCCCCTATCTTGAAGAGTGGAGTCCCCGGCAACGGCGCCAAAAACTTGCTTGATGGCTTCTCGCCCCTCGTTGGTTACCCCAAGTGGAAGGTTGAGATGTAGCGTAGCGGCAAATTTCCCTTGGCAAAGATACCAAGGATCGAATCCCGTGAGACTCCGAGGGTCGACAAGTAGGTGTCAACGGCGCCAGAAACTTAGCGGTTGACGGGACCTGCACACAGATACAGATAACTTTGCTCCCAACAAGTACAGAGAGGTTGCCAATCCCTCCGGCCTTGTTGTTTACAAAGGATCAAACACAAGAGATAATAATGATAGCTATGACTGCAACTAGGAAATAAAAACAGGAAGTAAATAGAAGGTGTGATCAGCGGTAGTAATATGGACCGGGGTCCCATGATGTTCACTAGTGATGTCTCTCTCCCAAAAGACGATAAAACAGCAAAGCGAGGTAAACAAATTACAGCTGGGCAATTGACAGGATTATGTGCGCAAACCAATGCTAACTATGCTGCAAAGAAAGGTAGAGGCTCAAAAGCATGGGCGGTACGCCAAGGCAAGTAGACCGAAATCCATCTGCATCTACTACTAATCATCCACCTTGAGATATCTATCCAGAACATCTCGCTGGCATTAAGTTGCGAATCCCACCCAAAATGTAAACTCAAAGCAACAAACAACTGCATTAAAAGAACTTTGCGTAAAGTAAACAATCCTTGCACCCGCGGGCACAAGCACCGTTGTTTTCCCCCTTGTGGCAACAGCACATCCCCTAGACTCATGTTTCTGTCACTCAAACTAGTCATCGAGGGGCATGAACCCACAATCAAGCATAACGCTCCCTCTTGGAGTTACTACCTACTACTTGGCCAAAGCAATAAACAGCAACGGAGAAAATGCAAGAATTACTCAAGAACAAAGATATAAAAGAGGTGAATCAAATATATTACTCAAACACAATCTGAACATAGTCTCATAATCCATCAGATCCCAGCAAACTCAGCAAAGCAACAGCAGAAAGATTACATATGTGCCTTGATCATGTAGGGCAGCTCATGAGGTCTAAACCATGAAGAGCAAAGAAGGGAGGAGAACATCACATAGCTACTGATCATGGACCCATGGTCCAAGGTGGACTACTCACGACTCATCCGGGAAGCGTCCATGGTGGTGGAGAAGCTCCCGGTGGTGGTTCTCCCCTCCGGCAGGGTGCCGGGAAGAGTTCTCCTGATGCTCCCGATCTTGGAAGCGCTGCGGCGGCGGAACAGAGGCGAGATCGCGAAAAAGGGTTCTGTCCTCGAGGGTTTTGGGACGAGAGGGATATATAGGCGAAGGGGGGCAGCCAGAGGCGGAGCAGGGGCCCCAGGCGCCCCCCTGGCGCGGCCAGGGGTGGGGCCGCGCCAGGTGGCCGCCTGGGCCTCCCCTGGCTCCCCTCTGACCCATCTTTAGTTCTTCGCGAAGCTTCCTGTACGCTGATTTTTCCTATATTTTTCCTGGAATTTTTGGAGCACTTTTAATATGGGGGAAACCTAAAATAGAAAAATAGCAGAAAACAGGAACTGGCACTGTGGTGCACTGAGTTAATAGGTTAGTCCAAATATGATCAAAAGTGTATGGAAGTGCATCAATATCATAGCAATATCACACAAAAGAAGCATGGAGCAAGCAGAAATTATAGATACGTTTTGGACGTATCACTAAGCATACTTGCTTACGAAGTCAGAGCGAGAAGAGAATATGTGCCAACGGTCGCCAAGTTGATCAAGAAGTGATCCTAGCTACTCACGGTCAAACATAACCCCACCGTGTTCACTTCCCGAAGCCCTTCGGAAAGAGACCATCACGGTTACTCACACAGGTAGTGTATTCTTATGAATATGGTGTCAAGTTATCTACAACCGGATATTAACAAATTCCCATCCGCCAGATAACCGCGGGCATGGCTTTCAAAAGTTCATAACCCTGCAGGGGTGTCCCAACTTAGCCCATCACAAGCTCTCACGATCAGGAGAGATAATAATGATATTACCCCTTATCTTAGGGACAATCCGATCAGGCTCGGAATCCCGGTGCACAAGACATTTAGACAATGGTAAAACAAGTCCAGCAAGACCTCCCGGCATGCCGACACCCTGATAGTAGCCGCGCGTATCTTGTCTCAGGCCACGTCCGGATGAGCAATACGTACAGCAACCGAAGACCCCAGATAACTGGGTGGCACCGCAAGTGGCTCTAGTTTGGGACCAACACCATCAACACTGGCCCCCCTGTTATGTAGAAGAATCCTCGGGGACATGACACCCTATGCAAATTAATTAATTAATTAAGTTGTTATTATAAGGCAAATTAAAACCAATGTTGGGCCTTCCTGGAGGAGTTTTATTCAAAGACGAACTGTCAAGGGGTCCCCATATACCCAACCGCGTTAGGAACGCAAAATCAAGGAACATAACACCGGTTTATCGGTTCCTAAGGTGGCATGAGTGGAACAAAACACCGAGCAAAAGGCCAAGCCTTCCACCCATTGCCAAGTATATATGTGATTTAGTTTAACATATTATATATTGTGATATCGCAACAATAACTTCATCATGAACCAAGAATCTTCAAATCTTCACCTGCAACTAACAACGCTATAAGAGGGGCTGAGCGATGCGTACTTAGCCAAACAACAGTTTGCTAGGAGGGTGGTTAAGGAGTTTCATGGCAACAATAGGAGGGCTGACAAACAAACATAGGCATCGAGGCAATATCTAAAGAGCGAGACATCTAGCATAGGCAAAGATAGTAGTGATATCTGGGAATGATCTTCTTGCCTAGGATCCCGCAAGGAAGAAGAACGAGTCCATGAAGTAATCGAACAAAATCCTCACAACTCCGGAACGAAACTGAAGCTAACGAGAGAAGCATACCAGAAAGAAGCAAACAACACAGTAAACACACAAGCATAAACATGACATATGATGCACAACCAAGTATGGTGCATGTCCGGTTTAAATATGCATGGCATGGCAAGGTGCACAAGCAATACTACAAGTTAAGTGGAGCTAAATATGCAACGAGTTGCATATTGACAAAACACCACATTATATTTATTTAGTTGACTCTCGTTTATTTACAAGACAAGATTAAATGTTTTTATTAAACATGGCAAGAGGTGAAGCATGAGCAAAACTACACTATCTAGTCATTTTAAATGAGGCCGGAAATAACAACAACAATTCCGGAAAAAACCCATGTCATTTAAGAATTATTAAAGCAAACAACAATTTTAACCATTTAAATGTCGTTATCATGATGCGGATGACATTTTCAAGTTTTATGAAATTTTTATTAAAAGTTAACATGAACATGTTAGGAAACATTTGTTGCCACGACGGAAGGAAAGGGGTGTCATGGTGGCGAAAACGGGAACGGTGCCACGACAACGTTCCGATTCCAAAACTCGTTGAGATGCCGATGCAAAAGAAGGGTGGCATGAGCGTGTCATGCAAGATGATGGGGCGCTCCCGGTAACCAGGTTCCCAGGGGTCGGCGACAAAAGAGGGGCACAATTTACATGGTGCGAACAAGTGAGTGCATCTCATACACACATGCAACATTCGTCCATGGGCATCGACTCGGTGGTATACCTTTGAAGCGTGCATTTTCGAAGCAGATCTAGTTTGATGGTAGTGGAAGTAGTCGTTCACGGGGCGTCGTGGGAAGTAGTCGTTCTCGCGACGGCAGTGGAAGTAGTTGTACACGTTCGTAGATGTTCGGGGTCATCGTAGAGGTACTTGTTGTCTTGTCGAATCCACGGTGACGGTAGTGGAAGTAGTTGTTCTCACGACGGTAGTTGTACACGCACGTAGACGTTCGGGTCTTCGGTAGTCGAACTTGATGAATTCGAACCCTTCAAGATCCGTCGTGGTACTCGGGGTCTCGACGACGGTAGTCGTTCATGGGGCGGTGGTCGAACTTGCCGCTTGTGGTACACAGATCTTCGGCGATGGTAGATGTACTTGACGTGTCGCCGTTCTCGTTTCGAAGATGAACTTGACGTATCCATGTGTAGGGGTACTTGGCAGGTTCCACTGCAGCAACTGAATGGTACACGGGGCAGGGGTCTTCAAGGGTCATCACTGCACTAGGCGTGCCACTTCCTGAAGGTGACCAGAGAAGATTTGGAAGGTTCTAACCACGGAGATGCATCGATAGCGCTCGGAGGCAGCACAGGGTGGCAACCAAAACGAGCAAGGGCGCAGGAGGTGCTCAGAGCTGTGGCGGGCGCTAGATTCGGGGCGAAGGTACGACGGGGAAGAGGAGCAACGTGGCTATCGGCAGGAGCTTCAAGCTTTGGTGCGGGGCGCGGCCATGGTGTGGCTGCAGGCAGCGGGACGATGATGCTGAAGAATTGGTGCGGCGGAACTTGGGCGGAGGCGACCTCCGTGACGCGTTGATGACAAGCATGCGCGAAACTGGGCGAGGAAGACCTTGGACGGCGCGGTGGTGGAAGGAGGCTGGGGAGCGGCCGAGGTGGCCTGGTCCACTGGGCTGCTCCGGCGGCCTTGGTCGCCCGCAGTGGGGAGGAGGAGGCGCGGGCGCTTGGGGGCGCGGACGCCGGACAACGGCGGGAGGAACCTGGCGCAGAGCTTGGCAAGTGGCGACGCCGAGGCATGGCGGCGCAAGTGCGGGGAGACGAGGGCGATGGAGATGCGGCGGGGCGGCGGCCCTACTGGCTTGAGTCGCCGGCGAACGGCGGGATCGGGCGATGCAGGAGGGAGGAGGAGGGAGCGAGGGAGATGGGATCGAGGGAGTTCTCGCTCCTTCTGGCGGCGCTAGGAGGGACGGAGGGGCGATCGGCTAGGTTAGATAGGCAGAGGCCGGTTGGGCCTTAGGTGGGAGGCTGGCCCAGTTGAGAGGGAAACAGGCTAGAGGCCTGTCTGCTGGGGTCTTATCCATCACTATCTATTCATTCCATTAACAGAGAACTAAGAAAAGGAAAAGAGAGAAGAGAAGGTTAGAGGAAGAATTCGGGCATGCGGTTAATTTTTTTGGACTCATAAAAATGAACATAATCAGAGAAAAATAGAAGTGGCATGATCGAAAGATATAAATTCAAATTCATTTGAATATAATTCAAATGGTTTTGAATTGGGACTAGGTTTGGTGTGGCCAAAAATGTCGAGATTTTTGGTCGAGCTCGGGAAAGTGAAGAAATAATTTTAGGGCAAAGTTTGTAGACCAAACTTGAAGTAGAAAAGGCATGGAATTGTTTTGCAAGTGTGTTTATGGGTGATTCCAGAAAATGGAATATTTGATAATAGCTCCCTAATATTGAGAGGATATGTTATAAAGAGAAATCACCATGTGAGTTCCCTCGGTTTAAATAGATCAAAAGATCTATGCAATTTATTTAGTTGAGTTTTTTTTTAAATGGCATGATGGCATGATGACATGATGCAATGCAAAATAAAATGCTATGAAGAATGCAACAAACAAACAAGTAACATGGTGAAACTCGGAATAGCTGGAAGTCTTCTAGAGTGTCGGTCTTGGGCGTCACATGCGCCTCGGTCGCCACCCTCACCCGGCGTGGCTGGATCGCCGCCTTCGCCCGGCGAACCCTCGCCCGGCGTGGCTGGGTCGACACCTTCGCCCGATGCATCGCCCGGGGCGCCACCTTTGCCTGGGCTGGTCCAGCCCGCTGTCGTCTCTCGGCCCATGTCGTCTCTTGCTGAGGTCTCCTCAGCCGTGACACCCTCGGCTGAGCACTCGTCACCGCCATCTTCTCCTACCAGCGCCGCAGCTCCGGTGCATGCTATGATTACACGTCATCGTGATCATACGCGCAAGGAGAAGTCTTACACTGATGGCACGGTTCGGTATGACTCTCGCCGTCGTGCCTTCTTCGCCGCACCGGTTTCCCATCGTAATGCTCTGGGTGAACCTGCCTGGCGTGCCGCCATGTCCGAGGAGTTTGCTGCTCTCTGTCACACTAACACTTGGGTTTTGGTACCTCGGCCACCTGGTGTTAATATTGTGAGCTGCAAGTGGATTTTCAAAACCAAGCATCATCTGGATGGGTCTGTTGATAAGCACAAAGCCCGTCTTGTTGCTCGAGGTTTCACTCAACAACATGGGATTGACTATGGAGATACATTTAGCCCGGTGGAGAAGCCTGCCACAGTTCGCTTGGTTCTGTCTCTTGCTGTGTCTGGTGGTTGGAGCCTCCGGCAGATTGATGTGAGCAATGCCTTTTTACATGGGTTCTTGGCCGAAGATGTGTATAAGCAGCAGCCTCCTGGGTTCGAGGATGCCACATATCCCTCTCATGTCTGCAAACTTCAGTGGTCTATTTATGATCTCAAGCAGTCGCCTCATGCCTGGTATGCTCGTTTGGGTCAGCGTCTTTCACAGCTCGGTTTTGTTGCCTCCAGATCAGATGCATCTTTGTTCATCTTCTCTCAGGGTGCTATACAGATATACATGCTTATGTACATTGATGATATTGTGATTGCTAGCTCTACCCCCGCCGTGGTGGATCATCTTGTGTAGTCATTGTCTGCTAGCTTTCCCATCAAAGATTTGGGTCGCCTCGAGTACTTTCTTGGTTTGGAAGCGTCCTTTCATTCAGGGGGCATGACCTTGACGCAGAAAAAGTATGCTTTGGATCGTCTTCATCGCGTCAACATGGAGAACTGCAAGGCCACTTCCACTCCGCTTGCTACGTTCGAGAGTCTCTCACATCATAGTGGTGCACTACTGGATAGAGATGACTTCTTTAGGTATCGTAGTGTGGTTGGAGCACTTCAGTATTTGACCCTCACTCGTCCAGATATCTCCTTCGCAGTGAACAAAGTGTGTTAGTTCCTGTCTCAGCCAACGGAGGATCATTGGGAAGCAGTCAAGTGTATTCTGAGATATGTCAAAGGTACGCTAGACATGGGACTACGGATTCGTAAGTCCAGGTTTACTGGAGTGAGTATATTCACCGATGCAGACTGGGTATGTTGTGTTGATGATAGGCGCTCTACTGGGGGTTTTGCTATATTTTTTGGACCCAATATTGTATCTTGGAGTTCGAAGAAGCAACCCACAGTCTCGAGATCAAGCACCAAGGCAGAGTATAAGGCATTGGCCAATGGCGCGGCTGAAGCCATTTGGATAGACTCAGTTCTCACGGAACTTGGAGTCCCACGACAACGCACTCATATATTGTGGTGTGATAACTTGGTGGCAACCTACCTGACGGCGAATCCAGTGTTTCATGCTCGGACTAAACACATTGAGATTGATTTTCAATTTGTGAGAGAACGAGTAGCGGCTTGTGAACTGGAAGTTTGGTTTATTCCTACAGATGATCAGTTAGCGGATGCATTTACTAAACCCGCTACTAGACAAATGCTAGACCGCTTCAGAACCAATCTGAATCTTGTATGTAGTTCAGATTGAGGGGGCATGTAAATATAGGGTCTAGCATATTGTACATGTACACGTATTTGTATACGTATGTAACTGTATTGTGATCATCTATATATTGAGACGTGAGGCTGGATGTCAACCACCCACGCAAAACCCTAAACCATGTGTTTATGTAAATGTATTGTGATCATAGCAAGTTCGACCTAACATTACTTTGATATCATTGTTGGAAATATGCCCTAGAGGCAATAATAAAAGAGTTATTATTATATTTCCTTGTTCATGATAATCGTTTATTATCCATGCTATAATTGTATTGATTGGAAACTTAAATACATGTGTGGATAAATAGACAAACTTTGTGTCCCTAGTAAGCCTCTTCAGGACTAGCTCGTTGATCAAAGATGACCACGGTTTCCAGGTCATAGACATGAGTTGTCATTTGATAACGGGATCACATCATTGGGAGAATGATGTGATGGACGAGACCCAAACGTTAAACATAGCTTTTGATCGTATCAGTTATCGCTATAGTTTTCTGCATGTCAAGTATAAGTTCCTATGACCATGAGATCATGTAACTCACTGACACCGTAGGAGTGCCTTGTGTGTGCCAAACGTCGCAACGTAACTGGGTGACTATAAAGGTACTCTACAGGTATCTCCGAAGGTGTCTGTTGAGTTGACATGGATCGAGACTGGGATTTGTCACTCCGTGTGACGGAGAGGTATCTCTGGGCCCACTCGGTAATACATCATCTCAATGAGCTCAAAGTGACTAAGTAGTTAGTCACGGGATTATGTATTACAGAACGAGTAAAGAGACTTGCCGGTAACGGGATTGAACTAGGTATAGAGATACCGACGATCGAATCTCGGGCAAGTAACATACCGACGAGACAAAGGGAACTGTATACGGGATTGCCTGAATCCTTGACATCGTGGTTCATCCGATGAGATCATCGAGGAACGTGTGGGAACCAATATGGGTATCCAGATCCCGCTATTGGTTATTGACCTGGGAGTGTCTCGGTCATGTCTGCATAGTTTCCGAACCCGCAGGGTCTACACACTTAAGGTTCGGTGACGCTAGGGTTGTTAGTGAGAACAGTGTATGGTAACCGAAGGTTGTTCGGAGTCCCGGATGAGATCCCGGACGTGACGAGGGTCTCCGGAATGGTCCGGGGACGAAGATTGATATATAGGATGAGAGTGAACGGAGTCCGGAAGTGTTCCGGGGAGCACCGGGGAGTCGTCGGATGACCGAAAGTAGTTTCGGGGGGTCCCGGCAAGTGTTGCGGGCCCTATGGGCCATAAGTGGGAGACGCAACAGCCCACACAGGGGCTGCGCGCCCCCCCTAGGTCCCTCCACCTGCGCCTAAGGGGCTGGGCCCCCCTAGGGCAGCCGCACCCCCTTGGCTTGGGGGGCAAGGCGCCTGGGGGGGAAACCCTAGCCCTGGCCGCCGCCCCCCCTTGGCCGCCGCCCCCTAGGGGAAACCCTAGGGGCGCCCCCTCCCCTCTCTCCCCCCTATATAAAGAGAGGCAGAGGGAGGGCAGCAACACACGTTCGTGCCTTGGCGCTGCCCTCCCTCCACCGTAGAGATCTTCAACTAGACAGTAGTGCTTGGCGAAGCCCTGCTGGAATTCCTCCACCACCATCTCCACCACGCCGTCGTGTTGCTGGGTTTCTCCGTCAACTTCTCCTTCCCCCTTGCTGGATCAAGAAGGAGGAGACGTCCCCAAGCTGTACGTGTGAAGAACGCGGAGGCACCGTCCGTTCGGTGCTAGGATCTTCGGCGATTTGAATCGCGGCGAGTACGACTCCATCAACCGCGTTCTTGAACGCTTCCGCTTAGCGATCTACAAGGGTATGTGGATCCGACTCTTCCCTCGTAGATGCATCTCCTAGATTGATCTTGGTGAGCGTAGGAAAATTTTTGTTTCCCATGCAACGTTCCCCAACAGTGGCATCATGAGCTAGGTTCTTGCGTAGATGTTTTCACGAGTAGAACACAAAGGGGTTTGTGGGCGTTGATGTTTAGATTGCTTCCCTCCTTGGTCTTTCTTGATTCAGCGGCATTATGGGATGAAGCGGCCCGGACCAACTTTACATGTCCACGTACATGAGACCGGTTCCATCGACAGACATGTGACTTTTGTTGCATAAGATGGCTGGCGGGTGTCTGTCTCTCCCATCTTAGTTGAATCGGATTCGACGAAGGCGGTCCTTGTAGAAGGTTAAATAGCAACTTAAATATCACCGTTGTGGCTTTGCGTAGGTAAGAAGCGTTCTTGCTAGATACCCATAGCAGCCACGTAAAACATGCAACAACAATTTAGAGGACGTCTAACTTGTTTTTGCAGGGTATGTATGTGATATGATATGGCCAAAGACATGATGAGATATATTTGATGTATGAGATGATCATGTTGTAATAGTTAATATCGACTTGCATGTCGATGTATACGGCAACCGGCAGGAGCCATAGGGTTGTCTTTAATTTTTGTATGACCTGCGTGTCAATCATTAAGCGCTATGTAATGCTTTACTTTATCGCTAAACGGTAGCAATTGTAGTAAGAGCATGGTGGGCGCGCGACAACCCCGATGGCGACACGATGATGGAGATCATGATGATGGGGATCATGGTGTTACGCCGGTGACGATGGAGATCATGCCGGTGCTTTGGAGATGGAGATCAAAAGCACGAGTTGATGGCCATATCATGTCACTTATGATTTGCATGTGATGTTAATCCTTTTATGCATCTTATTTTGCTTAGGACGACGGTAGCATTATAAGATGATCCCTCACTAAAATTTCAAGATAAAATTGTGTTCCCCCCGAGTGTGCGCCATTGCGAAGGTTCGTCGTTTCGAAGCACCACGTGATGATCGGGTGTGATAGACTCTACGTTCGCATACAACGGGTGCAAGCCAGTTTTGCACATGCAGAACACTCGGGTTAGACTTGACGAGCCTAGCATGTACAGACATGGCCTCGGAACACGGAAGACCGAAAGGTCGAGCATGAGTCATATAGTAGATATGACCAACATGAAGATGTTCACCATTGACACCACCTCATCTCACGTGATGATCGGACTTGGGTTGGTGGATTTGGATCATGCCACGCTCGAATAACCAGAGGGATGTCAATTTGAGTGGGAGTTATAAGTAATTTGATTAGTTAAAAGTCACTTATCATGAACAATAGCCTAAGATGTCTTTGCAAATCTTTGGTTGTAGATGGCTCCCGCAATAGCTCCCCTGAATTTTAATGCGTTCCTAGAGAAAACTAAGCTGAAAGATGATGGGAGCAACTTTGTGGACTGGCTCCGCAATCTGAGGATCATCCTCACAGCTGCCCAAAAGGTTTATGTCCTAAATGCACCACTAGGTGAACCCCCCGCTCCGGCCTCTGTGGACGTTATGAACGCCTGGCAGTCGCGTGCGGATGACTACTCAGTAGTGCAGTGTGCCATGTTGTATAGCTTGGAAGGAGGACTTCAAAGGCGTTTTGAACGTCATGGAGCATATGAGATGTTCCAGGAGTTGAAGTTCATCTTTGAGAAGAATGCCAAGATCGAGAGGTATGAGACCACCGATAAATTCTTTGCTTGCAAGATGGAGGAGAATTCGTCTGTCAGTGAGCACTTACTGAAGATGTCTGGGTACTATACCCGCATAGCTGATCTGGGACTTGTGTTCCCGGAGGAGGCTATCATTGACAGAATTCTCCAGTCACTCCCACCTAGCTACAAGAGCTTCGTGCAGCAGTATAACATGCAAGGGATGAACAAATCCATCGCCGAGCTGTTTGCGATGCTGAAAGTCGCTGAGTCAGACATCCAGAAGGAGTATCAAGTGTTGATGGTCAATAAAACTACCAGTTTCAAGAAGAATGGCAAGGGCAAGAAGGGTAACTCTAAGAAGGGTGGCAAGGCAGTTGCTCATCCAGTGAAGAAACCCAAGGCTGGGCCCAAGCCAGAGACTGAGTGTTTCTATTGCAAGGGGAACGGCCACTAGAAGCGGAACTGCCCCAAGTATCTGGCAGACAAGAAGGGGGCCAACAACAACAAGCAAGGTATATGTGATATACATGTTATTAATGTGTACCTTACCAACTCTTGTTGTAGTGCCTGGGTATTTGATACCGGTTCGGTTGCTCACATTTGCAACTCTAAACAGGAACTACGGAATAAACGGAGGCTGGCGAAGGACGAAGTGACGATGCGCGTGGGGAATGGTTCCAAGGTTGATGTGATCGCCGTCGGCACGCTCGCTCTTCGATTACCATCGGGATTAGTTATGAACCTGAATAATTGTTATTTAGTGCCTGCGTTGAGCATGAACATTATATCTGGATCTTGTTTAATGCGAGACGGTTACTCATTTAAATCAGAGAATAAAGGTTGTTCTATTTATATGGGTAATATCTTTATGGTCATGCACCCGAAGTAGGGGGTTTATTCTTATTGAATCTCGATAGTGATGATACACATGTTCATAACATTGATGCCAAAAGATGTAGAGTTGATAACAATAGTACCACTTTCTTGTGGCACTGCCGTCTGGGTCATATCGGCGTGAAACGCATGAGGAAGCTCCATGCTGATGGACTTTTGGAGTCTCTTGATTTTGAATCACTTGACACATGCGAGCCGTGCCTCATGGGCAAGATGACTAAGACCCCGTTTTCAGGAACAATGGAACGGGCTAGTGACTTATTGGAAATCATACATACTGATGTGTGTGGACCGATGAGTGTCACGGCGCGCGGTGGATATCGTTATTTTCTCACCTTCACTGACGACTTAAGTAGATATGGGTATATTTACTTGATGAAGCATAAGTCTGAAACGTTTGAAAAGTTCAAGCAATTTCAGAGTGAAGTTGAGAATCATCGTAACAAGAAGATCAAGTTCCTACGATCTGATCGAGGGGGAGAGTATCTGAGTTATGAGTTTGGCAATCACTTAAGAAAATGTGGAATTGTTTCACAGTTGACGCCACCTGGAACACCACAGCGTAATGGTGTGTCCGAACATCGTAATCGAACCCTATTAGATATGGTGCGTTCTATGATGTCTCTTGCCGATTTGCCACTATCGTTTTGGGGATATGCGTTAGAGACAGCTGCATTCACTTTAAATAGGGCTCCATCTAAGTCCGTTAAGACAACACCGTATGAACTATGGTTTGGTAAGAAACCTAAGTTGTCTTTTCTCAAAGTTTGGGGTTGCGATGCTTATGTCAAAAGGCTTCAGCCAGAAAAGCTCGAACCCAAAGCGGACAAATGTGTCTTCATAGGATACCCAAAAGAGACGGTTGTGTACACCTTCTATCTCAGATCCGAGGGCAAAGTGTTCGTCACTAAGAACGGGTCCTTTCTCGAGAAAGAGTTTCTCTCAAAAGAATTGAGTGGGAGGAAGGTAGAACTTGATGAGGTTATTGAACCTCTGCTTCAACCAGAGAGTAGCGCAGCACAGAAAGATGTTTTTGTGGAGCCTACAACGGTTGAAGAGGAAGCCAATGATGATGATCAAGAAGCTTCTGATCAAGTTACTACCGAACCTCGTAGGTCGACAAGGGTACGCACTGCACCTGAGTGGTATGGTAACCCTGTCTTGGAGGTCATGTTGTTGGACAACAGTGAACCTACGAGCTATGGAGAAGCGATGGTGGGCCCGGATTCCGACAAATGGTTAGAGGCCATGAAATCCGAGATGGGATCCATGTATGAAAACAAAGTATGGACTTTGGAAGTATTACCTGAAGGGCGGAAGGCCATTCAGAATAAATGGATTTTTAAGAGGAAGACGGACGCTGACGGCAATGTCACCGTGTATAAAGCTCGACTTGTGGCAAAGGGTTTTTCACAAGTTCAAGGAGTTGACTACGATGAGACTTTCTCACCCGTAGCGATGCTTAAATCCGTCCGATTCATGTTAGCAATAGCTGCATATTTCGATTATGAAATTTGGCAGATGGGTGTCAAAACGGCGTTCCTTAACGGTTTTCTTAAGGAAGAGTTGTATATGATACAACCGGAAGGTTTTGTCGATCCAGAGAATGCTGACAAAGTTTGCAAACTCCAGCGTTCCATTTATGGGCTGGTGCAAGCGTCTCGGAGTTGGAATCTTCGCTTTGATGAGGTGATCAAAGCGTTTGGGTTTGTACAAGTTTACGGAGAAGCTTGTATTTACAAGAAAGTGAGTGGGAGCTCTATAGCGTTTCTAATATTATATGTGGATGACATATTGCTAATTGGAAACAATATAGAACTTTTGGATAGCGTGAAGGGGTATTTGAACAAGAGTTTTTCGATGAAGGACCTCGGTGAAGCTGCTTTCATATTGGGCATCAAGATCTATAGAGATAGATCGAGACGCTTGATAGGACTTTCACAAAGTACATACCTTGATAAAGTTTTGAAGAAGTTCAAAATGGATCAATCCAAGAAGGGGTTCTTGCCGGTATTGCAAGGTACAAAGTTGAGTAAGACTCAATGCCCAGTGACTGCGGAAGATAGAGAAAAGATGAGTGTCATCCCCTATGCTTCAGCCACAGGCTCTATCATGTATGCAATGCTGTGCACAAGACCAGATGTCAGCCTTGCCATAAGTATGGCCGGAAGGTTTCAAAGTAATCCTGGTATGGATCACTGGACAGCGGTCAAGAATATCCTAAAGTACCTGAAAAGGACTAAGGAGATGTTTCTCGTTTATGGAGGTGATCAAGAGCTCGTCGTAAAGGGTTACGTCGATGCAAGCTTTGACACTTATCCGGATGACTCTAAGTCTCAAACCGGATACGTATATATTCTCAACGGGGGAGCGGTAAGCTGGTGCAGTTCCAAGCAAAGCGTGGTAGCCGATTCTACATGCGAAGCGGAGTACATAGCTGCCTCGGAGGCGGCAAAGGAAGGTGTCTGGATGAAGGAGTTCATGACAGATCTTGGAGTTGTGCCTAGTGCATTGAACCCAATGACTCTGTTTTGTGACAACACTGGTGCCATTGCTCTAGCCAAGGAACCAAGGTTTCACAAGAGGACCAGACACATAAAGCGACGCTTCAATTCCATCCGCGATTCAGTCAAGGAGGAGGACATAAGCATTTGCAAAGTACACACGGATTTGAATGTTGCAGATCCGTTGACTAAGCCTCTTCCACGGGCTAAGCATGATCAACACCAAGACTCTATGGGTGTTAGATTCATTACCTTGTAATGCTAGATTATTGACTCTAGTGCAAGTGGGAGACTGTTGGAAATATGCCCTAGAGGCAATAATAAAAGGGTTATTATTATATTTCCTTGTTCATGATAATCGTTTATTATCCATGCTATAATTGTATTGATTGGAAACTTAAATACATGTGTGGATAAATAGACAAACTTTGTGTCCCTAGTAAGCCTCTTCAGGACTAGCTCGTTGATCAAAGATGACCGCGGTTTCCAGGTCATAGACATGAGTTGTCATTTGATAACGGGATCACATCATTGGGAGAATGATGTGATGGACGAGACCCAAACGTTAAACATAGCTTTTGATCGTATCAGTTATCGCTATAGTTTTCTGCATGTCAAGTATAAGTTCCTATGACCATGAGATCATGTAACTCACTGACACCGTAGGAGTGCCTTGTGTGTGCCAAACGTCGCAACGTAACTGGGTGACTATAAAGGTACTCTACAGGTATCTCCGAAGGTGTCTGTTGAGTTGACATGGATCGAGACTGGGATTTGTCACTCCGTGTGACGGAGAGGTATCTCCGGGCCCACTCGGTAATACGTCATCTCAATGAGCTCAAAGTGACTAAGTAGTTAGTCACGGGATTATGTATTATGGAACGAGTAAAGAGACTTGCCGGTAACGGGATTGAACTAGGTATAGAGATACCGACGATCGAATCTCGGGCAAGTAACATACCGACGAGACAAAGGGAACTGTATACGGGATTGCCTGAATCCTTGACATCATGGTTCATCCGATGAGATCATCGAGGAACGTGTGGGAACCAATATGGGTATCCAGATCCCGCTATTGGTTATTGACCTGGGAGTGTCTCGGTCATGTCTGCATAGTTTCCGAACCCGCAGGGTCTACACACTTAAGGTTCGGTGACGCTAGGGTTGTTAGTGAGAACAGTGTATGGTAACCGAAGGTTGTTCGGAGTCCCGGATGAGATCCCGGACGTGACGAGGGTCTCCGGAATGGTCCGGGGACGAAGATTGATATATAGGATGAGAGTGAACGGAGTCCGGAAGTGTTCCGGGGAGCACCGGGGAGTCGTCGGATGACCGAAAGGAGTTTCGGGGGGTCCCGGCAAGTGTTGCGGGCCCTATGGGCCATAAGTGGGAGACGCAACAGCCCACACAGGGGCTGCACGCCCCCCCTAGGTCCCTCCACCTGCGCCTAAGGGGCTGGGCCCCCCTAGGGCAGCCGCACCCCCTTGGCTTGGGGAGCAAGGCGCCTAGGGGGGAAACCCTAGCCCTGGCCGCCGCCCCCCCTTGGCCGCCGCCCCCTAGGGGAAACCCTAGGGGCGCCCCCTCCTCTCTCTCCCCCCTATATAAAGAGAGGCAGAGGGAGGGCAGCAACACACGTTCGTGCCTTGGCGCTGCCCTCCCTCCACCGTAGAGATCTTCAACTAGACAGTAGTGCTTGGCGAAGCCCTGCTGGAATTCCTCCACCACCATCTCCACCACGCCGTCGTGCTGCTGGGTTTCTCCGTCAACTTCTCCTCCCCCCTTGCTGGATCAAGAAGGAGGAGACGTCCCCAAGCTGTACGTGTGAAGAACGCGGAGGCACCGTCCGTTCGGTGCTAGGATCTTCGGCGATTTGAATCGCGGCGAGTACGACTCCATCAACCGCGTTCTTGAACGCTTCCGCTTAGCGATCTACAAGGGTATGTGGATCCAACTCTTCCCTCGTAGATGCATCTCCTAGATTGATCTTGGTGAGCGTAGGAAAATTTTTGTTTCCCATGCAACGTTCCCCAACAATCATCCTACCACCATATCCAAAAGAGGGTGTCATCGTATTACCGCAAGTTTGTGATCACCACGTGAATCACCGTGAAGGATTAGTATATACCACCTCACCAGGGCGGAGCCAGCGTACTGGCATTGGGTTCAGCTGAACCCAATTATTTTTTCTAGCCGCGTATAGTATACTGTTCAGTACATGCTTTGACCCCATTAAAAGATGGGGACTGGCCCCATTAGATTTAAAATCACTAAGGCAAGCCTAAGAGCCCACAAGGGAATTGCCACCGTAAAAGCCTCTTTGTGGCTTCCTGATCATTGTTTCGATCCCTCATTCTAATATCGGTGTTGCTGAAACTCAGTTAGCTGAGTTTTAACTATGGTCTCAATCACTTTTCTAGACCTTCAATGGTTGCTCAGATTCGTGATGTCTTTTGTACGTTATCTCTGGAGCTACGGTGCGCGGCTCGTCTAGTATGAGGGCTAGCCGATGTGTGAGTTTTACCCGGGCTTTTGCTTCTTTGCATGCGCTCTATGTGGGCTTTTTTTACGCGACCAGAAAGAAAAGATGGGATCAAGGATGCGACGCTGCTAGCTTTTTGCATGTTTTGTCATTTGTTCACTCTAGCTTATAGGGGCAAGCTCTTTTCTTTTTTGTTCTTTTTCTTTGTGGGTGAGGGGTAAGCTTTGTAATGACTTTTTAAACCTTTTTCTCATGATTGATTACGTTTTTTGCTTTCTGTATTTTTTTCCTATTTCACTATACACAGGAGAACATTGTTTCACTATTTTATTTTTCCCCCAACTTTAGTATATTTATTTTGTTTTAGCTTAATATTCATTTGTTACTTGAGATTCCAAATTGATTGATTAGTTTTTTTAGATTTACAAAATTTGTCTCTTATAATATTTTATAAAAATATCACCGTCTCAACACAACTATGAAGTTGAGATTGAAAAAAGGGGCCGAAATTGTGGTCGGGAGGGGGAGTTGTCCAGGCCACTTGCTTGTCCACCGTTAGACTTGCAACTATAAACGTTATAACCTGACCGCGACTAACTGCATGTTTTTTAGGCGGGGCCGCAACTGCATGTTTTTAAGGCGGGGTCGCAACTGCATGTTTTTAAGGGGGGCGTACCTGCAGGTTTTTAAGGCGGGGTCGCAATTGCATGTTTTTAAGGCAGGGTAGCAACTACATGTTTTCAACAAGGGCCGCAACTACATGTTTTCAAGGTGGGTCGCAATTGCATGTTTGTAAGGCGGGGTCGCAACTGCATATTTTCAA
>LR738709.1:46584188-46594222 GCA_902687465.1 Secale cereale | reverse complement strand
TTTTCAACGCGGGGGCGCAACTGCATGTTTCTAAGGCGGACTGCAACTGCATGTTTTCAAGGGGGTCTGAACTGCATGTTTTCAAGGAGGGGCCTTTTAGGCGGGTCAAGATTGCATGTTTTTGGGCGGGTCGCAATTGCATATCTTCAAGAGGGGGTCGTGACTGCATGTTTTTAAGTCGGTGTCGCAACTGTATGTTTTTAAGGCGGGTCAAAACTGCATGTTTTTAGGTGGGTTGCAACTGCATGTCTACGAGAGGGGGTCGCAATTGAATGTTTCTATGTCGGAGTCGCAACTGCATGTTTTCAAGAGGGGGGCGCAACCGCATGTTCTCAAGGCAGGTCACAACTGCATGGTTTTCAAGAGGGGTTGCAACATTAAGTTTTAAATACGATCACAACTGCATGTTTTCAAGGCATGTCTCAACTGCATGTGTTTCAAGGGGTCGCAACTGCATTCTTGCATGGGAGGGTTGCGACTACATGTGTCTCTAGGGGGTCGCCACTGCATGCTTTCAAGAGGATCACAACTCCAAGTTGTAAAATGGGGTCGTGACTGGATGTTTTTCAAGGAGGTCGCAACTATATATTTTGAGAGGGTGGGGTCGCAACCATAAGTTATTTTTCAGCCGATTGCGGTCGCGATGAACATTTCTTAAATTCATGACTATTTTTTCAATCTCACAACAATTTCCCAAAAAAAATTAATTTTTTTATTTCACAAGCAAATTCATGACTATTTTTTCAACCTCACAATAATTTCCCAAAAAAATTGTTTTTAAATTTCACAAGCACTTTTAAAATTTTCCTTCTAAAGAGCTCCAGTTTTTTTTAATTCATGAATATATTTTTGATTAAAAAATAGCACAATTTGGACATTTCATTTTGAAAATTTGAATTTCTTATTGTCAATTTCAATATGACTTTGCAAGCGCGCTCTAAGTACACTCCACACACACACACATGACCCAACTCCAATATTTCCCCACAGAAAAACACCATATTATTTTTTGCATCTGAGTGTGAGTCAAAGAAAGAAAACTGGACCTAGTCAGAAAAAAAACTACAACGAGGCTCACTAGAGAACCCACGAGACAAGACAACGGACATTGACCGGCCAAAAATAAACAGCCCAGAACGAAGGATACGAGTGGCTTGCTGAGCGGTCTAAAAATCATGTTTAAATGGGAAAAGACGTCAGGTGACGTCAGTTGACTCAGACATAACTATGTCTCAGCCGGCTGAGTTCCAGACGATCCCTTCTAAGAGCATCTCCAGCCGCGTCTCCAAAGAAGGTCCCCCACGCATTTTTTTGTCCGTCGGCACCAAAAAATCGACCTAGTCGCGCCCCCAAGAGCCCAGTTTTCGCCGGCTCGGGCCGAAATTGGCGCCGGCGGACCCAACCCGAACCCGGTGCGCTGGGGTCGCTCGGGGGCGCCGGGCGAATCGTTTTAGGCGCGAAGAGCCGCGGGCCCGCCGCGTCAGCGACTCGACTCTCTTCTCGCTGCTTCGTCATCCTCATCGCCTCGTTTCCCGCGGCGAATCAATGCCAAAGCTGCGCGCGCTGCCGCGCCGGTCAGCCTCCATTGATGCCTCACGGGCGGCGGAGTGAAGGTTGGGCGACGCGTCCCTCGGCCGCCACGCAATCACGCCACGCGTAACGCGTCGGCCAAGACTACCACGCCGCGCCTCCGCCTATAAAAGCCGACCGCAAGCGCGCCAGAGACTCGCACAGATCATCCACCGCCGACGCACTCATTTCTCCCCCTTTCCTCCTCTCGCCGTCCCCAGTTGAGAAGCATGGCCGAGCGTTTCCCAGGCGACGACGCGACGGCGAACGGATTCGGGCGCCGTCATCTGCACGAGGACGAGGCTTGCCTCCTTTTCGAGGCCGAGTACCCGGTCCCTCCGGACATGCGGGTGCCCGAAGCGTGGAGGATCAGCGCCGGCGGCGTGCCGGTGCCCCCGCTACCCACCGGCGCGGCGTGGCATGCGGAGATCGCACGCATCAGGTCATCCCTGCCGTGTGCAGCGAGGGAGGAGCCGCGGTACGTCGCCAACAGCCCAATCTGGGAGCCCTACTTCCGCCGCCGGCACGACGAGCAGCTCGAGGCCACCAACGGCGTCGTGCCCTCCGGCAGGTTCAACGCCGACGGCCGGCGCCGGTGGTGGGGCGTGCCCGGTCGCACATTGGAGTCCGTCCTTGAGTACATCGAGGGCGGCAACACGCCGCGCCTCGAGTACCCCGCTCCCCCGTCCTTCTCACGCCGCCGGGGAAGCTCCTGGACGCCGAGGCGCATGGAGACCATGGTGTCCTCCTCCTCGTCCGGCGGCTCTCCCTGCCTCCACATCCGCCCCGTCAAGCCGGAGCCTCAGGACACGCCTATCAGCGCGCGTACCCGCAGCTCCGGCGCCCTCGTCGAGCCCAAGGCGGAGCCCGGCCTCCCCCCGGAGTACGAGGAGATAGCCCGGCGCGGCTTCTCCGACGAGGACGCCATGCGGTGGTCGCGCGACGACTACCTGCGCGAGGATATAGTCCGGCAGTGCCGGGCCCTGGAGGAGACCGCCGCCCGCAAACGTGGGCGCGAGGACGAGAACGGTGTCGTTGTCCTCGATAGTGATGACGACGATGCCCCCAGACTGTCCAACCCGCCGCGCCAACCGGGGGAGGGATGCAGCAGGGACGACGGTGGCGGGGGCGGGGACGACGACGACGACGACGGTGACTACACGCGGTTCTACAGCCTCCTCGACATGTAGAACCGCGTGGGCGGGCGGCGAGGCGGGCGCCGAGGGAGACGATGGGGTAGCCCACGGTAGTTTTTTTTTGTAAAATATGTTTAAATTTGAACGAACTCGCCCGTGTTTGCGTTAAATTTGAGCCGTGTTTGCGCCGTATTTGACTTTTTAAAAAACTGTGATGGGCCGTGACTGGGGGGCATCACGCCCCCAGTGCGCGGTTCAGCGCCGGTGCGCCTCGGGGGGCGATTTTTAGCCTCTCCTGGGAGGCCAAAGGCTGGAGATGCCCTAATATATTCTCCTGCATGTATACACGGCAGTCGCATGATCTTTCACCCCTGTTGTTCGCTTCCTCGACTCTGGGATCTGCTCTCTCCTGTAAAATCCTATTCAAAATCAATTATCCAACACTCGGCATATCAGCGACGAGACGACACCTTGACGCCGCAAGCCGGCTATTATAGTTCCAATTCAAGGTATTGAGATTGCGTCATCACATCTCCTTTCTGTTGCAGATGACCTAGTCTGCCATGTAATTTATTGATCTAGTTTGTCGAACTGAGTTTTTTAAAAGGAAGTCAATCACCCGATCCAAATAATGGCAAGCACTTTAAGGCAGCCTGGCGTAGGCAAAGTGTATCAAATATCGCTGATGCAAGCGGTCTTTAAAGACATGAATTAAATTAGATGTGTTGCCTTTCATTCGGCTAAGCGGAGGAGAATTTCAGAGCACTAGTAAGCATGCACATGCAACGCACGTATAATCTTTGGAAAAGTTTTAGTCAAGTTTTTCTTAATCCTTGAACTTGTAAGGATAGCTTGATCTCAATCCTGAACATCCAATCCCTGGAATCAGAATAAGAAACCCACCAATTTTATCATTAGCATCCCACATCACATTTCTTAAACGTATTGTCGGTTCTTTCCATCAACATGCCACTGAGCACTCTTGGCCAAGTGTCTACGCTCGCTCGAGTCAATCACGGTCCAAAATAGTGGCGATGGTGAACGAAATCTAAGGATTGAGAGCAGATGAAAGAGAAGAGAGGAGAGCGAAAACAAATAGGTGACAGAAAGGGAGAGGGGTTGTCATCGGCATTGGAAAGCGGCGGAAGGGAAAAGACCATCTCTCGACATCCGCTGCATTTTCTACAAGGAACATAATATGAATAAGGAACACCAGAAACAATTATTTCAAAAGGATATGCACAGGAAGATTGTCAAGGAAGTGACCATAAGATGATTAACGTCCACTAATATTTTGGAAATTGGTCCTAACTATTTATAATCAAACAACAACCAGCTTAGTTTAGCTACTTAGACTATTTACGAATTCCAAAGAATCTGTAGAGCCATGGAAGTAGATAAGCTTCAGATCTATGGGGGTTGAAGTAAATTGTATCACTGAATATATATTTTGTTCCATAAAACAAAAGGATTAACACATATGTTTACTACTACAATACAGGTTCATATAACATTAAAGAGCATACAAGGTAATTTGTTCATAGTTACATAACAAGCAGGAACATACATCATGACATCTTCCATGACTGCATGAATGGTTCACGAAGAGACTGCTTCTCTTTTAGGCTCCGCGATATGACTACTTTCTGCATCACCATTTGCAGATGAGTGTGTTCCTTAATCGGTTATTGAAGTAATGATTTACCCGGGAACAAAAAAGTTATTGATCATATCACTAGTAGAAAACAGGGCATTGGTCCAGCCCATTAGCCCCGGTTCAATCTAGCACCGGGTCCAATGGGGGTACTGGACCAGGTTCGTGAGCCCAGGGGGCCGGCCGGGCCACGTGGGCCATTGGTCCCGGTTGGAGCTAAAAACCGGGACCAATGGCTCTTGCTCCTGGCCCACCACTATTGGTCCCGGTTGGTGTTATGAACCGGGACCAAAGGCACCCCTTTAGTCCCGGTTTGTAGCACCAACCGGGACCAGTGAGTTGCCTATATATACCCCCTCACTCAAGAGCAGAGCTCACTGCTCTGTTTTTTTTCTGGCCGAGGGGGACAGGGGTTAGTGGTGCTCTAGCTCACCTCCTATGCACACAACGTGTTCGGTGGAATGCCCGAGCCACACTAGTTAAGCTTTTCTCCTCTCGAAGCTCTATTTTCTCCGAGATTTGTCTAGGTTTAGCGGTCCGTCACGTCCCGTCCCCGTCTTCGCCGCCGTCGATCGCCCCCGCCGATCTCGTCACCGGCACCACCGTGGTGAGCCTCTTGTTATGTCCATGCTTTTCTTACTTTTATTATTGCTTTAGATAGATATTTGTCTAATTTTCTTACGTTTATTATTGCTTGTTATTATATAGTGCGATGGTTTTGATATCCGCCCACGTGGGCCCTCGTCCGGTCTACGATTCGGATGTGGTATATTATCTTTAATTTATAACTATTTGTTTTAGTGTTTATGATAGTTATGCTGACCAACCTGACATGCATAGATGTTTTATTATGTCTAGTAGGTAGTTGAACCGGAAATTCCAACCGACCCTATTGTGGAGAGGTTAAATTTAGTTGAAGAGGAAAACATTTCGTTAAAGAAAAAATTGGAAAAAATGGAGGAGGAGAAGATGGAATTGGAGTTGCATGTTGCGGAAGTTATCGATGATCACAAGATCAAGATGGACCCTATTGTCGAGAGGTTAAATTTAGTTGAAGAAGAAAACAAATTCTTGAAGGAAAAAATAAAAAAAATTGTGGACGAGAAGATGATATTGGAGTTGCATGTTGCGGATGTCGTCGATGATCACAAGATCAAGATGGATGCAATGCGGTTGAAGATTAAAAAGATTAGAAAATATGCCATTCATACCGAGGCTTGGTATCATTATGCCGTTGGATCAATTGTTACCTTGGTTGCGATTATGATAGCATTTGTTTTCGCGTTGAAATGTTTTACATAGTTTCGATGTGTATGGAGAGCTATATGTTGTTAGATGAGAACTATGTATGTATGTACTTTGGTTTTAATGTGATGATGAACTTTAATCCATTTGGTCACTTAATTATCTATTTATGATGTTCTGTAATGGTTTTTGACACACTTAATTATATATAAATGCACGCAGATGAACCGGCAATGGATGTACGGTGACAGACACACCTCCGAGTACATTAAGGGCGTGCGTGAGTTTCTAAATGCGGCTGAGGCAAACAAGCAGAATGGTTTTATGTGTTGTCCATGCACTAAATGTGTGAATACGATGTCTTACTCTAACCGGAAAATCCTTCACTCCCACCTGCTTTACAAGGGTTTCATGCCACACTATAATGTTTGGACGAGGCACGGAGAAATAGGGGTTATGATGGAAGACGGCGAAGAAGAAGAGTACGATGACAACTATGTGCCCCCTGAATACGGTGATGCTGCAATGGGGGGAGCTGGTGAAGATCAAGAGGAACCAGACGATGTGCCCAATGATGCTGCAACGGGTGAAGCTGCTGAAGATTAAGAGGAACCAAATGATGATCTTCGCCGGGTCATTGTCGATGCAAGGACACAATGCGAAAGTCAAAAGGAGAAGCTGAAGTTCGATCGCATGTTAGAGGATCACAAAAAAGGGTTGTACCCCAATTGCGAAGATGGCAACACAAAGCTCGGTACCGTACTGGAATTGCTGCAGTGGAAGGCAGAGAATGCTGTGGCTGACAAAGGATTTGAGAAGCTACTGAAAATATTGAAGAAGAAGCTTCCGAAGGATAACGAATTGCCCGACAGTACATACGCAGCAAAGAAGGTCGTATGCCCTCTAGGATTGGAGGTGCAGAAGATACATGCATGCCCTAATGACTGCATCCTCTACCGCGGTGCATACAAGGATCTGAACGCATGCCCGGTATGCGGTGCATTGCGGTATAAGATCAGACGAGATGACCCTGGTGATGTTGATGGCGAGCCCGCCAGGAAGAGGGTTCCTGCGAAGGTGATGTGGTATGCTCCTATAATACCACGGTTGAAACGTTTGTTTAGAAACAGAGAGCATGCCGAGTTGATGCGATGGCACAGTGAGGACCGTAAGAAAGACGGGAAGTTGAGAGCACCCGCTGACGGGTCGCAGTGGAGAAAAATCGAGAGAAAGTACTGGGAGGAGTTTGCACAGGACCCAAGAAACGTATGGTTTGCTTTAAGCGCGGATGGCATTAATCCTTTCGGGGAGCAGAGCAACAATCACAACACCTGGCCCGTGACTCTATGTATGTATAACCTTCCTCCTTGGATGTGCATGAAGCGGAAGTTCATTATGATGCCAGTTCTCATCCAAGGCCCTAAGCAACCCGGCAACGACATTGATGTGTACCTAAGGCCATTAGTTGAAGAACTTTTACAGCTGTGGAATGGAAACGGTGTACGTGCGTGGGATGAGCACAAACAGTAGGAATTTGACCTAAAGGCGTTGCTGTTCGTGACCATCAACGATTGGCCCGCTCTCAGTAACCTTTCAGGACAGACAAACAAAGGATACCACACATGCACGCACTGTTTAGATGACACTGAAAGTATATACCTGGACAAGTGCAGGAATAATGTGTACCTGGGCCATCGTCGATTTCTTCCGACCAACCATCAATGTCGAATGAAAGGCAAGCATTTCAAAGGCGAGGCAGATCACCGGAAGAAGCCCGCCATGCGTACCTGTGATCACGTACTTGCTATGGTCAATGATTTACACATAATCTTTGGAAAGGGCCCCGGCGCACTAGCTGTTCCGAATGACGCTGAGGGACACGCACCCATGTGGAAGAAGAAATCTATATTTTGGGACCTACCCTACTGGAAAGACCTAGAGGTCCGCTCTTCAATCGACGTGATGCACGTGACGAAGAACCTTTGCGTGAACCTGCTAGGCTTCTTGGGCGTGTATGGAAAGACAAAAGATACAGCTGAGGCACGGGAGGACCTGCAACGTTTGCACGAAAAAGACGGCATCCCTCCGAAGCAGTATGAAGGTCCTGCCAGCTATGCTCTTACGAAAGAAGAGAAATAAATCTTCTTTGAATGCCTGCTCAGTATGAAGGTCCCGACTGGCTTCTCGTCGAATATAAAGGGAATAATAAATATGGCAGAGAAAAAGTTCCAGAACCTAAAGTCTCATGACTGCCATGTGATTATGACGCAACTGCTTCCGGTTGCATTGAGGGGACTTCTACCGGAAAATGTCCGATTATCCATTGTGAAGCTATGTGCATTCCTCAATGCAATCTCTCAGAAGGTGATCGATCCAGAAATCGTACCAAGGCTAAGGAGTGATGTGGCGCAATGTCTTGTCAGTTTCGAGCTTGTGTTCCCACCATCCTTCTTCAATATCATGACACACGTCCTAGTTCATCTAGTCGACGAGATTGTCATTCTGGGGCCCGTATTTATACACAATATGTTCCCCTTTGAGAGGTTCATGGGAGTCCTAAAGAAATATGTCCGTAACCGCGCCAGGCCAGAAGGAAGCATCTCCATGGGCCATCAAACAGAGGATGTCATCGGGTTTTGTGTTGACTTCATTCCTGGCCTTAATAAGATAGGTCTCCCTAAATCGTGGTACGAGGGGAGACTGACTAGAAAAGGCACGCTTGGAAGGGACTCAATAATATGCAGGGACGGATATTCTTGGTCTCAAGCACACTACACAGTTCTACAGAACTCTACATTGGTGACCCCGTATGTCGATGAACACAAGAACAGTCTGCGCTCCAAACACCCGGAGCAGTGCGATGACTGGATTACACGTGAACACATCAGGACTTTCAGCAGTTGGTTGGAAACACGTCTTAGAGGTGACAACACTGTTTGTGATGAGTTGTACTTGTTGTCCAGGGTACCATCTTCGACTGTATTGATTTACAAAGGATACGAGATAAATGGGAATACATTTTACACGATTGTCCAAGATCAAAAGAGCACCAACCAAAATAGCGGTGTCCGCTTTGATGCAACAACCGAGAGGGGAAAGGACACATATTATGGTTACATAGTGGACATATGGGAACTTGACTACGGACATGATTTTAAGGTCCCTTTGTTTAAGTGCAAATGGGTCAATCTGTCAGGAGGCGGGGTACAGGTAGACCCACAGTACGGAATGACAACAGTGGATCTGGAAAATCTTGGATACACTGACGAACCGTTCGTCCTAGCCAATGATGTGGCACAGGTTATCTATGTGAAGGACATGTCTACCAGACCGAGAAAAAGAAAAGATAAGGAAGCGAATACATCATGCGATGAGCCAAAGCGCCACATAGTTCTTTCAGGAAAAAGGGACATCCTGGGAGTGGAGGGCAAGACAGACATGTCTGAAGATTATGAAAAGTTTCATGAAATTCCTCCCTTCAAAGTCAAGGCTGACCCAAGCATCCTGATAAACGATGAAGATTATCCATGGTTACGGCGCAATAAGCAAATGACACAAGCGAAGAAAAAGTGAAGACTTTTTTCCGCAACTATTATGATGATACCATGCCAACTTTGTAACAAACGAGTATGATACCATTGTCCGTTTGTACTATTCAAATTTCAATACTACTTGCACTAACAGAGAAAGTTTGTAATTGGTTTTACCAGAAAGAATTAAAAAAATAAAGCAAATAACAAAAGAAAATAAATAATGCAGAAAACAAAACAAAAAAACTTGAAAAGAAAAATAGCAACAATAAGTATTTTGTTGTAAGTAGAAACAAAATAAAATAAATAAAGCAAAAAAGAAAATAAATAATTTCAAATTTAAACTATTCAAATTTGAATACTACTTGCACTAACAGAAAGTTTGTAATTGGTTTTACCTAAAGCAATAATATTCACAAAGAAACTCTAAATACAGCAAAAAACAACTTAGAAATAAATAAAGCAAAAAAGGAAAAAATATAATTGGGCGCTGCCCAGTGAGCCTGCAAGGCCTATAGCACAGGATCCACCTGTACTATAAGGCCCAGCAAGCTCACAGGGCAGCGCGCAGAGTTAGGCCCAGAAGCCTGCATTTGAGAGGAGCTCGAGAGGGTGGGTGCAGCAGCCCTTATAAACCACTCTCGAGCTCCCTCAGCTAGCGAGGTGGGACTAAACATCCCACCGCACCCGCGCCAGCACAGTGCCTTTGGTCCCGGTTGGTGGCTGAAACCGGGACTAAAGGGTGTATTAGTCCCGGTTGGTGGCTGAAACCGGGACTAATACCCCCCCTTTAGTCCCGGTTGCTGCCACCAACCGGGACTAAAGGCCCCTCCTTCCCGCCCTTTGGGCTGCTGAAAAGGGACTTTAGTCCCGGTTGGTGGCAGCAACCGGGACTAAAGG
>LR738709.1:46561832-46582937 GCA_902687465.1 Secale cereale | reverse complement strand
GCTGTATATATATGTATGTGTATATATTTTTTTTTTCTTAGGAATTTGCTAAATATATATGTATGTGTATATATATATATTTTTTTCTTAGGAAGTTGCTGTATGTGATGTGTGTATGTGATGTATATATATATGTGTATGTGGCTATATAGTTTTTTGTTTATATATGCTAAATATATATAGAAAGTTTTATATATGCAAAAGTTACAAATTTAGAAAAAGAAGGATAGGAAAGAAGAAAATAAGAAAGAGGAAAGAAAGAAGAAGAGGAGAGGAAGAAGAGGAGAAATAAATAAGAAGAAGAAAAAAAAAGAGGAGAAGAAGAAAGGAATAGAGGAGAAGAAGAGAAATTTTCTCTTCTTCTCCTCTATTCCTTTCTTCTTCTCCTTTTTTTTTTCTTTTTTTTCTTCGATCTTCTCCTCTAGCGGTTCCTTTTTTCTTCTTCTTCCTCTTTTTTTATCGGATATGTCTATGTCGATATACACCCTCCCCGATAACTTCGACATTAGGGGGCACTACAAGAAATATGTCAACTTATGACCTTTTGTTAGTGACCCTGGAAGAAATGGTCATAGATCTATGACCATTTCAGACCAATTGGTCAAAAGCTGTTCGGGGGGCTCCAAACCCTAAACTATAACGACCATTTTGGTCAGAAAGGTCATAATTTCCTTACACGAAATGGTCACAAAGCAGATAGCACTGGTTCGCTGCCTTATTTCTAGCTGTTCATGACCAATATAGATGGTCATAACCTTGAAAATTGTGGTGGGTTGCTACGACTAGGCGCCACCTCATCAGTTTTGCCTATGTGTCATGTCCATGTGGCAGTTTTTGCCCTAGGTTGTGAAGCAACCTATATTTCTGTCATTCCCAAAATTCCCCAAAAAATCTCATAAATTCTTTGGGTCATATCTTCGTCAAATATGTAAAAAACCTTCCTTGCCTAGTTCAAAAATAATTAGAAAATATTCATTTTCCTATTCTGTTCAAAATAACACTTTGTGAAGGAAGTACCACTTTGGCATGTCCAAATGGTATCCATTTTCTACAGTGCTTTCCTATGCCCAAATAACTATCCTCCACCAAATACCAACTCAATCCATTCATTATTTTGAGCCCATCTTCAACATTCGTATTTATGTCCAGTGTGGTACTTTGCAAAGCAAGTACCACCTAGACTCCTCCTTTTGAGCTGAAAATTTGTGAAGACGGTCTTCTTAGTAACTGATCATCCTCAACCAAAACTCACACCGATTAGCCATGTGCATTTTCCGTACCGCTAATCAAACACTTGGCTGCTAATTCATGTTTGAGCATCGATCGGTCTCCTCGTGAGAATCTTATGTTGTAATTTTCTTCCTAGCACCTACCTGGGGAGTGGCCAACCCACTAGACATGCCTAGGCCGCCCAGAACACATGGCAACGCCACAGTCACGCGGTGACCACGCAGCGGGCATGCGCGTTTACGCGCTCTAGAGTTGGGGCCCTCGACCACCGCCCAAACCTCGACGTATCGCCACCAAACCATGTATTTATGATTAAATAGGTACTTATGTACCTAGAAATGATTTTTGGAAAAAATAAATAGCAAACTATGAGGCAGGCGCAGTTCAAATTTGACCCGCTTCCAACTGAATCGGCGGAAATTTGTCTTTTTCACGAGAGGTGGATCAAAACTTTTTACACCCAACCATTTTGTTAATTGTGCATTAAATATGTCCTAGTATTTTAGAAAATTGATTTGGTCAAATTTTGCAACAATTATTTGGGAGGTCCTTCACAAAAAAAACCTCCTTTTGGGCACTCGAAAAATGGAAAATGAATTTTTCGTCCAAAGAAAATGAAAACTTCCTTAGGCAACATTGTTTGCCATTCCAAGATGCACCCTTGTGCACAATATGAGATCATTTGAACAAACTATGCCATGAATGTGGCCATAGGATTGATCATTTGGCTTGAAAGCCATGAATCTTCACGCATGATAGCTCATTTCTGAGAACACTTTTTTAATAGAATTGCCGTATTACAAGTTTATTATTTTTCCTGGTAACTTGGTCATATATAATGACACAATGCGAAGGTGTTCCAATTTTTTGATTTTTTTTGAATTTTTTATGCCCGTTTCAAAATGCGGTCAAAACGGCGGGAATGACCGTTCCTAGCTAGTGGTTGAATCTTGGAATTTTTTTGGTGTTTCTCTGATTAAATAGGTACTTATGTACCTAGAAATGATTTTTGGAAAAAATAAATAGCAAACTATGAGGCAGCCGCAGTTCAAATTTGACCCACTTCCAACTGAATCGGCGAAAATTTGTCTTTTTCACGAGAGGTGGATCAGAACTTTTTACACCCAACCATTTAGTCAATTGTGCATTAAATATGACCTATTTTTTTATAAGAATGATTTGGTCAAATTTTGCAACAATTATTTGGGAGGTCCTTCACAAAAAAAACCTCCTTTTGGGCACTCGAAAAATGGAAAATGAATTTTTCGTCCAAAGAAAATGAAAACTTCCTTAGGCAACATTGTTTGCCATTCCAAGATGCACCCTTGTGCACAATATGAGATCATTTGAACAAACTATGTGTAAGGGCATATTTCTCCCTAAGTAGTTTTGGTGATTGATGACAATGCATTTGCGGACTGATCGTGTGCTCTAAGCTCATACAGGTATATCTCCCTTATGGCACAAGACGATTGCTTGCCCCTCGTATTCTATGAAGGACGGTGTTTTCTTTTTGCTCCCTGTCGGTGGCTTTGAGTAATAGGAAAGCCGTACTATTAAGAGGGGGTCCGTGTCGGAAAGGTTTGGGTAGAATCAACACGTACACATCCTTCTCCCACACCACCTTTCCTTGCTTCTCTGGAGGTCCAACCGGTTATCTTTCATTTTTGCAAAACTGTGGCTTCTTAACTGATCAACTGCCTAGCAAGCGGTAGTACCGCTCAACCAAGCGGTAGTACCGCGCAGTTACACGGTAGTACCGCCTGCCGACACAGTAGTACCGCTCCCGCGGTAGTACCGCGTCCCCAGAGCGGTAGTACCGTGTATCTGGCCCAGACGCTGAGTCTAAGTACAGAAGTGGATGCGGAAGTAATTTTTTACTTCCGCATACAACGCGGTAGTACCGCTTATCTTAAGCGGTAGTACCGTGTCGCGTTTTGCTACTACCGTTTTCCCCTGCGGATGTAGCCACGGATGTAATTTATTTCATCCGTGGTTGTCAATCATGTCGCAATCTTTTGCCTATGCGGTAGTACCGCTTCCCAAGCGGTAGTACCGCTCAGCCAGCGGTAGTACCGCAACTCATGCGCGGTACTACCGCTCTCTGCGTGCTGAAACCTCCAATAACGGTTGGATTTGTCCCCCCACTATATATAGGGGGTCTTCTTCTCCAAGAAGACTTACCTCTTCCCCCACTACTCCATTGTTGCTCCAAAAGCTCCATTTCCGCCCGATCTCTCTCCCTAGCCAATCAAACTTGTTGATTTGCTCGGGATTGCTTGAGGAGGCATCAATCTACACTTCCACCAAGAGATATTTGATTCTGCCCACTAATCCCTTGCGGATCTTGTTACTCTTGGGTGTTTGAGCACCCTAGACGGTTGAGGTCACCTCGAAGCCATATTCCATTGTGGTGAAGCTTCGTGGTTTGTTGGGAGCCTCCAAGTTGTGGAGATTGCCCCAACCTTGTTTGTAAAGGTTCGGTTGCCGCCTTCAAGGGCACCACTAGTGGAATCACGGCACCTTGCATCGTGTGAGGGCGTGAGGAGAATACGGTGGCCCTAGTGGCTTCTTGGGGAGCATTGTGCCTCCACACCGCTCCAACGGAGACGTACTTCCCCTCAAAGGGAAGGAACTTCGGAAACACATCCTCGTCTCCTCCGGTTCCACTTGTGGTTATTTCTTACCTTTACTTTTGCATGCTTTAATTGTTCAACTCCTATAGCATGCATGTGTAGTTGTTGTGCTTCTTTATCTTAGTTGTCATCCTAGTAGATTATCTAGACAACTTATTTTGTCGCTTAATTTTAAGTGGTTAAGAAAAGCTAAAAATTGTTGTTGCCTATTCACCCCCCCCTCTAGTCAACCATATCGATCCTTTCAATTGGTATCAGAGCCTCGTCTCTTTTTAAGGACTTTACCGTCCGAAGAGTATGGTTGACAACGTAGTCGAGACGGAGGACCATTCTGGTGGAAATCCGTCCTTGCCTACGTTAGATGGGGGAGCCTCGGTCACTCGTGAGGAGTTCAATGTGGCCTTGACCACATTGAAAGAATCACTAGCGAGCGAGGTCAAAGGCATGTTTAAAGAAATGTTTGAGGGGCTTAAATTATCCACCTCACCGTTGGAAGTGGGTCGTCCCGCTACCAACGTGTCAGAGGCTAATCCCGACAAGGGAGAAGCTAGTAGTGAGCAAGCCCCGGTCACTAAGCATGGAAGTGGGAAATTTGCCCAATCTGCTCCTCCTACTCACTATGGAGGACCCGTTCCCACACCGCATTTAAATTCTGTTGGGCCCCCTCCCAAGTTTGTTAAAAATACTGATTTTGCTACTTGGGTGTTTCGTTTCAAACGTCATATTAATCATTGTTCCACTAACCTTTGGAGAATCATTGAGCAAGGTTTTTATCCGTATGATCCCGACAACATGACTCCAAGAGAAACTGCCGATGATCAGTTCAACGAGTCCGCACTTTGCATTCTTCAAGATTCCATCCCTCCTGAAGACATTGCTCATCTTCGTCCATTCACTGTGGCCAAGGAAGCATGGGAGCATGTTGGCACAATGTACAAGGGAAGCACAAGTATTCAACGCTCCAACTATGAAGTGGTGCAAGATGAAGCTGATGAGTTTGCTATGATCGAAGATGAAGATCCTCGTGAACTTTATCGAAGATTAACTATTCTTGCAGTGTCTCTTCGAGATCATGGCAGTAAGGATACGGATGACAATTGGATCAAGCGCAAGTTCCTCAAGGCCATGATGCCCTATCATAAGGCCATGTCCTCTGTCATTCGTCAGATACCGGACTTCCACACTTTATCCTCAAACGAAGTGTTGGATGAATTTGTTGCCATGAGGATCCTTGACGTAACCGCCGACAATGCGGTCCTAAGAGCTCAACGATCCAAGAAGCCTAATCTTGCTCTGAAGGCCAAGGCTTGTGTGGAAGAGGAGGAAGTGGAAGATGATGATGAGTGTTGCCCCGAGGACACCAAATATGCCTATCACGAGCACATGGCTCTTGCTTCAAGGCAATTCTGGGGCAAGAAGAACTCAAGGTCCAACTTTAACAGGAACAACTCCAGTGGGAACAAAGGGAAGCAACGAGTAAGGATATGTTTCAACTGTGGAAATGTAAGTCACTTCGTTGTGGATTGCCCATATGAGAAGAGAGAAGACTTTGGAGGCAAGCTTATTCGGAAGGACAAGTCAAAGTCCTATCCCAACAAGAACAACTTCATCAAGAAGACTCCTCCGAAAGTGTTGGTGGCTCAAGAAGAATATGTAGAGGATGATGACAATGATGAAGACGGTGAGGTGACCACTATGGCCACAATTGCAATTGCTACCACTCCGCACTCATCTCTCTTCAACTCACCAAACGAGAACATCACCGCCAAGTGTCTCATGGCCAAGGCCACCAACAAGGTAATCCCAAACATCAATACTACTATCTCTTCAAACCCCTCATTGACTAATTGTATTGATGAGGGTGAGGGTATTAAGGAGGGAGAAAATGAATTTGATGTGTTCATAAAGAATCTCAAGGGCAAATCCAAGAAGCATGTTGTTGCTCTCTTGGAACAACTCGGTGAGGCCAATGACATTATCGAGGCTCACGAGGAAACCATTACTAAAATGGAAGGGCATAGTCGAGACTATGCCGATGAGATATCGGATCTCTCTAACGCCCTAGAGGAAGAGCGTGGTCTTCGTTTGACTCTTGAGGAGTCACACAACGATGATCATGCTAAATTAAAGAAAGATCTTGATCATGCTTTAGCTGTCTCTCGTGTCCTTAACTCTGAGAAGGCAAAACTTGAGGTGGACCATGCTAAACTCAAAGAGGAGTTTAACATACTTGACAAGGCTCACAAGGCCTTGAAAGGAATGCATGCTACTCTCAAGGAGTCTCATGATCAACTCCAAGTTTCGCTAACCAAGGAAAAGGCTATCTTTCCACGCATGGTTTTAATTGATAATGCAAATGCTACTAACCCATGTTGTGAGCATGTGCATCTTGTTGAAGAGAATGCCGAATTAAAGAAGCAACTTGAGAAAGGCCTTGTGACTTGCATACAAGGTGAGAAGAACCTCAACGCCCTTTTGAGCAACCAAAAGGAAGTTGTGGCAAAGGAAGGAATTGGGTATGCTCCTAAGCCCAAGAAGAAGAAGAATGACAAGACAAGGCAACCACTCCCTCTCCGACAATCCTTTGTGAAAGAAGGAGAGGGCACGTCAACCAAGAAGAAAAGTGGTGGTGTCAAGAAAAACTCCACCATACCATCAAACATGGCCGGCGATTTTAATCCCTCATATGTTTTATGCCGTGCTAGTGATGGCCATGTGTTTGCTAAATTTGTTGGTTCTTCTTATGAGTACATTGAATGGTCCATTTGGGTTCCCAAGACCCTTGTCACTAACCTCAAAGGACCCATTACCAAATGGGTACCTAAATCCAAGCATTAATCTATTGTAGGGGTTTGCTTCCGGTGGGGGATCATGGTTGCTCGATAGCGGAGCCACAAATCATATGACCGGAAGCAAAGACTTGGTGGTGGACGTGCATCTCGGTTCATCTATGGCCACCAACGTCGAATGGGGTGATGCTTCATCTTCTAAGGTATTGGGACTTGGCAAGGTTGTTGTCTCTCATGATCTCACGATCGAGAAAGTCATGCTTGTTGAGTCCCTTGCATACAATTTACTTTCTGTTCGCCAACTTGCACTCATGGGCTTTGCTACATTCTTTGATATTGATTCTGTGGCCCTCTTGTGGAGCAAGACTCTTAAAGTAGCCTATGTTGGGCATGTCGAGAACGGCCTTTATGTGGTTAACTTCTCGAAGCAACCCACTAAGGTCGCGACATGCCTAATGGCTAAAGTTGATGTGGGATGGCTTTGGCATCGCCGTTTGGCCCACGTCAATATGAGATCTTTGCAAAGTCTTCTCAAGGGGGACCATGTCCGAGGACTAACAAATGTTAGCTTTGCCAAAGATCGTGCTTGCAGGGCGTGCATTGAAGGAAAATTACATGAGAAGGCTCACCCTCCCACGACTGTCATCTATTCAAAGAGACCTCTAGAGCTCCTCCACATGGATCTCTTTGGGCCTCCCACTTTTGATAGTCTTGGGGGTAGGAAATATTGCTTGGTGATTGTGGATGATTACTCAAGATATACCTGGGTGTACTTCTTCAAGAAGAAGAGTGAGACCCAACAAACCGTCATCAACTTTGCAAATGAAGCTCAACGACAACATGAAGCAAAGATTTTGATGATCAGAAGTGACAATGGCACCGAGTTCAAGAACTACACCTTGGATGAGTTTCTTGGTGATGAGGGGATCAAACATCAATATGCCGCCCCGTATACCCCTCAACAAAACGGTGTTGCGGAGAGAAAGAACCGAACCTTAATAGATGCTGCAAGGACCATGATGGCTGAATTCAACTCTCCATACAACTTCTGGGCCGAAGCCATCAACACCGCTTGCCATGCGTCAAATCGTCTCTATCTCCGCAAAGGCTTGAACAAGACTCCGTATGAGATTCTTACCGGTAACAAGCCCAATCTCAAGTACTTCTGGGTGTTCGGGTGTAAGTGTTTCATTCTCAAGAAGGGTGTTCGTTTGTCTAAATTTGAATCTAGAGCTCATGAGGGCATATTTGTTGGTTATGCTACAAACTCTCATGCTTACCGTGTCCTCAACAAGTCCACTAGACTCATAGAGGAGACGAGTAACGTAGAGTTTGATGAAAATAACGGCTCCCAAGTGGATAAAAGTGGTACTTGTGATGCAGGTGATGAAATTCCTCCTCAAGCCATAAGAAGAATGGGTGTTGGATATATCCTACCCATTGAGGAACCCCTTGTGGCCGAAGGAGAAGGACAATGTTCTACTCAAGTGGAACCATCACCAACCCAAGACCCACACGCTTCCGAAGAACAAAGTGAAGGCCCTCAGCCTGATGAACAAGGCCAAGTGCAAGATCAACCTCAAGTTGGTGAAGAACCACCAATTGATGCACAAGGCCAAGTTCAGTCTCCCGAGCAAGATCAAGGTCAAGAGGAAGCTCAAGATCAAGAACTTGCTCATGATAACGCTCAAGATGATCAACTCAATGCTCCTCAGTTATCACTTGAAGAGCAATTAGAGCGTCGTGCTGCAAAAGTTGCCTCCAGGCTTGCTTCCAACAAACATCACATCGAGAACATTTTAGGAAGCATCAAAAGGGGGGTAAGCACTCGTAGACAATTAGCAAACTATTGTGCTCATCAAGCTTTTGTCTCTTTTGTTGAACCTAAGAAGGTCTATGAGGCGCTCGAAGACCCTGACTGGCTCAATGCCATGCAGAAGAACTCAATAACTTCGAGCGCAACAAAGTGTGGCATCTGGTGCCAAGACCAAAGGAGAACCATAATGTCATTGGAACCAAATGGATCTTTAAGAACAAGCAAGATGCCCATGGCATTGTCATCCGCAACAAGGCACGTCTGGTGGCTCAAGGCTACTCCCAAGTCGAGGGTATCGACTATGGTGAAACCTTTGCCCCCGTTGCTCGTCTTGAATCCATTCGTTTGTTGCTTGCCTATGCTTCCCATCATAACTTTAAATTGCAACAAATGAATGTGAAAAGTGCATTTCTTAATGGTCCCATTAATGAGTTGGTGTATGTTAAACAACCCTCGGGGTTCGAGGATCCTAAGTTCCCCAATCATGTGTATCAACTTGATAAGGCACTCTATGGCCTTAAACAAGCCCCACGAGCGAGGTATGAGCACTTTACCGAGTTGTTACAAGATCGTGGGTTTGAAATTGGGAAAATCGACCCCACTCTTTTTACTAAGAAGGTCAAAGGGGAGTTGTTTGTATGCCAACTATATGTTGATGATATTATCTTTGGTTCTCCTAACAAAGCTTTCAATGATGAGTTCTCCACACTCATGACCACACATTTTGAGATGTCCATGATGGGAGAGTTGAAGTACTTCCCTGGATTTGAGATCAAACAACGAAGAGAAGGCATCTTCATCAAACAATCCAAGTATACTCAAGACATGCTCAAGAGGTTCAACCTTAGTGATGTCAAGCCGGCTACTACTCCAATGCCAACCAAATGCCAACTTGACATTGATCCCAATGGTAAAGCGGTGGATCAAAAGGTATATCGCTCTATGATCGGATCCTTGCTTTACCTTTGTGCATCTAGACTGGATATTATGTTGAGTGTGGGAATTTGTGCACGGTTTCAAGCCTCACCTAAGGAAAGTCACTTTGTGGCTGTCAAGCGAATCTTTCGATATTTGGCTCATACCCCAAACTTTGGCTTATGGTACCCAAGAGGAGCAAATTTCAACCTTGTTGGTTTCTCTGATTCTGACTGGGCAGGAGACAAAGTGGATAGGAAGTCCACCTCGGGAGGGTGCCAATTTCTTGGTTGCTCTCTTGTTAGTTGGTCTTCCAAAAAGCAAAGTTGTGTGTCTCTCTCGTCCACCGAAGCAGAATATGTGGCAGCTGGCAGTTGCTGTGCTCAACTCTTATGGATGAGGCAAATTTTAAAGGATTACGGTGTCACTTGTGACAAAGTGCCTCTTTGGTGTGACAATGAAAGTGCCATCAAGATTTCTCTCAACCCGGTGCTACACTTCAAGACGAAGCATATTGAGATTCGGTATCACTTCATCAGGGATCACATAAGGCAATGAGAAATTGAGCTTCACTACGTCAACACTCATGACAACCTTGCAGATATCTTCACGAAGCCTCTGGATGAAGCAAGATTTCGCGAGTTAAGGCATGAGCTAAATATCATTGATTTGAGCAATGTGGTTTGAATCTATGCACACACTCCTCACACTCGACATAGCTATCTTGTCTAGATGTAGGCATGGATTTAGGGGGAGTACTGTTCCCTCAATGAACTATTCCTCCCCCCATTATGCATAAACTAACCAAAACTTTTTCATTTGCCATACATAGTTGGCTTAAATGCTTCAAGTCGAGCTTTGATCATGGGCCCAAGGATAATTCTTCGCGGTGCCATATCTACAAAACTCAAACATAGGTGGCCTCGGTCACCGCCCTCTTGTGAGGAATTTGTGTTTCTTGTTGTGCTTGTGCACATTGGTGTTTTACTCTCTGTAGTGCTTAAAGCCTCTTGCCTTTTTCGTGCATTTTCTTGGGGGAGCGGTACTACCGTGACTGGTTACGGTACTACCGCGGAGGACATACGGTACTACCGCACTTCCAGCACGACAGTAATTTTTTACTGCCGCTGGTAGGGCGGTACTACCGCCTGGCGAGCGGTACTACCGCGCAAGCGGTACTACCGCGATGACCGCGGTACTACCACACATATCCGAACGTGTGGGGGTTATAAGCAGGCAGGGGGAGTTCCATCTCCCCCATACCCATTCACTCCTAACCCCCACGTTGTCCCTGTCTCTCTCTCTCTCCCAAGAACGCCGCCGGAGGACCTCGCCGGATCTCCTCCCTCGGCCACTCTTCTCGCTTTCCGACCGGTGGAATCGATCTCCACCACGTCCTCTTGCCATGGATGCAGGTTTCTCCCCTTTTCCCCTCTTCTTATTTCCTTGCCTAAGTTTTTAGGGTTAGGGGAGATGCTTAGTGTTCTTGTGTTCTTCGTGATCTTATCCATGGATGCTTAGGGTGTGGGAGAGTGTTTGTGCTCTTGAAATATGATTAGAGATGTTGCTACGAAGTTACTATGATCAGCCGTAGTACCGTGTATCGATCTCGTTGGTAGTTTCTAGATCTGCTCTTCTCATATCTGTTTCGTGCGGTACTACCGCTGGAGAACCGCGGTACTACCGCACGATGTAATCCAGATCTGATCTGACCAGAGCGGTACTACCGCTGTCCTCAGCGGTACTACCGCTCGGGCGGAAGTAAAAATTTAGTACTGCTTGCCGAGCGGTACTACCGTGACCCAATGCGGTACTACCGCTCCACATGCAGCACTAAGTTTTTAGTTCCGCCTCTTTGACGGAAGTAAAATATTACTACCGCAACGAATGCGGTACTACCGCTTCTGTATGCGGTACTACCGCTTCCGTTGCGGTACTAATATTTTAGTTCTGCCTCTTCTGGCGGAAGTAAAATATTACTACCGCAGGGTATGCGGTACTACCGCATCCACCTGCGGTACTACCGCTTGCCCCGCGATACTAATTTTTTAGTTCCGCCTCTTCTGGCGGAAGTAAAATATTACTACCGCAGCGTATGCGGTACTACCGCATGTGACATGCGGTACTACCGCTTACCCTGCGGTACTAATTTTTTACTTCCGCAAGGGTCAGCAGTACTACCGCTTGTATCCTATTTTCTTCGTAGCATGATCTCTTTCCTATTTCTCCTGGTTTCTTGTGTCTTTCGAGGCTTTGGCATTGATTCTTCTTGTATTTGTGTTGTTGTGGTCTTGTGTTTGTGTTTTTAGGTGGTGGCTCCGGTTTTGAGGGTCGTCGTACCAACCCAGTCCGTGACACCGGTTGCAAGCGCCTGCGTACCCCAAGTGATGTGCCAGAGGGCTCCACTCCCCAGCGCCGGTACAAGACTTCAGCCAACAAACGTAAGGAATCCTCCATGTCTATGGAGGAGATGCCTGCCGCTGATTTCATGTCTCGAAGGAAGATCAACCCGTATGGAGAACCCCATGAGCACTTTCCTGGCGATGATATCTTCTGGACCAAGCAGCAGTTTCGCATCTATCATGAGGTGCTCAAGACCAAGGCCAATCTTTATGTGGATGCTCACTGGGTGGATGTGGAGCACATGAGGAAGGATAAGAACCGGGCATACTTTGCAGAAGCCCTTGATTTGATCGAGCAGCTGGGTCTGGAGCACATCATGACATTCCAGAACGACTTTGACCCTGAGCTAATTGCGTAGTTCTATGCCTCTGTCAATTTCCAGGCCAAGGAGGATCGCCCCATGACTTGGATGACCAATGGTCACAAGATGACCTCTACTTGGAAGGAGTTCATGGATCTTCTTCAGCTTCCTGATGAGGGTCTCCATAACCCAATTGGTTTTCGGCCTCACGCCAATCCTGAATCAGCAAACAAGGACAAACTGCTTCCATTTTATGAGGAAAAGACCCTTGCTAGTGGCAAAACAACTTGGGTGTTGAACCCCTTCTTGGACATCATGTATCGGATCTTTCGCAACACTCTGTTCCCTCATGTTGGCGATAAGGACAAGGTCCATGCCTATCTGGTTGATATGCTTCTGATGTGTCAAGAGGCTCGCTCCGCCCAGGCTGCACCGCTTGACATTTCCCACATCATGTGGAATGAGCTCCGGTTTGCCATCTACTCTCTCAAGGTACCCATCTATGGTCCATACTTATTTCTGCTCATCTCCAAGACTTGGGAGAAGTTGTATCCAGAGGAGGAGTTCGAGGCCGACTGCTACCGCCATGATCCTATCCGGCTTCGCGTCAAGACTCGTTGGGCCAACACCACTACACGTGCTCAGGCTGCTGCTGCCCAGATGGGCACTGAGGATGAGCCTGTGGAGGAGACTGCTGATGTCCGCTCAGGCAGATTTGCCCCCTCCTCTTGCTCTGCAGTGGAGAAGCCTTCTTGGGCTAAGAGGCTTCAGCAGAAGATGAAGGCCCTCTTCTGCATGCAGGCTAAGGGGCAATACCGTGCTCATGTGACTGACAAGAAGACACGTCAGCGTGACAAGAAGATTCTGGCTTTGTATGGAGAGGAGGTTTCCAATGGATCCGAGGACAACATCACTCCTGAGGCTACCTGGATGGTTCGCCAGGGGTACAGGTGGTCAGAATCTGATGAGGAGTATCAGCCAGAGCAGCAGGGATCTGATGATGAGTATCAGGAGGAGCAGCAGGGGTTTGATGATGAGTATGACGACTGAGCTTCTCCCGGGCTGCCACCCGTCTTCGTGTCCTCTTTTCCCCTTTGTGGTGTCTCGATGACAAAGGGGGAGAGTGATTTGCCGTCTTGTGTCTGTTCGTGTGTTTTTCGTTGAACTTGGTTTATTTACGTGTTTATATCGTGTGCGTGAGACTATCATATGGTGTAAGACATATGCCCCGTTATCGTTGAACTTATCATTATGTCTTTAATATTTATCCCATGCAGTTAGTGTTATATAGAGTATCTTGTGTGTAGATTACAGGGGAGCACTATACCTAGTATGTGTGCTGTGCAGTCCAAAGCACAATCGTGTGAAGGCACACATCCAGGGGGAGCTCACCTGTACTCTAGGGCTTGTATTGCATACTCTATTATTTCTTCTCTGTGCAAATCTCGTGTTGTCATCAATACACCAAAAAGGGGGAGATTGTAAGGGCATATTTCTCCCTAAGTAGTTTTGGTGATTGATGACAATGCATTTGCGGACTGATCGTGTGCTATAAGCTCATACAGGTACATCTCCCTTATGGCACAAGACGATTGCTTGCCCCTCGGATTCTATGAAGGACGGTGTTTTCTTTTTGCTCCCTGTCGGTGGCTTTGAGTAATAGGAAAGCCGTACTATTAAGAGGGGGTCCGCGTCGGAAAGGTTTGGGTAGAATCAACACGTACACATCCTTCTCCCACACCACCTTTCCTTGCTTCTCTGGAGGTCCAACCGGTTATCTTTCATTTTTGCAAAACTGTGGCTTCTTAACTGATCAACTGCCTAGCAAGCGGTAGTACCGCTCAACCAAGCGGTAGTACCGCGCAGTTACACGGTAGTACCGCCTGCCGACACAGTAGTACCGCTCCCGCGGTAGTACCGCGTCCCCAGAGCGGTAGTACCGTGTATCTGGCCCAGGCGCTGAGTCTATGTACAGAAGTGGATGCGGAAGTAATTTTTTACTTCCGCATACAACGCGGTAGTACCGCTTATCTTAAGCGGTAGTACCGTGTCGCGTTTTGCTACTACCGTTTTCCCCTGCGGATGTAGCCACGGATGTAATTTATTTCATCCGTGGTTGTCAATCATGTCGCAATCTTTTGCCTATGCGGTAGTACCGCTTCCCAAGCGGTAGTACCGCTCAGCGAGCGGTAGTACCGCAACTCATGCGCGGTACTACCGCTCTCTGCGGGCTGAAACCTCCAATAACGGTTGGATTTGTCCCCCCACTATATATAGGGGGTCTTCTTCTCCAAGAAGACTTACCTCTTCCCCCACTACTCCATTGTTGCTCCAAAAGCTCCATTTCCGCCCGATCTCTCTCCCTAGCCAATCAAACTTGTTGATTTGCTCGGGATTGCTTGAGGAGGCATCGATCTACACTTCCACCAAGAGATATTTGATTCTCCCCACTAATCCCTTGCGGATCTTGTTACTCTTGGGTGTTTGAGCACCCTAGACGGTTGAGGTCACCTCGAAGCCATATTCCATTGTGGTGAAGCTTCGTGGTTTGTTGGGAGCCTCCAAGTTGTGGAGATTGCCCCAACCTTGTTTGTAAAGGTTCGGTTGCCGCCTTCAAGGGCACCACTAGTGGAATCACGGCACCTTGCATCGTGTGAGGGCGTGAGGAGAATACGGTGGCCCTAGTGGCTTCTTGGGGAGCATTGTGCCTCCACACCGCTCCAACGGAGACGTACTTCCCCTCAAAGGGAAGGAACTTCGGAAACACATCCTCGTCTCCTCCGGTTCCACTTGTGGTTATTTCTTACCTTTACTTTTGCATGCTTTACTTGTTCAACTCCTATAGCATGCATGTGTAGTTGTTGTGCTTCTTTATCTTAGTTGTCATCCTAGTAGATTATCTAGACAACTTATTTTGTCGCTTAATTTTAAGTGGTTAAGAAAAGCTAAAAATTGTTGTTGCCTATTCACCCCCCCCCCTCTAGTCAACCATATCGATCCTTTCACTATGCCATGAATGTGGCCATAGGATTGATCATTTGGCTTGAAAGCCATGAATCTTCACGCATGATAGCTCATTTCTGAGAACACTTTTTTAATAGAATTGCCGTATTACAAGTTTATTATTTTTCCTGGTAACTTGGTCATATATAATGACACAATGCGAAGGTGTTCCAATTTTTTGATTTTTTTTGAATTTTTTATGCCCGTTTCAAAATGCGGTTAAAACGGCGGGAATGACCGTTCCTAGCTAGTGGTTGAATCTTGGAATTTTTTTGGTGTTTCTCTGATTAAATAGGTACTTATGTACCTAGAAATGATTTTTGGAAAAAAATAAATAGCAAACTATGAGGCAGCCGCAGTTCAAATTTGACCCACTTCCAGCTGAATCGGCGGAAATTTGTCTTTTTCACGAGAGGTGGATCAGAACTTTTTACACCCAACCATTTAGTCAATTGTGCATTAAATATGACCTATTTTTTTTATAAAAATGATTTGGTCCAATTTTGCAACAATTATTTGGGAGGTCCTTCACAAAAAAACCTCCTTTTGGGCACTCGAAAAATGGAAAATGAATTTTTCGTCCAAAGAAAATGAAAACTTCCTTAGGCAACATTGTTTGCCATTCCAATATGCACCTTTGTGCACAATATGAAATCATTTGAACAAACTATGCCATGAATGTGGCCATAGGATTGATCATTTGGCTTGAAAGCCATGAATCTTCACACATGATAGCTCATTTCTGAGAACAATTTTTTAAAAGAATTGTCGTATGACAAGTTTATTATTTTTCCTGGTAACTTGGTCACATATAATGACACAATGCGAAGGTTTTCCAATTTTTTGTTTTTTTTTGAATTTTTTATTCCCGTTTCAAAATGCGGTCAAAACGGCGGGAATGACCGTTCATAGCTAGTGGTTGAATCTTGGAATTTTTTTGGTGTTTCTCTGATTAAATAGATACTTATGTACCTAGAAATGATTTTTGAAAAAAATAAAGAGGAAACTATGAGGTAGCTGCAGTTCAAATTTGACACGCTTTCTGCTAAATCGGCGGAAGTTTGTCTTTTTTACAAGAGGTGGATAAAAACTTTTGACACCCAACCATTTGGTCAATTGTGCATTAAATATGGCCTAATAATTTAGAAAAATGATTTGGTCCAATTTTGCAACAAAAATTTGGTAGGCCCTTAAAAAAACCATTTTGAGCACTCGAAAAATGGAAAATTGAGTTTTCGTCCAAAGAAAATGAAACTTCCTTAGGCAACATTGTTTGGCATTCCAAGATGCGCTCTTGTGCACAATATGAGATCAATATTTGATTTTTTTCATGTGAAAAAGTAGAAGAAAAACAAAAATAAAAACACAATTATATGTGCTCTATTCCTATTGGTGGAATTCATTGTCACACGGATCGATGACATGGCGCCCATCCATCCATCCATCTCTCCATACCACATCCATCCATCCATTTATGTACAGAAAAAAATGAAAAAGAAAACCCCACCTCATCCACCTACCCAAACCCTACCCAGATCTCATCGATCCCCTCCTCCCATCACACCCCTCCTACCCCCGTCTCCTCGCCGCCGCCACCGACGGCGCTCCCCTCGATCCCTCCCACCGCCGTCTCCCTCCTTCAGATCGAGCTCACCCTCCCCTCTCCCTCCCACCTCTCGAAGCTCCCGTGTCCCACCGCCGCTCACCGTGCTCCTCTGCAGCTTCTGCGACGACGCAGCCGTCGCTGACTAGCGCGCCGCCGCGGCCGGCCATGGCGGCGAGTACACGTACTACTCGTACTAGAGCCCCTACTACTCCCGCAGATCGGCGTCGGTGGCTCCTGCTCCTGCTCCGACCACCGCCGCCACACTAGCAGTAGCAGAGCAGAGAGTCGTCGTGGTCACCGCCGGAGACATGTCGAAGCTGTAGCTGCCGGCGGACGACAACATGACGTTGCGCGTCACGCACTCCAACCCTGCCTCCTTCGCCTCCGACCTCCGCGTCTCCCAGCAGGTACCACCGCGCCACCAACCCAACCCATCTAGCTTCCCTTGGATCTTGGATCTCATCTGTAATGGCGGCCGGGGTGGGTGGGTTCGCTCTGCTCGCAGACCATGGTGGAGGCGCTCAAGGAGAAGCTGTGGAAGAAGACGGGCACGGCCGTGGGCTCCATGCGGCTGGAGCTCCGGGACGAGGCCGGCACAAGGGTCGCCGACCTCGACCGCGACGCTGCGCCCCTCGCCGCCTACTCCCCCTACGACGGGTCCGTCCATCCCCCACCCGCATCTCCTCTTGCTATCTTTCTACTGCTCCTGTTGGTCTGATGGTGGTCTGCTCTGAAGGTACCGCTTGCACATCATCGACCTCGACCCCTCGTCGGTGACCTCCGGCGGGTGGCTGGAGGACACCTCACTCGTCGAGAAGTACACCATATCGGACGAAGCCTACGTCAAGCTCGGCAGTAAGCTCAGGACACATTCTGTCTTCAGTTTACAAGATTGTGATGCTGGATGTAGTGACTGTGATCTACTGGTACACGTGCTACTGCCCGTAGTGCTTGTGATTTTGTTTTGCTCTACCAACTGTGGATTGATTTCCTGGTCACTACTAAGTAGGTGATGCTATTGTTTAAGTTTCTATACCATTGTTTATACTGCTGTTATTCTGTCGGTGTTATGCATATAGGTATGGGAGATGTTATCCTAGAATTATGCACTGCTTGAGCTCATATAACTCCATTAGCTACTGTGGTTTATTCGCACTGCTAGAACCAATGCGAATGGCTTGATCCGTGTTGTTTGATACCAAGTATTTGTTGCTAATTAGATGATGACAGGTAGTGACTGGCCGGTAGAGAAATTGGTAGTACATTTTTTTAGAGGAAAAAAGGAAGAACAGTGATCCAATCAGAAACAGAGAATGATAGTACTGTGTCATTTAAGAAGCTGGAGTTGTTGTCTATATGACTGGTTGATGTTTTAAACTGAACTTGGATTCAATTTCCCCCATCTCGCTAGGTCCTGCTTTCCGCCTTTGGAAAGCTTTTTTTGCTGGTACAATTCTGAACAAGGCATGCTTAAATGCATGTCGACCAGTGCTTACAGTTAGGTGTTCTGCCATCACTCTGCGCCTAGGCATGCTTAAGCGCATGCCTAGCAGCCTTTTTTATCATTGATTCTGAATAATCAATATGTCATTGAACTATCGGTTAAAATTACAAATCTTATAGTATCTAGCCATTTGTTTTGAACTTCCAGTTTTTCTATTTTCGTTCCAGCTAATGTACCTCAAGTTTATTTGTCGATGAGATGCCTGAGTCTTGCTAGTTCTGGAATCCCTATTAGCTGAAACATGAGCATTACAAAGTTTCATATCTATGATCAGTTTGTTCACAGACCCTCGTCTTGGTAGAATTTCTCTTGCTGGCAGATGCTTATTTCTTTAGGTTTTGTTTCATGTTTGTTTAGATGATGCTCATGATGTCAATGTTGTCATTTTTTGTCTCAGGGTCCGGTCGTTCTGATCTCCTACTTCAACAACGACTACCATGTCTTGGAAGTTTCTTAGAGCTGGAGGAGTGGATGCATGCACAAGTGGATCCCTACTCACCGACGCCAACCTCATCCATATCATCGTTGACGCCATCATTAACTGGTACTAGCCTATCTATTCCCTTCCCTTCCTCCATGAAATAGATGTTGTCAGTTGAATGGATGAGAGTGGCAGTAGGATAGTGTTTTTCTTCATGCGTTGTGGTGGGATTATTCCACTATTTGCTTGCTGTTGTACCATTGTACCTACAGGTTATTAGTATTGTTGATCCTGACCATGAGCTTGAATGGTTTAATTAGTAGTAGAAGAGCATCAGTTTAATCTGTAGCAATGAGGTCACTGATTTGTTTTCTATGGCATGGTACAAATATGATTGGAATGGTAGCCACTTAACATGTTAGAATGTACTCATTGTTTGGGTTGATTATCGGTCTGTATCAGGGGTACAAGTTTGTTACTTTCTATCTGGGTTTTCCTGCTGTTGTTTCCTGTTGTTATTTACCGTCAGGTATCTTAGTCTAGATATAACTCTGCAGTTTTCTTGAATCTGCACTTCCTTCCAAAAGTATATGAAGATTGGTGATGTTACCCCTAGTTTCCTCAGCAAAATTGGTTTCGTTTCGAAACAAGCTGAAGTCCTTTTGATTCTTGATTTCTAGCATACACATGCAACCTGATTGGTGATGTTAATGTAGATATGATGTAGGTTCAATGCTTACAATTTTTTGATGTGATGCATGTTACATTTCGAAATATGAAGATGCTCTATCACTATTTCTGGCAATCTGGCATATCATAACAGTCTTACCCCTAGTTTTGTCACTAGCATACACTACAGTTTTAGATAAAAGGGGGGCATATCATTTGCTCTATAAAATGGATTGTTTATTAATTTATTTGGACTTGCACACATTAGGTAAGGAAGGATCGCCAATCTGGGTGTCCAAATGATAGTAAAACCTAGGCTCTTGCACAGTTCTTGGATTTATTTTTAGCATATATTACCCATATCGAGACTGAACATGTGGCTTTTCTTCTCATCTACAGGAGAGTTATGTGCTAATTTTTTTGAAGAAGCTGGAAGTCCAAGTCAACGACTTGCTTTATATGTTTGTTGTAATGCCGTATTTTCTGGGAATTTGGATGTATTGTTGATCTTGCTGAGAATTTAGTGTATATTTGCTTGCTGAATTTATTATTCAAATGCTAGGATATATTTACAAATCCTTGGAATATTATTCTATGTTTATTTGAAATGTATTCTTGGATTGAAAGTGGTCAAAAAGACAATATATTGGTATTGAATTTGGGTTGAATCTATGTCTGTGCTGTAAATTGTATTTGAAACAAAGAGGCGTGGCCTAAATTAAAAACTGGCCGAAATGTCTATTGGACCAAATGAAAAACTGGTGGAAATGGCTACAGCCCAAAAAGAATGGATCGCAAAGAGGCCAAGGCCCAAAAATTGGATTGCAAAAAGGCCAAGGCCCCAAAATTAAATGCACTGTAAAAATCGTGAGGCCCAAATTTAAAATGGACCGCAAAATGCCGAAAGCAGTTGACCAAAATTGGCAGGAAAAAAACATAAATGGGCTGAATTAACGGGCTCGGCCCATATAGACACCTAATCGGACCGGGGTGAATCTTATCAGTGACCTTTTCAATTGGTCGCAATTTTGCCACGTCAGATTGCCATGTCGAATCCGACATGGCCTGGGCAGACATCCAATGACCAAAACAAAAGGTCATTGGTTCAACGACCTTTTGTTTTGGTCAAAAACGTCTACGACCTTCTCACAGAGAAGGTCGCTATAGTCAGTTTATGACGGCCAGCTTTTGACCTTATGTTTTTGGTCACAAAAAGGTCACAAATGGAAATTTGTGACCATTCAGTGACCAATAGTGGTGGTCACAAGTTGACATATTTCTTGTAGTGGGGGGGGGGTCGAGGGTCGTCGAGGGACCGAGGGTCGTTAAGTGTCGAGAGATCGCCGAGGGGCCGAGGGTCGTCGAGGGGTCGAGAGGCCGAAGGTCGAGGGGTAGAGAGGTTGCCTAGCAGTCGGGGGTCTAGTGTTGTGGATCGCCGAGCAGTCGGGGGTCAAAGTATTGAAGAATTCCATGACTTCATCATTTTGCCAGAAGTAACCGGGGCATTTTGGTACAAAGTTATGCAAAGTTATTCTGGAACGGAGTTCCTGATAGGATAATCCGTCTTTTGTTACGAATTATCCTATCTGGGACTCCGTTCCAAAATAACTTTGGAGAGCTTCGTACCATCATGCTACTGTTACTTTCGCCTAATGATGAAGTATTGGTTTTGTTGAATCCTTTGACACTAGACAAAATGTGACATGATCGGGGTCTAGGGTTGTGGATCGCCGAGCAGTCGGGGGTCGAGGGGTCGAGAGAGGTTGCCTAGCTAGTGTCAAAGTATTGAAGAATTCCATGACTTCATCATTT
>LR738709.1:46508464-46556649 GCA_902687465.1 Secale cereale | reverse complement strand
AAAAAACAAAAACCACAGCCACAGAAATGCTGACGCGTGGATGCCTTTTGGTCCCGGTTGGTACCATCAACCGGGACTAAAGCCCCTCCTGCCTGGGCTCGGCGCACAGGCCACATGGACACCCTTCTGCCCCGGTTCTGGATTGAACCGGGACTAAAGGTCAGAGCATTAGTACCGACCCTCTTGTGCCGGTTCAGGAACCGGGGCTAAAGGCCCAAATGAACCGGGTCTGATGACCCTTTATCTACTAGTGTATAGTGGTTTGGCAGAAATAAAATTAGTTAAGAACATCAGATTACCAGTATTTATTTGGTTCAATAATGGTACATTGGTAGATTTTGGTTCATTTATCTAGGTAATGGACGACCATAAAATTTTCAATGACTTGCAAGAAACTTATCAGAATTGTTCCGGAGTCTTTGTAGACATGCACCTTGTATACAATTCCAGCAAAAGCATGGTAAGTGGATAAGCTTACATATAAGTTGACAAATGATCACCAACAGTAGCGGGTACAAACACTACTCACCATTTTATTGCAATTTCTTTATGAGAACACATCAAGCTTGCAGAAACTTGTGTAAGTACAATTTCGTCCAAATACGCCTTGGGTAAAAGAATCTTGTGTGCGGTGAAAAAGATGAAATATATAACCAAATGGAAGATATTTAGACCTGTGAACAATTATCCACCTAAATCCAAAGAAGGCCAGAAGCAAATCTTGAATAATTAAGCAGTCCTAAAGTCTAGAAGAAATAATGTACAAAAGGGGAAGATAAAATGACCTGTACTAACATGGATACCGGTGTAGCTTTAAGAAACTAAATATAAAATTGAATTCACATTGGCTAGAAGTTGTACCTCCACATTGCTAAATTAGTTATCAGTTGTACCTCCACATTGCATTGAAAAGCAGTGGTACACTCACGTCGGCACATCAACAACATCCTTTGCCTCAGTAGAACTGAGAAAATCAGGAAAACATGTCAAAATATGGCAATCGCTCATAAGTAACATGATAAAGTACAGAAAATTTAAACACATTATCATGTCAATTTAGGAACCTTTTACCATTCATTACAAGCTAACTAATATTTTCTCTCTTCGGAAGAGGACGCTTGGCAGGAGGTCTATCACATCATAAATACTTGTACTTTCTAACTACTCCCTCCGTTCCGATTTACTCGTCGTGGTTTTAGTTCAAATTTGAACTAAAACCACGACGAGTAAATCGGAACGGAGGGAGTAATATTTTCTCCAGAAGTGAATGCTAAAGTTTCATACAAGCTGATTCCCTAATTGATGCTTGGCAAAAGTGTCATATTGTAAATCGTAATCCCTTCACCTCAGCAAGTACAGGGTGAACTAACATAAATGAACCAATACCAACATTTGGCAGAGTTTATGGAGATTACAAATATAGGCATCATCTATAGAGAAATAAATGGATAGATCGCAAGAGTAAGCGTAGCATGAGGCACTCGATCTAGACCTCGCTATTGTAACCACAATTAGAACAGCCCCCAACCCCTGTAACATTTCTCGACTTGCAGTTTCTTGATGCTAGGCGGCACCCCGATTCGCCTGTAAATATTTGCCTCCCAAAGTGCAACCAGACATCACCAAATACACACACATAGTAGCCTGGAATAACCTTAAGGCTATGTGCATTCCATTCTGGATAAGACTTGCCACCTTAAGGCAATGCTCGTGTCATGCTCGAAAACAAAACGACCAGTGAGGTCAATGTATTTCAAACTTCCCAGTGGAAATAAAGAGTACTAATAAAGAGTACTGATAATTGGTAAGGATGAAGGAGATGTAGTACGTGTGCGTCTTAACTAATGCAACATGGTAATGCAAATAGTTAAGTAAATACACCAAGATGGAAGGTACAATTCGCCAGTTTTTCAACTTTACAACTTCAGGAAACCATAGGAAAAATGTCAAAGAATCAGTCAAGATAATGACAATGACAACAAGATCAAAACACAGAACATGCATACGTATCAATGAAATTCCCCTTCTTGTTCGACCAGAATGATCAAACGATCGATCGATGGAGAGACTAACACTGGATAATTTCAATGATGCTTGATGACTGTCGGTGTACTAAGATAGGGGTACCTTAGTACCCCAACTTGTGCACGGGCAGTAGCAGCTTCCCATGGCAGGGCTTACCACGTGCTCGCCAAGAACCGTTCTGGTCCCTATGAAGCCATTCAAGAACAAAGTATACAAGTCAGAAGATCAAGGCCCCGGCAAGAGGAGCTTGCCGGGAAGGCCGCACCAGGCTCAAGGTTATCACTTTAGCACAAGACCCTGGTAAGAGGAGCTTGCCAGGAAGGCCAAGGAACACATACCTCAAGAGATGTCTCGGCGCATCATGCGCCCCGGCAGGACCCGGAGAGCGACAAGCTTCCGGGCCCGGCAAGATCGCGACCCCGGCAAGGTGCTTGCCGGGGAAACCTACGCTGTGTGCCCGCGCTCCAGCTCATCTGCCCACGCGTCGCCCTGGGGCCCTTCCAGGGGCACGTGGCAGATGGTTGTGCAGCCTGGGGCACACGGTGGCAAGCCACGGTGACGAGGCTACCGCCGTGGCGAACGGAGAAGCCTGGACGGACGCTTTTAGGGGCGACGGCGACGGGCATTTAATGCCCTTGTCCCCCACTGTCAAAGTTAGGTGAAGACCACTGTTCATATACTGTTCATACACTGTTGCAACTACCACCAAATTTACACTTTTACCCTCCTCTACGTTGACACCTGTCGGTGACCCCTTTGAGCTATAAAAGGAGGCCCATGCACAACGTAGAGGAGGTTCGAAACCTAGACAACTCTCTCGCTCGGTGTAGCTAGTACGGTAGATCTTCAAGCTCCCGAGCTCAAGAACTCAATACAACCTAAGCAGGAGTAGGGTTTTACGCGTCCGCGCGGCCCGAACCTGGGTAAAACTGCCCGCGTGTGCTCCTCGATCTGCTCTCCGTGCTCCCTCCGCTCCCTTACCGCAACGTAGAAGGGGCTCCGGTCCCATAGGTGCTTGTGGGAGGACAGTTTCCCCCGACATCTTTGGCGCGCCAGGTAGGGGGCGTCGAGGTTGTGCGAACCTGATCCGGCGCTCACGCGGGCGCATTCTTCATCAACTTCTCCAGCTTCATCAACCTCATCGACAGCATCAACATGCCTCCGAAGAAGAAGGCTTCGGAGGTCGGAGGCCCGTCTGCGTCGATCCCACCGCCACCAGAACCAACGGTTGGTGGAGGAGACGCCGGCGGAAGGGTGGTCGCCGGCGAGGAAACTCACGGCGCCACCAAGTCCAAGGACAAGACTGACGACCGGGCGAATTCCAAAGCCTCGGTGTCAGTACAAGCCCCACGTCCCCCCCAGGAGGTGCCAGACCAGCAGCGGCGTGGTACCGGAGGTACCATACACTTGCTGGGACATGGCCAAGCCGGCGAATCACGGGACGCTCAAGGCCACCGCCCCGGTACGAGCAAGGCGCGGTCGCCGGGACGGGAACGTGCTCCTTCTAACGCAGTTAGAAGTCCGAGCGTGTCCCGCTCCTCGCACCGTTCACCACAGTTCCCGTCTTCTCCAGCAGAGGCCCTGGCCAGGGCCCAGCTGCTCCGCGATTTCCCTCCAGCGGCAGACAAGGCCGAAGACTGGAGGGCAAAGATCCAGAGTCTCATCGCCTTCACCAACAATGACGCGCCGCAGCAGCCGGCAACATCGCGGCCGCGGCAAGTCGACCAGACGAAGGCCGATGGAGACAAGACCGCCGGGGGTGCAACCACCGTGCACTCCCCGCCGCAGAAGCAGAAATCGCCACCACGCCGGATCAACGTCGACGACGACTCTACGGCGTCGTCGGATCCGCGGGCTCGCCGCGATCAGCGCCAAGTCCTAGACGACCGGCGACAAGAGGACGCTCGGACTCGCATCGAGCGTCGACGAGAAGCCCGAAGACAGTCAGATCAGCGCGCTGGGACCGCTGTCGACGCGCACGCGCCCGGTGAACCAGGCGACTTGTCGTACGCGGCAGGTTGCCCTGCGTTCAACCATGAGCTGCGGCAAGTCCAGTGGCCCAGCATGAAGAATTTCAAGCCCGACGTACCTGAGAAGTACGACGGCAAGACACACCCCTCGGAGTTCCTCAGCATCTACACTATAGCAGTGCAGGCTGCCGAGGGACGCGACGAGAAGATCCTAGCCAACTATTTCCCGCTAGTGCTTAAGCCAAACGTCCGGTCTTGGCTTATGCACTTGCCGGAGAACTCCAGCTCCTCATGGGCAGATCTGTGCCACCAGTTTGTTGGCGCCTTCACGGGCGGCCACAAACCCCACGGCCAGGAGAGCGATCTCCACATCCTCGCCCAGAAGGAGGGAGAGTCCCTGCGCAAATACATCCAAAGATTCAGCCGCGTCCAGCACAACATTCCCGACGTCCACCCTGCCGCGGTTATCAGCGCGTTACACCAGAACGTGCGTAACCGCCGGATGAGGGAGGAGATGGCCATGACCAAGATCCGGGATGTCAGCGAGCTCTACGCTCTGGCCGACAAGTGCGCGCGCGCTGAAGAGGGGAGGAGACTCCCCGGAGAGGATACAGGCGCAGGAGGAAGCGATAGCGAGGATGCCGCCCCGGCAAGGAAGAACCGGCGGCGGAATAACAGAAAGAAGAAGAGCAAGGAGGTGCTGGTTGTTGAGCAGTCCGGCAAGGAGGCTCCCACCAAGAAAGCACAGGCTGGCGGTTCCGGCAAGGAGCCCGCCCCTGTAGCGGCAGCCGACAAGCAGGACGGCTCCGACAAGCAGTACTGCAAGATCCACCGCACCAAGGGCCACGATCTTCAGAACTGCAAAAGAGTCGAGTACCTCGTAGAGCAGCAGAAGGCTGAATACGAGCGTCGCGACAAGGAGAAGGCCCAAGGAGGCGGAGGAGAACCCAGCAAGAAGCGGCCGTTCAATGGCCGGGGAGGACGCCGCGGCAAGGCCAAGCAGCGGCAAGGTGACAGACCTCCCCGGGGCCGCGACAAGGATGAGGATGAAGACGACGATGACGACATGGAAGAAGGAGACAACAGCGAGCAGGAGTTCCAGAAGGCCACAGAGGTTCTGTGTGTCGACGGAGGTGCCTCTCTGCACACTTCCCACCGCCAGCTCAAGCAGTGGGTGCGAGAAGTGAATGCAGCTGAGCCGCCCGTCGAGTCACGCAAGCTGCTGAAGTGGTCCGGCACGCCCATCATCTTTGACCTTGAGGACCACCCTGACCGCACCACTGCGGTCGGGTGCTTGCCGATGTTGGTCTCACCAACTATCGGCAACCTCAAGGTCACCAAGATGTTGGTTGACGGCGGGGCCGGCCTGAACTTGATCTCCTCAGCTGTGATCAAGAAGCTACAGATCCCAGACGGCGAGCTCGAAGAAACTGGGTCGTTCCAAGGGATCAACCCGGGAAGGAGCAAGCCAAAGGGGAAGATTACGCTGCCCGTGACCTTTGGCGGGGAGCTCAACTTCAGGACAGAGAGGATCACGTTTGATGTTGCCGATATCCCATTACCATACAATGGGATACTTGGCCGTCCTGCCCTCGCCAAGTTCATGGCAGCTTCCCACTATGCATACAACATATGCTCAAGATACCGGGGCCGATAAGCGTCATCTCTGTCCCTGGCGACAAGAAGGACGCGCTTATCTGCGCCGACAAGATCTACCGGGATGCAGCGGCCGCAGCAGAAAGCAACACACTTGCCGCTGAAGCTCCCGGGGGGAAGAACAAGACCAAGTCCGGCAAGAGCTCTGGGGCCCACTCCGGCAAACGCACCTCTTCGGAGTGCTGCGCTGCCGTCGAGGACGCACCATCGAGCTCCACCGGCAAGTGCAAGAAAGGAATGGCAGCTCCACCGGCAACCAAGAAGGTGTCCGCAAAGGAGGACGGCACTAGTGGTACCTTCACCACCAGTGCTACACTCGACCCCAAATAGGAAAGCGCGCTCGTTGCCTTCCTACGGGCGAATGTCGACGTGTTCGCATGGCAACCGTCTGACATCCCCGGCGTTCCCAGGAAGGTAATTGAGCACAAGCTTGCTGTTTGCCCTCATGCGCGGCCCGTCAAGCAGAAGGTCAGGAAGCAAGCCGTGGAGCGCCAAGAATTCATCGCCGAAGAGATAAAGAAATTGGAAGCAGCAGGCCTGGTTAGAGGCGTAATCCATCCTACGTGGTTAGCCAATCCAGTTGTCGTGCGCAAGGCCAATGGGAAGTGGAGACTTTGTATAGACTTCACTGATGTGAATAAAGCGTGTCCCAAGGATCCATTTCCCTTACCGCGTATTGACCAGATTGTCGACTCCACCGCCGGATGTGAGCTGCTTTCCTTCCTTGATGCATACTCAGGTTACCACCAGATATTCATGGCCAAAGAAGATGAAGAGAAGACTGCATTCATTACTCCATGTGGCACATATTGCTTCATACGCATGCCCTTTGGATTGAAGAATGCAGGCTCAACATTTGCGAGGGTGGTGCACACTGCTTTTGAGCCACAGATCCACAGGAATGTAGAAGCCTACATGGATGATATAGTGGTCAAGAGCAAGAGCAAAGATACCCTGATACAGGACTTAGAAGAAACCTTTGAGAATCTACGCAAGATCCAGCTCAAGCTGAACCCCGAGAAGTGCGTCTTCGGAGTTCCCTCCGGCAAGCTTCTCGGGTTCTTTGTGTCCCAGAGGGGGATTGAAGCCAATCCCGACAAGATAAAAGCCATCAAGCAGATTGAAGCCCCGAAGCGCGTCAAGGACGTAAGAAGACTTGCTGGTTGTGTGGCTGCCCTCAGCAGGTTCATTTCAAAGTCTGCAGAACGCGCCCTGCCTTTCTTCAAAATTTTGAAAAAGGCAGGTCCTATGAAATGGACTCCGGAAGCGGAGGCAGCGCTGCAAGACTTGAAAGGATACCTGTCCTCCACCCCGATACTTGTCGCACCTAGGCCACAAGAGAAGTTGCTGCTGTACCTAGCGGCAACCAATCAAGTGGTTAGTGCTGCGTTAGTAGCGGAGAGGGAGGCAGATGAGGAACCCACATCCCCGGCAAGCGAATCCAGCGACAAGCAGGGGGCTTCCCCGACAAGCTCTGGCCCCGACAAAGACAAGTCTGCGCAGGAACAAGGTGAAGTGCGAAAGAAGATGGTGCAGCGCCCAGTGTATTTTGTAAGTTCCCTATTGCAGGGGGCTAGATCAAGATACTCTGGGGTGCAGAAGTTGCTGTTCGGCCTCCTCATGGCCTCAAGGAAGCTGTGCCATTACTTCCAAGCACACGAGATAACGGTGGTCACTCGCTTTCCGTTGAAGAGGATATTGCAAAATCCCGAAGCAACAGGCAGGATCGTCGAGTGGGCACTGGAGCTGTCAAGCTTTGGTCTCAAGTTTGAGAGTACTTCAACCATACAGAGCAGAGCTTTGGCAGAATTCATAGCGGAATGGACCCCAACGCCAGATGAAGAAGTCCCAGAGACAAGCGTCCCCGTCCAAGAAGCGAGCAACGAATGGATGATGTACTTTGATGGTGCTTTCTCGCTGCAAGGCGCCGGTGCCGGCGTGGTGCTCATAGCGCCCACCGGAGAGAACCTCAAGTATGTTGTTCAAATGCACTTTCCCAAGGAGCAAGCGACAAACAATACTGCAGAGTATGAAGGTTTGCTTGCCGGCCTCAGAATTGCGGCCGAGCTTGGGATCAAGAAGTTGATTGTGCGGGGAGATTCACAGTTGGTGGTCTGACAAGTGAATAAGAGTTACCAGAGCCCTTTGATGGAAGCTTATGTTGATGAAGTGAGGAAGCTTGAAGAACACTTTGAAGGTCTGCAAATGGAGCACGTCCCAAGAGCTCAGAATGATATTGCAGATGGCCTCTCAAAGTGTGCTGCAATGAAGTTACCTGTGGAACCAGGGACCTTCGTGCTCAAGTTAACTCAGCCATCCGTTACACCATCAGTTGGGCAAAACAAGAAGAGAAAGTTGGTCTCCGGCGACTACTTGTCGGCGGATCTTCCCGAAGCCGCCGCCAAGGTCCCCAAGATCAACAGCCAAGATGCTGAGGAACAGTTTGCTCCTGCAGATCCAAGGGTCTGTACAGTTGAAGCAGGCGTTCCCGACAAGCCTTGCCCCGGCAGGCTTGCCGGGGGACCATGAGCTCCGGCAGAGCCACAGGTTCTTGCCGTCGAAGCTGAGGTTCCCGCAGCAGCCCTCATGCCTTTAGTCCTTGTTGTTGAGCCTCAGGCTCCAGCATGGGCACAGCAAATCGTCCGTTTTCTGCAAACTGGAGAACTTCCCGACGAGCCAGAACAGATAGAGAAAATAACCAGGCAGTCGAGTATGTACCAGTTCATTGGCAATGAACTGTACAGAAGAAGACTCAATGGTGTCAGGTTGAAGTGCATTTCCAGGGAAGATGGACAGAAGCTGTTGGCAGAGATACATGGAGGCATATGTGGCCACCACATTGGCGCAAGGGCACTTGCCGGGAAGGCGTTCCGGCAAGGGTTCTTTTGGCCAGAAGCCCTCCAAGATGCAACTGCACAAGTAACCAAGTGCGAAGCGTGCCAGTTCCATGCCAAGCAAATTCACCAGCCAGCTCAAGCTCTCCAGACGATCCCTTTGTCCTGGCCCTTCTCGGTCTGGGGGCTCGACATCCTCGGCCCCTTTCCCCGCGCAGTCGGGGGCTTTGAGTACTTGTACGTAGCAATCGACAAGTTCACAAAGTGGCCAGAAGTGGAACCAGTGAGAAAGGTGACAGCACAGTCAGCAGTCAGGTTCTTCAGATCGATTGTTTGCCGTTTTGGAATCCCTAACAGGGTCATCACCGACAACGGCACACAGTTTACAAGTCGCACCTTCATGCAGTACGTCCAAGACCTTGGCGCCAAGGTCTGCTTCGCTTCTGTTGCTCACCCGAGGAGCAATAGTCAAGCGGAGAGGGCCAATGCTGAAGTGCTGCGCGGACTCAAGACAAGGACCTTCGACAGGATTTCCGCCTCGGGCGTAATCTTCAGCAGCTTGAGGATTTCCGCCTCCTCTGCTTGACTTACTGCGTCCGCGGCCTGTGCCTCGTCCACAGTGTATCCGAATTCGCCCGCAGCCGCAGCTGCGGCGGCCTCCTCCATCCTGGAGGCAATGTAAGCTACATCCCGGTCAGTAGTATCCCGGGTCAGGCCCTTATTCTCCTCGGCGTTGCGGGGCTTCTCGACCAAGTTGTCGAAGAAGGTCAGCACGGTCTTCGGTGGAGGCTCCAGCCAAGTGGGGACGACGCCATGGGAGTCGCACTCGGGCATTATCGCGCGTATGGAATCGCGGGCAGTGCTGTTGCACAGCGGCACCACTCCCCGGGAAGGTCTGAACCACTCCGGGTGGGCCGGGTCATGCTTGAAGAGCTCCCGGACCATCCCCTTCAACTCCAAGACGGTGAAGTTGTAGTTCAATCCATGGCGCAGCCTCATGATGTCTGCCGCATTGCCGAATTCCCAGGCAGGCCTCTTCCTTTCTTGTAAAGGGGCGATGCGGCGGCGGAGGAAATCTGCTCCAACTTCTCCGATAGTCAGATTGGCAACCCGGAGACGAATGATCCTAATGAGGGCGATCTGAAGCTTGCTGTCCTCCGGGGCCAATTCACTCCAATCCCTGCCGCGCACTATGGCAGTCTGGCACGGTGAGGTAAAGGGCTCAGGATTAGCTTCCAGCACCCAGCACCAATCGGCTCTCCACTCCTCCCACTTGCCGCGGAGCTCTCCCATCAAGTACGAGTCCTTCTTATTCAGCCTGAAGATCCAGGAGATGCCGCCGGAGAGGGGAGCGCCAGACTCTACTCTAGGCATGAAGAAGTGGCGGAAAAGGGCTACATTTGGATGAACCCCAACATAGTTTTCGCACAGATGTGCGAAAACGGCCATCGTAAGGATGGCGTTGGGGGTGAAATCTAGGAGCTGGAGGCCATACGTATTCATTACATCACAAAAGAACTCCGAGTACGGAGGGCACAGACCACAATGGAAGAATGCTGCAAAGAAAAAGTACCCACCGGGGAACATGTCAACGGCGACGGCGGGGAGGACTCTGGTGCGGGGATGAGCTTTGGTCTCCCTCGCCCAGAACAAATAGTATTTGTCCCGCAGCTCCCTCGCGCCAAGCCTCGGCGCGAAGACCACGCACTTCTTCCGCAGGGCTGCCAGCTTCGCCGCCTGCTCGGACTTCTCCTTCTTGGCCTTGTCACTCTTCGCCTTGTCGCTCTTCGGAGCCATGGCGAGGGCAGCGAGGAAAGAGGCGAGGAGGTCGACGGTGCCGCGGATGCGGGAGACGGCGGAGGAAGGGAGGGGCTTGGCTCTCTGTCGACCTTTGGGAGGTGGAGGGCGACGGGGGTTTCTGGAGAATCAAGGCGCAATGAAAACGATGGAGGGGAACTGCCCCTGCTTCCTCTGCTTTTAAGGGGGAAGTGGGGGACGTTCCGCATTTCCCATTAAAGAACAGGCCACGATCCCTCCCACGACGCCGCAATCGACGCGTGCCGTTAGGGAGGGATGCGGCGGATGCGGGAGGGGATACGGCTTGCCGTGGGCCGCGTGTGCCCGTGCACTGTCTTGGGCCTGGCCCAACAGCGCTCGGCACCGTGTGTGGCCCAGGCCCGGGGGCTCCTGTCGGTGTACTAAGATAGGGGTACCTTAGTACCCCAACTTGTGCACGGACAGTAGTAGCTTCCCGTGGCAGGGCTTACCACGTGCTCGCCAAGAACCGTTCTGGTCCCTATGAAGCCATTCAAGAACAAAGTATACAAGTCAGAAGATCAAGGCCCCGGCAAGAGGAGCTTGCCGGGAAGGCCGCACCAGGCTCAAGGTTATCACTTTAGCACAAGACACTGGCAAGAGGAGCTTGCCAGGAAGGCCAAGGAACACATACCTCAAGAGATGTCTCGGCGCATCATGCGCCCCGGCAGGACCCGGAGAGCGACAAGCTTCCGGGCCCGGCAAGATCGCGACCCCGGCAAGGTGCTTGCCGGGGAAACCTACGCTGTGTGCCCGCGCTCCAGCTCATCTGCCCACGTGTCGCCCTGGGGCCCTTCCAGGGGCACGTGGCAGATGGCTGTGCAGCCTGGGGCACACGGTGGCAAGCCACGGTGACGAGGCTACCGCCGTGGCGAATGGAGAAGCATGGACGGACGCTTTTGGGGGCGACGGCGACGGGCATTTAATGCCCTTGTCCCCCACTGTCAAAGTTAGGTGAAGACCACTGTTCATATACTGTTTATACACTGTTGCAACTACCACCAAATTTACACTTTTACCCTCCTCTACGTTGACACCTGTCGGTGACCCCTTTGAGCTATAAAAGGAGGCCCATGCACAACGTAGAGGAGGTTCGAAACCTAGACAACTCTCTCGCTCGGTGTAGCTAGTACGGTAGATCTTCAAGCACCCGAGCTCAAGAACTCAATACAACCTAAGCAGGAGTAGGGTTTTACGCGTCCGCGCGGCCCGAACCTGGGTAAAACTGCCCGCGTGTGCTCCTCGATCTGCTCTCCGTGCTCCCTCCGCTCCCTTACCGCAACGTAGAAGGGGCTCCGGTCCCATAGGTGCTCGTGGGAGGGCAGTTTCCCCCGACAATGACTTTGATTACCTAAGGAGAGGGTGGTGATGGGGAGGCCGCAGCAGGACTCATGGAGTATCATCTCCCGAATGCAGAACCTGTACCGCCGAAGAAGCCTTCCTCCCCGTCGGGTTTGGAGCAGGAACGCGGTGAAGGCCGGTGAGGAAGACTCTCGCCTCATGCCGTGTGGCCGCATTGTTGAGGCGAGACATCAGCACCTTCAGCTCGCCGTAGACCGCGTCGCTAGACGCCGCGCACCGCTCTAGGAACACCTTCGCCGATGACGATGGGGAGTCCACGTGCACCGTGGTGGGGACGCTGCCCATGGCGATCGAAGGCCCGCGAGAGCGGTGATTAGTTGGCAGCAGGAAGACAAAAAGATTAGCTGGGTGTGTACATGTTGTTGGCTAGTTGGTCTCCTAGTATATATGGTGCTGAATTACTGATTACTCGATGCAAGCCACTAATTAATTAAAAAACTAAAAGATAAGATGAAATTAACATGCTCTTAGTCCTTATCACTGTAGTTCACAAGGATGCATTATACCTTCTCCTGATGCGCCTGTGGCTGCAAAGAGAATAAATAAATAAAAGAAGACAGTACCACATACATCTATCTTCCTTTCTTTGTAAAAGATTCTAGTTGTGGTACACATCAGTTCATAATTCCCCAAAAATTCTTTGGTATAATCCACATACTTGGACCAATTTAGGATTTTCATGAAGGAAATATGCCCTAGAGGCAATAATAAAGTTATTATTTATTTCCTTATATCATGATAAACATTTATTATTCATGCTAGAATTGTATTAACCGGAAACTTAGTACATGTGTGAATACATAGACAAAACAGAGTGTCCCTAGTATGCCTCTACTAGACTAGCGCATTGATCAAATATGGTTATGTTTCCTAGCCATAGACATGAGTTGTCATTTGATCGTTTAGTTTTACTGCTATTGCTTTCTTCACGACTTATACATGTTCCTATGACTATGAGATTATGCAACTCCCGAATACCGAAGAAACACCTTGTATGCTATCAAATGTCACAATGTAACTGGGTGATTATGAAGATGCTCTACAGGTGGCTCCGAAAGTGTTCGTGGTGTTGGCATAGATCAAGAATATGATTTGTCACTCCGAATGTCGGAGAGGTATCTCTGGGCCCTCTCGGTAATACACATCATAATAAGCCTTGCAAGCAAATGACTAATGAGTTAGTCATGAGATGATGTATTACGGAACGATTAAAGAGACTTGCCAGCAACGAGATTGAAATAGGTATTGAAATACCGACGATCGAATCTCGGGCAAGTAACATACCGATGACAAAGGGAACAACGTATGTTGTTATGCGGTTTGACCGATAAAGATCTTCGTAGAATATGTAGGAGCCAATATGAGCATCCAGGTTCTGCTATTGGTTATTGACCGGAGATGAGTCTCGGTCATGTCTACATAGTTCTCGAACCCGTAGGGTCCGCACGCTTAACGTTCAATGACGATCAGTATTATGAGTTTATGATTTTGATGTATCGAAGGCAGTTCGGAGTCCCAGATGAGATCACGAACATGACGAGGAGTCTCGGAATGTCCGAGACGTAAAGATCGATATATTGGAAGGCTATATTCGGACATCGGAAAGGTTCCGAGTGGTTCGGGCATTTTTCCGGAGTATCGGGAGGTTATCGGAACCCCCCGGGAGAATTTATGGGCCTTATGGGCCATAAGAAGGAAGCACACCAGCCCACAAGGGGCTGGTGCACCCCCCTTGGGCAGGAGGCCGAATTGGAATAGGTTTGGGGGGGGGGGGGCTTTCCTTCTCTCGTACTCCTCCTTCCCTTCCTCTCCTACTCCAACTAGGGAAGGGGGGGATCCTACTCCCGGTGGGAGTAGGACTCCTCCTAGGCGCGCCATAGAGGGCCGGCCTCTCCCCCTCCTCCACTTCTTTATATAAGGGGGTGGGGCACCTCGTAGACACAAGTTGATCATTGATCTTTTAGCCGTGTGCGGTGCCCCTTCCACAGAAACACACATCGGTCGTACCGTTGCAGTGCTTAGGCGAAGCCCTGCGCTGGTAGCTTCATCATCTCCATCACCACGCCGTCGTGCTGACAAAACTCCCCCGTGAAGCTCAACTGGATCAAGAGCTCGCGGGACGTCATCGAGCTGAACGTGTGCTGAAAGCGGAGGTTCCGTACGTTCGGTGCTTGATTAGTTGGATCGCGAAGACGTTCGACTACATCAACCGTGTCACTAGACGCTTCCGCTTTCGGTCTACGAGGGTACGTAGACACACTCTCCCCTCTCGTTGCTATGCATCTAGTAGATAGATCTTGTGTGATCGTAGGAAAATTTGGAAATACTACGTTCCCCAACAGTGGTATCATGAGCTAGGTCTATGCGTAGATGATATGCACGAGTAAAACACAATGAGTTGTGGGCGATAATAGTCATACTGCTTACCAGCATGTCATACTTTGATTCGGCGGTATTGTGAGATGAAGTAGCCCAGACCGACATTACGCGTACGCTTACGCGAGACTGGTTTCACTGTTACAAGCACTCGTCGCTTAAAGGTGACCGATGGGTGTCTGTCTCTCTCACTTTAGTTGAATCGAGTGTGGCTAAGCCCGATCCTTGCGAAGGTTAAAACAACACATACTTGACGAAAAATCATTGTGGTTTTTGTATGTGTAGGTAAGAACGGTTCTTGCTAAGCCCGTAGCAGCCACGTAAAACTTGCAACAACAAAGTAGATGACGTCTAACTTGTTTTTGCAGGGCATGTTGTGATGTGATATGGTCAAGACGTGATGAGTTATACGTTATTGTATGAGATGATCATGTTTTGTAAATTATCGGCAACCGGCAAGAGCCTTATGGTTGTCTCTTTATTGTATGAATTGCGAAGGCCATGTAATTGATTTACTTTATCACTATGAGTTAGCGATAGTAGTAGTAGAAATAGTTGGTGAGATGACCACGACGCTACGATGAAGATCATGGTGTCAAGCCGGTGACGATGGAGATCATGACGATGCTTTGGAGATGGAGATCAAAAGCACAAGATGATGATGGCCATATCATGTCACATATTTTGATTGCATGTGATGTTTATCTTATTGTGCTTCTTATTTTGCTTAGTACGGCGGTAGCATTATAAGATGATCCCTTAAAAAATTTCAAGGTACAAGCGTTCTCCCTGAGTATGCACCATTGCGAAAGTTCGTCGTGCCGAAACACCACCTGATGATCAGGTGTGATAAGCTCTACGTTCAAATACAGCGGGTGTAAGACAGTTTTGCACATGCAGAATACTCGAGTTAAACTTGACGAGCCTAGCATGTACAGACATGGCCTCGGAACACCGGAGACCGAAAGGTCGAGCGTGAATCATATAGTAGATATGATCAACATAAGATGTTCACCATTGAAAACTACTCCATCTCACGTGATGATCGGACATGGTTTAGTTGATTTGGATGACGTGATCATTTAGATGACTAGAGGGATGCCTATCTAAGTGGGAGTCCTTTAGTAATATGATTAATTGAACTTTAATTTATCATGAACTTAGTCTTGATAGTATTTTCAAATTATGTTGTAGATCAATAGCTCGTGTTATAGCTCCCCTATGTTTTTGATATGTTCCTAGAGAAAACTAAGTTGAAAGATGCTAGTAGCAATGATGCGGACTAGGTCCGTGATCTGAGGATTATCCTCATGGCTGCACAGAAGTATTATGTCCTTGATGCACCGCTAGGTGACAAACCTATAGCAGGAGCAGATGGAGACGTTATTAACATTTGACAAGCTCGGTATGATGACTACTTGATAGTTTAGTGCGCCATGCTTTACGGCTTATAACTGGGACTTCAAAAACGTTTTGAACACCACAGCGCATATGAGATGTTCCAAGAGTTGAAATTAGCATTTCATACTTATGCCCATGTCGAGAGGTATAAGACCTTTGACAGTACTTTGCCTACAAGATGGAGGAGAATAGCTCAACCAGTGAGCATGTGCTCAGATTATCTGGGTACTACAATTGCTTGAATCAAGTGGGAGTTAATCTTCCAGATAAGATAGTAATTGACAAAGTTCTCTAGTCACTATCACCAAGTTAGTAGAACTTCGTGATGAACTATAGTATGCAAGGGATGACGAAAGTAATTCCCGAGCTCTTCGCGGTGCTGAAATTGGCGAAGGTAGAAATCAAGAAAGAGCATCAAGTGTTGATGGTTAATGATACGTCCATTTTGCATCATGCTTATATGTTGATATTTATTGCATTATGGGTTGTTATTACTTGTTTTGTCACAATGCTTATGCCTTTTCTCTCTTATTTTACAAGGTTTACATAAAGAGGGAGAATGCCGGCAGCTGGAATTCTGGGCTGGAAAAGGAGCAAACTCTGGAAACCTATTATGCACAACTCCAAAAGCCCCGAAACTCAACAGAACTCCATTTCAGAAAATATAAAAAATATCTGGCGAAAGAAGTTCATGAGGGGGGCCACCGGCTGTCCACGAGGGTGGGGGGCGCGCCCCCTGTCTCGTGGGCCCACCGAGTGTCCCCAGATGCCCATCTTCTACTATATTAGGTGTTTTGACCTGGAAAAAAAAATCATAAGGAGGCTTTCGGGACCACACGCCGCTGTCTCGAGGCGGAACCGAGGCGGAAACCAATCTAGGGCTCCGGCAGAGCTGTTTTGCCGGGGATACTTCCCTCCGGGAGGGGGAAATCGTCACCGCTGTTATCACCAACAACTCTCCCATCTTGGGGAGGGCTATCTTCATCAACAACTTCACCAGCACCATCTCCTCTCAAACCCTAGTTCATCTCTTGTATCCAATCTTTGGACCCAAACCTCAAATTGGTACCTGTGGGTTGCTAGTAGTGTTGATTACTCATTGTAGTTGATGCTAGTTGGTTTATTTGGTGGAAGATCATATGTTCAGATCCATTATGCATATTAATACCCCTCTGATCATGAACAATATTATGTCTTGTGAGTAGTTACTTTTGTTCCTAAGGACATGGGAGAAGTCTTGCTATTAGTAGTCATGTGAATTTGGTCTTCGTTCGATATTTTGATGAGATGTATGTTGTCTTTCCTCTAGTGGTGTCATGTGAACATCGACTACATGACACTTCACCATTATTTGGGCCTAGAGGAAGGCATTGGGAAGTAATAAGTAGATGATGGGTTGCTAGAGTGACAGAAGCTTAAACTCTAGTTTATGCGTTGCTTCGTAAGGGGCTGATTTGGATCCATATGTTTCAAGCTATGGTTAGGTTTACCTTAATACTTCTTTTGTAGTTGCGGATGCTTGCATTAGAGGTTAATCATAACTGGGAGGCTTGTCCAAGTAAGGACAGCACCCAAGCACCGGTCCACCCACATACCAAACTATCAAAGTACAGAACGCGAATCAGATGATCGTGATGAAAACTAGCTTGACGATAATTCCCATGTGTCCTCGGGAGCGCTTTCCTTTATATAAGAGTTTGTCCAGGCTTGTCCTTTGCTACAAAAAGGATTGGGCCACCTTGCTGCACCTTATTTACTTTTACCTTTTGTCACTTGCTACCAATTACCTTATCACAAAACTATCGGTTACCTATAATTTCAGTGCTTGCAGAAAATACCTTACTAAAAACTGCCTATCATTTCCTTCTGCTCCTCGTTGGGTTCGACACTCTTATTTATTGAAAGGACTACGGTAGACCCCCTACACTTGTGGGTCATCAAGACTCTTTTCTAGCGCCGTTGCCGGGGAGTGAAGCGCCTTTGGTAAGGAAAAAATTATATAGTGTGCTGAAATTTATTGTCACTTGTTACTATGGCTCATAACCCTTTGAGGGGCTTGTTCGGGGTATCTTCATCCCGACCAGAAGAGCAAAGAGTTGATCCTCAACCTAATGCACCTACTGAAAATGTTTGCTTTGAAATTCCTTCGGGTATGATACATAAACTGCTTGAAAATCCTTTTACACGAGACGGAACATTGCATCCCGATTTACATCTAATCTATGTGGATGAAGTTTGTGGATTGTTTAAGCTTGCAGGTATGCCCAAGGATGTTATCAAGAAGAAGGTCTTCCCTTTATCTTGCGGCCATCCTTTTCTTTCTTCACTTTTGTAACACTTGTGGCAACAGAAGGTCGGACATCATTTTTATTTTGACTGCTCCTCTTGGGAACCCATGCCATCTTCTTCTTCCTCAACTCCTGTGCACTAAGTTTTTGTAATTTCTTCCTTTGCCAATGCGATAAGCCGAGTGGGCACCTCGGCTGTGATTCTGTTTCAACCAATGCCAACTCCTTTTTGTCCTTGTGCACTCTCAACTTCTTCCCTTCAGATTTGGCACTTGATTAACTTGTCTCGTTGCCTTTTGTAGCCAATGTCAATACTTTAATTGGTTCTTTGTTATTTGAGATCAAATCTGAAGTAGCATAGTTACGACCATCTTTCTTGACCCGGTACACTTGCTTGACCACCTCTTTCTTGTTCCTTGAGCTCCGGACCGATTCCTTACGATTAAAATGGTTTTTGACGTGTGATTGTTCATCAAATGTTGATCTTTTTGGATCTGAAAAATGTTGGTGACATGATCTAAAATAAGATGGATAATGTGCCCTTGTATCATACATGTCCCATGATGGATATGGATTTACATGAGCGTAGGGAGGTATCCACGACATTGGCATTGGCGGCCCAAAGTAAGGATATAAATATGCAGCATTGAGATTCTCACTTTGCCAATACCGATCCTGGGATTTGCGCCTAAGGGGTGATCTTGATGCTTTTGTTTCATTCGTTCGATAAGCACTCTTTGCCTCACTTATCTTTTGATATTTTTCTAATAACTGCGCAAAAGTGATTTTCGTCTTTTCGCTTTTGTGCTTACCATGGCCTTTGCTTTCTTTGGTTGTGCCTGCATCGGTATTTGAATTTTCTTGTTGCCCCCCAGTGCTAGATGTCACCATTTTAGTTTTGTCGGAATTTCCGTCTTCAAGATTGTTCTTGATGCTCTTTTTAACCATATCCTTGCTTGAAGACTTGACCCCGTCATCATTGGTGTGCACTTGTTGACCTTTAGATGAATCGGCTTGAGATAGCCGAGTCAACATTTGATCACCATCAAAACCAATCCGATACGACTGGCCATATGCTCGTGCCTCGACAAAGTCAAATTGTCCTATGTTGTCCGATTGTGCGGCTTGATGAATCACATTGTTGTCTTTGATATTCTCTTCAAACAAGCATTGCAGTTGTTCTTGTCCTGATGGCTCGACATCGTGATCAATTATAATAGGATTTGTCGACGATGCACCAATGATGTGATGTAACATCCCAAAATTCTAAATTTTGGAATGTTATATTAAATAGATAATTTTGATTGCTTATGTGAAATTGAGTGAAATTTGAAATTTTTGAAAGTTAAATGAGAGGGAATGAAATGACTTTCCCAAACTATCACTTTGCATTTATGTTCCCCATGAATTCAAATTCATTTCATCACAAAACCCTGGAGTGAAGATAATATGACCTCTTCCATTTAATGAAATGAAAAGGGTTTGAAAAGATTTGAATTCTATTTTGAAATATTTCCAATTCAAAAACTTTATGGAAATCAATGATTTTCCCTGAGAGAAGATAAAATGACTTCTTCAAATTATAAGAAATATGATTTGGAAGTTCTTTTGAAATATTTTGAAACTCATTTTTCAAATTTGAGTTATTTGAGTTTTATTCAAATTATTTTTATCCAAAAATAAAATATATAGAAAATAGTTTAAAATGATTCACTACAATGGAAAATTGGATAAAAATGAGTTTTAAGTAATTTTGATATTTTAAAATATTTTTATTTGGTTTTTAAATAAACCAGAAGCACTGTTTGATTTATTTAAAATTTTGAGGATTTTATTTTACTCTAGAAAAATGTTCCTGTTGTACTAAATCATTTTCTAAAAATTTTGCTATATAATATGCCTATATAAAATTTTCTTCCATTTTCGTTATTTAGTTTTTCTTTTTTTGTTTCTATTTTAAAAAAACAATACTGCAGGTGCGGTCCTTTATTATTTGTTGCTCGGGTGCACATATTAGCAGCAACATCTTTTTTTTAAATGCCCCTTCATGGTCAGGCCCAGACAGCCTTTTTCTTTTCTCTTCCCAATTTTTTTCTTTTCACTTGGGCCGAATTTTTTATTAAAAAGGAAAAAAAACCTCCAGCGCGCACACTGCTCCTACGCGTGCGGCCAGCCCGTATGAATTTAGCCCGTGCATTTTTCCTTCGTTTTATATGTTCTTCTACGTTTAGAGCATCTCCAGCCGCGCCCCCAACAGGCCCCCCAGGCCACTTTTTCGGCGCCAGCGCCGAAAAAATGGCCCAGTCGCGCCCCCACGAGCCCTGTTTCGCCGGATTGGGCTGAAACTGGCACCGGCGGACCCAACCCGAACCCGGCGTGCTGGGGGTCGCCTGGGGGCGCCGGATGGGTCGTTTTTTGCGCGAACTATGATGGCCCCCCTGTCAGCGACGCGTTGCTTCGTCGTCCTCATCGCCTCGGTTCCCGCGGGAATCAATGCCAAAGCTGTCGCGCTGCCGCGCCGTCGCCTCCATTGATGCCCCGCGCTGCCGAGATGCAGCGCTGGTCAGCCTGCCCATTGATGTCGCGCAGCGAACCGTCGCGTCGCCCGGCGCCACGGGCGCCCGCCATGCATCGCCTGGCATGCGCCTCTCGCCGCCCGAGCTCCGGCTATAAAAGCCGCTCACCTCGCCGATGAATGCCACACCGCAGCACATCGCCCCCCGCACTCTCCACACTGCCACGCGCGCTTCGCCGCTTCCTCCGCTGCTCGCTGCTTCGTCGCCGACACGCACTGCGCCCCCATGCCGCCTCGCCGCCGAGGAGCTGCGGGCTACCGCGGCGTCCGCGTTCGTCCGTCCGGCACCTACTCCGCCGAGATTTGGTCGGGCGACGTGCGCCTCGGCCTCGGAACCTTCAACACCACTCAAGAGGGCGCCCGCGCGTACGACGCTTAGGCGTGGCGCCTCCGGCGTTCGCGTTGGGACATGAACTTCACGGACGTGCCGATGCGGGAGCGGGCACAGGAGTTGGCACCTCCCCCGCGGCTTATCACCGACGACGATCATCGGAAGAACCGTAGGCGGGAGCACCGTCTCAGCCTGGCCGAGATGGACGAGGAAGCCATGGCGACATGGCGCCAAAACTTCCCGCAAGACATCATCAACGAGCACTAGTTCTCGGCCGAGAAGAGGGCAGAGAGGAAGAAGAGGAGGGAGGAGCGAGCGGCCTATCGCGAGGACAAGCGAGCGCGGAAGGCGGTCGCTAAATTCAACATCGAGCTAGGAGATGCGTCCTCCTAGGACTCCAACGATGAGCGGTTCCTTGACGCCTACGCTGAGACGTCAGAGGAGGACATCACCGAGGCAGAGTCCGAGTCGGAGAATGACGAGTAGTACTAGTTCGTAGGAGAAGACTATGTGAACTATCTATTTATCTATCTATCGTAGGATAAGATTATGTGAACTATCTATCTATCGTAGGATATATGTGAACTATCTATCTATCTATCGTATGTGAAACTATGATTTTATTTGCGACTATGTGATTCTATTTCAATAGACGCCGAAACACGTCGAGCCTGGGCCGTTTTGCGCCGGAAATTGGGCCAATCCAGCGCCGAAAATGGGCTGAAAGCGCCGAAACTGGGCCGATATCGGCGCCTGGGGGCGACCTGGGGGGCGGCGACTGGGAACGCACTGGCACCCAAGCCGAAAGTAGCGCCGGCTCGCCCCCAGGCGGCGGTTTTCGGCGCGTCTTGGGGCGCAACGGCTGGAGATGCTCTTTGTCCCACGTTGCCTAGCCTTTGACCCTTAAGCCTCTATTCCATCTATAAATATAGACTCATAGAAACTCCAAAAATCATTTGAATTCGGGTTAAACCAATATTTTGGTTTGACTAGATTCACAAAAGAAAACAATTATTTCTTCTCTCCGGTGGAAATTCTGGAAGTCGTCTCCTCTCTGTGAAGTCGTCTTTTCTCTACCTTATAAATGTATCTTTCTTCGTATTTTTTCTACTCCCGTAGTTTATTATATTTAGAGTACTGTATGGTAGAATAATTAGATTATCAATTTGTCTCTGTATTTATACATTAGACCTAGTATTCTTTTAGCCGTAGCTATTTGTTTTTTTCTCCCTCTCCGTAAAACAGCTTGGCCCTGATTTTTCAAATAGCAATAACTTTTTACTCCTTCATCGAAATTAGATGAAATCAGCGCCCATAGTTTCTTTTTGATTCCACCTATCCAGTGAATCTATCAAATGAACTTTTTGTAATTTTCAAATTTCGAAATTTGTTCAGATTCATATTCAAACTTCTTTTGATCATATTTTTTTAACTGTAACTCCGTTTGAGTTAATTCTTTTTTCAAATCGAAGCTCCTGACCTAAACTTTCTGATAAGGCCAAATTCACATAATTTTGGAACTATTAGAAATTTTTTCGGTTGCAAGAGTTATTTTCTTGTTTTGAAGTTTTCCGAAGTGTTTTCTTCGTTCTTTCCGATCTGCTGAGTGATTGCCTGTGTGTGGTTACTATTGCTTGCTTACGATAGATTGATCGAAGTGTGACAAGTAGATCTATCACGAGTTATGAGTGCGAATAATCGACATCAACCGTACAAGGCAAGTTCATACTTTGATCATATTTTCCAATACCAGTTTTAATTGCATTAGTTCTATCCTCAAAGATTGCATGAGTAGGACTTGATCACATGTGATGATGCTTTGTAGTTCATGAGGTAGGAACCCAATGACTTGAGAACAAACCCAGGAATATACGTGTTGTTATTCATTGCTTAGTCGTGCTTGTAGAGGTGGATTGGTATGAGAGTTTTCACGAAAGTTGTGAGTGTAATAACAACTAAGGATTCTTTAAGGTGGAAACTTAATATACATCTGGATGGATTGGTTGTGGCACCCTGAGGATGGACCAGTGGTTTGCCAGGGCACCCTGGGGATGGACCAGTGGTTTGCTCGGACACCTGGGGATATACCAGTGTTGTCCAAGGAATGCCACCCAGGCTCAAAGGGATCATATGATATTTCATTCCTAGAAACTTCCATGTGCAGCCACAAGCCATTATGGGCTCTGGCATAGTTGAGTAAGTTGTGGGAAACCTTTCCATGATGGGCTAGCAGATGTAGGGGGATTGTAGGTGTACCGGCCTATCTATCGGTTAAGGGGACCTCTTCGGAAAGACTGTGTCTCGGTCATCTGGTTCTCAAACACCATGCAGTGCGAGAAATTAAATGGAGGCAATCGAGTCTTGTGGGGAAAAGTGCACAAACCTCTGTAGAGTGTACAAACTATTCATGAGTAGCCGTGTCCACGGTTATGGACATCTTGAGTATCTATAAGTGGATTATTTTATTGATCTCATCACTTGATCTAATAAAATTGTTGAGATATTAATTTTGGTAACTTGGGGATTTAAAATGGGGGTACCATTCTCAATGTTCATGCTAAATTTTAACCAAGTCGTAAATAAAATACATTCCTTTGTTGTAGGGAAAAACTAACTTTATGCAAAATCAGCCTTACAGCCTCCACCAGCCAAATATGCATGTAGTTGTAGGCATTGTTCATCATTACTACTATAGTGTGAATTTGCCAGTACATTCAATGTACTGACCTACATGGCTGCAACGTCTCATGTTGCAGGAATTATTCGACGAGTAGGTGTTACATTAGGGTTGCGCTGTCTACACTCAACTTTGCCGTTGGTGTTGATAATACAATGGAATTGTACAAGGGGATAATTATTTTTATAATACAATGGAATTGTACAAGGGGACAATACAATGGAATGTACTGACCTAAAGGAAACTCTTGACACATTATTTTTATAATACAATGGAATTGTACAAGGGGATAATTATTTTTATTGAAAAGTTTATGAAATCAAGGTTCACAAAGTTTCCATGGGCATGAACAAAGTTCAAGGCTAGCTCCCACTTTAACAATGCTCGTCTTTCTCACTTTTGCTTTTCTTTTTGAAAAAGTTTTAGGTTCCCCTCTTTAAATTTTTTGTTTTTAAACTTTATAAAAGCACTCAACAGAAATAAATGACTCTCTAAAACTTTCGGGTTGTCTCCCTGGCAGCGCTTTCTTTAAAGCCATTAAGCTAGGCATATAGTGCTCAAGTAATGGATCCACCCGGATCCCAAGGTATATCAAAGACAATTTTAATTAGCAATGATTTGGCATTTAGTAGTGAGCACAGAGTGATATGTGTCATGAAACAACGAAGTCTAACTCTCTTCCTATGCATAGGCATGTCATACAAGAACAATTCATGCACATCAAGTAAAGTCCAATGCATAGTATAAGAAGTTTCTTGCAATTTTATCGTGTTGGAAACATAGAGAGGCGGAGATGTAGTTCCTCTCTCATAATAATTGCAAGTAGGAGCAGCAAGCATATGCATATTATATTCATCAAAATCATGTGTAACAAAAAAAGGCAACCCATCAATATAATCCTTAATAAGTGCAAACTTCTCCGATATAGTGTAGTTTGGAGAACTCAAAAATATAATAGGACTATCATGCGTGGGTGCAATAGCAACAATCTCATGTTTAACATAAGGAACTATAGCAAGTTCATCTCCATAAGCATAATTCATATTGGCATCTTGGTCACAAGCATAGCAAGCATCATCAAAAAGGGATATTTCAAAAGAATCCAAGGGATAATATCAATCATCATAGCATTCGTCCTTCGGTAAGCACGAAGGGAAATTAAACAATGTATGATTTGAAGAGTTTCTCTCATTAGAAGGTGGGCACGGGTAGCTAACCCGCTCTTCCTCCTTTTGTTCTTCGCTCTCCTCGTCATCTTTTTCATCTAATGAGCTCACAGTGTCATCAATTTCCTCTTCCATAGACTCCTGCAAAATATTAGTCTCTTCTTGGACAACGGAGGAGTCCTCAATATATGGTTTAACATAGTCATTAAAAGCATAATTATCATAAAAGTATTTAAATGGCAAAATTTTCAGATTTGTAAAGAGTAGCATCATACTTTTCAATTAAAGAAGCAATTTCATAAGCACGCTTAAAAGCAACAAATTCTTCAATTTGTTCAACATCATAGTAACTATAAACACCCTTAGCATACGAAGATACGATTCCATTATCACTAAACTCACATTGGTCGGGAAGGTGTTTCGTAGGGTCTTTAGAACAACAAGTAAAATCATATATTTCACATAAATTCCAAGCATAGCATTGCAAATGATGAATTTGATCTAGTAAAAGTTTCCCTTTTTCAAATATGCGGTGTCGCACATAACAAGCGGGCTCGTCTAAAGATTTTCCCTCAACTAAGCTAGTCGGGGTTTCAGCCCGAGCACATAGGGATCGAAGATGATCCAAGTAATAAGCTTCAGTAGTGTGATAGATTTTGAGTGGTTCTCCAACCACAGGGGTACCACTATTTTTTTGGTATTTTGCGTTTCCCACCCATAACTAAAGATAGAAAACAACTTACAACAGCAAATAATATCTACTTAGTGATAAATCAAACAGACACACACAAGAATATTCACCCCACGCTATTGCTCCCCGGCAACGGCGCCAGTAAAAGGGCTTGATAACCCACAAGTGTAGGGGATCAGTTGTAGCCTATTTCGATAAGTAAGAGTGTCGAACCCAATGAGGAGCTAAATGTAGAACAAATATTCCCTCAAGTTCTATCGACCACCGATACAACTCTATGCGCGCTTGACGTTCACTTTACCTAGAACAAGTATGAAACTAGAAGTATTTTGTGGTTTTTGTGGGATAGGTTTGCAAGAATATAAAGAGCACGTAAATAAAACTAGGGGCTGTTAAGATAAAGACACAACTAAATTAGTTTTAGTAGAGAACTTTTTGTCACGAGAAAGTTATTTGTCCCTAGGCAATCGAGAACTAGACCGGTAATCACTATTGTAATTTTATTTGAGGGAGAGGCATAAGCTGACATACTTTCTCTTCTTGGATCATATGCACTTATGATTGGAACTCTAGCAAGCATCCACAACTACTAAAGATCATTAAGGTAAAACGCAACCATAGCATTAAAGTATCAAGTCCTCTTATTCCCATACGCAAACAACTTACTTACTCGGGTCTGTACTTCTGTCACTCACGCCACCCACCATAAGCAAATCATGAACATATTGCAAATCCTACAACGGGGATCCCTCATGCTTGCGCGACACGGAGAGCACCATAGGACAACACCAATAATAAAGCATGCAAGTCAAACCAATCACAATCATCAATTAACCCATAGTACAAAACAGATCTACTCAAACATCATAGGATAACCATACATCATTGGGAAACAATATATAGCGTTGAGCACCATGTTTAAGTAGAGATTATAGCAGTTATAAGAGGGGTTACACCGCTGCATAGAGGGGGGAAGAGTTGGTGATGACGGCGGTGAAGTTGTTGGGGTATATTGCAGTGACAATGATGGCCCTGGCGGCACTCCGGTGCCACCGGAAGCGAGGGGGAGAGAGCCCCCCTCCTTCTTCTTCTTCCTTGACCTTCTCCCAAAATGGCAGAAGGGTTTCCCCTCTGGTCCATGGTCTCCATAGCCTGGGAGGGGCGAGAGCCCCTCCGAGATTGGATATGTCTCTCTCTGTTTCTCCGTTCCCAGATTCTGGCCTTCCACCATTTCTTAAATTTCCGGAGATCCGTAACTCCGATTGGGCTGATTTTTGGACATGATTTTTACCCGGACATTATCTTTCTTGCGGCGAAAGAAGGGCACCAACCGCCTTACGGAGTGGCCACGAGGGCGCAGGGCGCGCCTGCCCCCCTGGGCGTGATAACCCACAAGTGTAGGGGATCAGTTGTAGCCTCTTTCGATAAGTAAGAGTGTCGAACCCAACGAGGAACTAAAGGCAGAACAAATATTCCATCAAGTTCTATCGACCACCGATACAACTTTACACACGATTGACGTTTACGTTACCTAGAACAAGTATGAAACTAGAAGTACCTTGTAGTTTTTGTGGGATAGGTTTGCAAGAATAAAAAGAGCACTTAAATATAAACTAGGGGCTGTTAAGATAAAGAAGGAATAAAGTTAATATAGCGAGTGTGCAAAAGTGGTGGTAGGAGTTGCGAAATTGCCCCTAAGCAATTGACTACGTTACTAGACCAATAGCAAGTTTTATGTGGGAGAGGCCACTGCTAGCATGTCATCCCTTACTTGGAATTATATGCACTTATGATTGGAACTATTAGCAAGCATCCGCAACTACTAACGTTCATTAAGGTAAAACCCAACCATAGCATTAAGATATATTGGTCCCCCTTCAATCCCGTATGCATCAATTTCTATGCTAGGTTGAAGCTTCTGTCACTCTTGCCCTCCAATACGTAGTCCTATCAACATACAACTAACCCTATGGTGTGATCCACGCGCGCGCTCATATGATGGGCACCAAAGTACAGCAACATAACCACAAGCAATTTAAATCAATCATAGCAATTCACGAATCACCGATAGGACAACGATAATCTACTCAGACATCATAGGATGGCAACACATCATTGCATAATAATATGAAGCATAAATCACCATGTTCAAGTAGAGGGTACAACGTGTTGCGGGAGAGTGGACCGTTGTAGATAGATGGGGGAAGGTGATGGAGATGTTGGTGAAGATGACGGAGGTGTTGGTGTAGATCGCCGTCACACGATGATGGCCCCGGTGGCACTCCGGCGCCACTGGAAGCGAGGGGGAGAGAGGCCCCTCCTTCTTCTTCTTCTTCCTTGACCTTCTCCCTCGATGGGAGAAGGGTTTCCCCTCTGGTCCATGGTCTCCATGGCTTGGGAGGGGCGAGAGCCCCTCCGAGATTGGATCTGTCTCTCTGTCTCTCTCTGTTTCTGCGTTCCCAGGTTCTGTCCCTTCAACGTTTCTTATATTCCCGGAGATCCGTAACTCCGATTGGGCTAATTTTTTGACACGATTTTTATATGGATATTAGATTTCTTGCGGCGAAAGAAGGGCATCAACCGCCTTACGGAGTGGCCACGAGGGCCCAGGGCGCGCCTGCCCCCCCTGGGCGTGATAACCCACAAGTGTAGGGGATCAGTTGTAGCCTATTTCGATAAGTAAGAGTGTCGAACCCAACGAGGAGCTAAAGGCAGAACAAATATTCCATCAAGTTCTATCGACCACCGATACAACTTTACGCACGCTTGACATTTACTTTACCTAGAACAAGTATGAAACTACAAGTACCTTGTAGTTTTTGTGGGATAGGTTTGCAAGAATAAAAAGAGCACTTAAATATAAACTAGGGGCTGTTAAGATAAAGAAGGAATAAATTTAATATAGCGAGTGTGGAAAAGTGGTGGAAGGAGTTGCGAAATTGCCCCTAAGCAATTGGCTACGTTACTAGACCAATAGCAAGTTTTATGTGGGAGAGGCCACTGCTAGCATGTCATCCCTTACTTGGAATTATATGCACTTACGATTGGAACTATTAGCAAGCATCCGCAACTACTAACGTTCATTAAGGTAAAACCCAACCATAGCATTAAGATATATTGTTCCCCCTTCAATCCCGTATGCATCAATTTCTACGCTAGGTTGAAGCTTCTGTCACTCTTGCCCTCCAATACGTAGTCCTATCAACATACAACTAACCCTATGGTGTGATCCACACGCGCGCTCATATGATGGGCACCAAAGTACAGCAACATAACCACAAGCAATTTAAATCAATCACAGCAATTCACCAATCACCGATAGGACAACGATAATCTATTCAGACATCATAGGATGGCAACACATCATTGGATAATAATATGAAGCATAAAGCACCATGTTCAAGTAGAGGGTACATCGGGTTGCGGGAGAGTGGACCGTTGTAGATAGATGGGGGAAGGTGATGGAGATGTTGGTGAAGATGACGGAGGTGTTGGTGTAGATCGCCGTCACACGATGATGGCCCCGGTGGCACTTCGGCGCCACTGGAAGCGAGGGGGAGAGAAGCCCCCTCCTTCTTCTTCTTCCTTGACCTTCTCCCTAGATGGGAAAATGGTTTCCCCTCTGGTCCATGGTCTCCATGGCGTGGGAGGAGCGAGAGCCCCTCCGATATTGGATATGTCTATCTGTCTCTCTCTGTTTCTGCATTCCCAGGTTCTGTCCCTTCACCGTTTCTTATATTCTCGGAGATCCGTAACTCCGATTGGGCTGATTTTTTGACACGATTTTTATCCGGATATTAGCTTTCTTGCGGCGAAAGAAGGGCATCAACCACCTTACGGAGTGGCCACGAGGGCCCAGGGCGCGCCTGCCCCCTGGGCGTGGTAACCCACAAGTGTAGGGGATCAGTTGTTGCCTCTTTCGATAAGTAAGAGTGTCGAACCCAACGAGGAGCTAAAGGCAGAACAAATATTCCATCAAGTTCTATCGACCACCGATACAACTCTACGCACGCTTGACGTTTACTTTACCTAGAACAAGTATGAAACTAGAAGTACCTTGTAGTTTTTGTGGGATAGGTTTGCAAGAATAAAAAGAGCACTTAAATATAAAATAGGAGCTGTTAAGATAAAGAAGCAATAAAGTTAATATAGCGAGTGTAGAAAAGTGGTGGTAGGAGTTGCGAAATTTCCCCTAAGCAATTGACTACGTTACTAGACCGATAGCAAGTTTTATGTGGGAGATGCCACTGCTAGCATGTCATCCCTTACTTGGAATTCTATGCACTTATGATTGGAACTATTAGCAAGCATCCGCAACTACTAACGTTCATTAAGGTAAATCCCAACCATAGCATTAAGATATATTGCCCCCCTTCAATCCCGTATGCATCAATTTCTACGCTAGGTTGAAGCTTCTGTCACTCTTGCCCTCCAATACGTAGTCCTATCAACATACAACTAACCCTATGGTGTGATCCACGCGCGCGCTCATATGATGGGCACCAAGGGACAGCAGCATAACCACAAGCAATTTAAATCAATCATAGCAATTCACCAATCACCGATAGGACAACGATAATCTACTCAGACATCATAGGATGGCAACACATCATTGGATAATAATATGAAGCATAAAGCACCATGTTCAAGTAGAGGGTACAGCGGGTTGCGGGAGAGTAGACCTTTGTAGATAGATGGGGGAAGGTGATGGAGATGTTGGTGAAGATGACGGAGGTGTTGGTGTAGATCGCCGTCACACGATGATGGCCCCAGTGGCACTCCGGCCCCACTAGAAGCGAGGGGGAGAGAGGCCCCCTCCTTCTTCTTCTTCCTTGACCTTCTCCCTAGATGGCAGAAGGGTTTCCCCTCTGGTCCATGGTCTCCATGGCGTGGGAGGGGCCAGAGCCCCTCCGAGATTGGATCTGTCTCTCTGCCTCTCTCTGTTTCTGCGTTCCCAGGTTCTGTCCCTTCAACGTTTCTTATATTCCTCGAGATAAGTAAATCCGATTGGGCTGATTTTTTGACACGATTTTTATCCGGATATTAGATTTCTTGAGGCGAAAGAAGGGCATCAACGGCCTTACGGTGTGGCCACGAGGGCCCAGGGTGCGCCTGCCCCTGGTGGGCGCGCCCCTGCCTCATGGCCCACTCGGGCATCGTCTCATGTTGGTTCCGCTTCTCAAAATTCACATATATTCCAAAAAAAATCTCCATCCATTTTTATTCCGTTTGGACTCTGTTTGATATGGATATTCTGCGAAACAAAAAAACATGCAACAAAGAGGAACTGACACCGGGCACTGGATCAATATGTCCCAAAAAATAGTATAAAAAGTTGCCAAAAGTATATGAAAGTTGTGGAATATTGGCATGGAACAATCAAAAATTATAGATACGACGGAGACGTATCAGCATCCCCAAGCTTAATTCCTGCTCGTCCTCGAGTAGGTAAATGATAAAAAAGATAATTTTTGATGTGGAATGCTACCTAGCATAATCGGGATCATGTAATCTAATCATGGCATGCATATTAAGACACGAGTGATTCAAAGCAATAGTTTATTTGACATTAGGACAATAATAGTTCAAGCATACTAATAAAGCAATCATGTCTCTTCAAAATAACATGGCCAAAGAAAGTTATCCCTACAAAATCATATGGTCTGGCTATGCTCCATCTTCACCACACAAAGTATTTAAATCATGCACAACCCCGGTTTTAGCCAATCAATTGTTTCATACTTTAGTATTCTCAAACCTTTTCAACTTTCACGCAATACATGAGCGTGAGCCATGGACATAGCACTATGGGTGGAATAGAAGGTGGTGATAGAAAAAAGGAGGGAGAAAGTCTCACATCAACTAGGCAAATCAATGGACTATGGAGATGTCCATCGATCGATATCAATGTGAGTGAGTAGGGATTGCCATGTAACAGATGCACTAGAGCTATAAGTGTATGAAAGCTCAAAAAGAAAACTAGTGGGTTTGCATCAACTTGCTTGCTCATGAAGACCTAGGGCATTTGAGGAAGCCCGTCGTTGGAATATACAAGCCAAGTTCTATAATGAAAATTCCCACTAGTACATGGAAGTGACAAAACAAGAGACTCTCTATTATGAAGATCATGGTGCTACTTTGAAGCACAAGTGTGGAAAAGGATAGTAGCATTGTCCCTTCTCTCTTTTCTCTCATTTTTTTTGTTTTTTAGGGGCTTTCTCTCTCTTTTTGTAGCCCCTCTATATTTTTTAGGCCATCTTTTTTTATTTGGCCTTTCCTCACATGAGACAATGCTCTAATAATGAAGATCATCACACTTTTATTTACTTACAACTCAAAGATTACAACTCGAAGCTACAATAAAATATGACTCTATGTGAATGCCTCGGGCGGTGTACCGGGATGTGCAATGATCTAGCATAGAAATGACATCAAAAAATGGACAAGCCATGGAAACATCATGCTAGCTATCTTACGATCATGCAAGGCAATATGACAATGATGGTGCGTGTCATAATAAACGGAACGGTGGAGTTACATGACAATATATATCGGAATGGCTATGGAAATGACATAATAGGTAGGTATGGTGGCTGTTTTGAGGAAGGTATATGGTGGGTGTATGGTACCGGCGAAAGTTGAGCGGTACAAGAGAGGCTAGCAATGGTGGAAGGGTGATAGTGCATATAATCCATGGACTCAACATTAGTCATAAAGAACTCGCATACTTATTGCAAAAATTTATTAGCCATCAAAACCAAGTACTACACGCATGCTCCTAGGGCGGAGGTTGGTAGGAGTTAACCATCGCGCACCCCCGACCTCCACACAAAGGATGACACTCAATAAATAAATCATGCTCCAACTTTGTCACATAACGGTTCACCATACGTGCATGCTACGGGAATCACTGATGACCCACAACCGTAAGGGATCTATTGCAGCGTTTTCGATAAGTAAGAGTGTCGAACCCAACGAGGAGCAGAAGGTATTGATAAGCGATTATGAGCAAGAAATTACTGCAAGCACTGAAATATAACTTTTTAGGGGTTTTCTCGATATAAGCAACAGGAAAGTAAAAGCTAGAATGTAAAAGGCACTGAGAGTAACAAGTGGCCCAATCCTTTCTTAGCAAAGGAGGGGCCTAGCAACTGAACTTATAAAGACTAAAGCGTTCCTGAGGACACACGGGAGAAGTAGTCATGTGCTTTCGCCATATTCCGTATCGATACTATGTTATGTGTTGATAAGTGTTGAGTGGGTGGATCTATGCTAGTACACTCTCTAGACTAAGATGAGTGCACTCTTATGATTAAACACCTTGCAAGCATCCGCAAATACAAGATAGAATTTAAGGCAAAAGCCTAACCATAGCAATACGATCGAGGATCCATTGTTCCCTTATGCAAAAGCGTGTGAACTGGGTTTAGGTTTCTGTCACTCCGGCAACCCACCGTTAGCATTCTTTGTACACAATGTATTCTCCTAGGTCCTTGATAAGGCGAAGTGTTGAGTGTTCGACTCACACAACACCACTAGTAGAATGACAACACAACTTAAGTATCAAACAACACATATTACTTCAACGGCATATGACTACTAACAACAAGACTTTTCCCATGTCCTCAAGAACTAAGGTAACTACTCACGAGACATAAAAGAGATCATGATCAGTGGAGATAAATGGGTGATAAACAATCTGGTCATAATAATATTTCTCCAACAAAACGCAATAGCATTCACCACTAAGTAGTAATCAACACCGATGGAGTAGAGAGGATAGGTAGTACGAGTTACAACACAAGTTGCAATTATGAGATGAGATTTGGATGAAGATGGAGATGGTGCTGGTGTTGGGGATGATGTTGATGATGATCTCGATGATGCCCGTGACGATGGTGATGATGATGGCGACGATCTCCCCTTCCGGGAGGTGATCTCCCCGGCGAAGCCCGCCGGAGATGGCTTTTTCTTCTCTGTAGGTTTCCGCCACGGAGCGGCGGCGGAACTCCGTAAAAACTCTCTTTTTTAGGGTTTTTGGATAACGGAGAGTATATAGGCAAAAGGGGGCAGCCGGAGGTGGGCTAGGGGCTCCAGGCGCCCCCCCGGCGCGGCCAGGGGGGGCGCCCCCAGGGCGCCTGGGCACCCTGTGGCCCCCCTCTGGTTGCCCTTTCGCGTGCCTTCGTGATCCGTCTGAAAAATATCTCCCGTCAATTTTCAGGTAATTTGGAGGTATTCTTCTTCAGCAACTCAGCGTCCACTTTTTACTGCTGAATCCTGCGTCTGCTGCTTCGGCATCGGAAAGTTGCAAACTGTGTAAAATAGACCAAAACAACATAAGAACATCATCGTAACGTGAAATATATCAATGAATAAGGATGAATTACGATATAAAATAGTGATGCATTTTGGACGTATCAACACCCCCAAGCTTAGACCTCGCTTGTCCCCAAGCGAATACTGAGCTCGGTAAACCTGTCCACAAGTTTAGAGAGTGAAGTGTCGATAACTAGAATACGGACAAGAAGCATCACAGTTTCCTTACCAACTCAAATATCCTCAACAGCAATCTTCAACTCATAAGGCCCTTATAAAAGAGTGGTAACACTTATATTCGGAAGTAGGGCTAAAGAAACTCATTGAATCATGGCAAACATGTCCTTTGGTCGAAGACCAACTAATAGCTTTTACTTTTGCTCTTTCTTTATGCTTTGATGAGATTAGCTGAAGCTTTTGAAAGAACATGTTATCAGGCAAGAAGTGAAAGTGTTAACACAAAGGAAGATATTTGCCTTAGCTGGCTTGACAAACAACTTACTTATCAAATGATAATGTCAACAAGGATATGATATGACAAATCTTAATGCAACTTTATATGAATGAATCCTTATCAACATCAAATGTATGCTCTCTTTGAGAAATAGAAGGAAGTAGGGATAACTGACTCAACCTAAAATTAAAAGATAGGCCCTGCTCTAGGGTAGTAGGGAAAACTCATGTGCTATCCTTAAATCAAACAAAATGAAAACAAGTTTTGAAAGGTGCATGATTTGTCAATGAATGCTAATAGATAACTCAATTACTTCTTGAGCTGGACAAGTTTCGAGGAACGGCTCCCGCACGAGGACGATCACATCCTCTTATTCTCCTTTGTTTATCACTGCCAAAGTTTTCTGATTTCTCATGAACACAACGTGAAGGAGGGTTTGTTTGTTATATTATTTTTGAGCCGGGCGCACTCTTTGCCAGTTCCTTCTCGTATTATGGGTTTGCACATTAGACATGCAATCCCGGGGTGAAGCTTGTCCAACTCAAAAAGATCATGAATTAGCTATTACTTCCTCATGAGCTAAAACAGAGGCACAAAATAAAAGATTTTGAACATTTAAGGATAACACATAAATTCTGTACTTTAGGAGGTGGTAGTGGAATACCACGAGTAGGAAGGTATGGTGGACTCATATGGAAGGTATTGGTTTAAGGGTATGGATGCACAAGCAGAATTCCGCTTAGTACAGAGTTAGGCTAGCAAAGGTTTGAGAGAACAGACAATTGATGATGACTAAGATACAAAACAATATAAAGCATAAACATTGAAATAAGCATAACACATCAAGTTGTCTTCCTTGTCAGCATAACACTTCAAGCATAATAACATAAAGGTTTTGGCTATGTCTTTAGGAAAATCATGCTTGTTGTTATGACCAAAGCTATGTTTTCCAAGATTAAATAAAGTTTTCACAGCCATACCTGATATAAGGTCAATACTCCCCATAAGAGTCATCATATAAGGTCGATTGCGTGAAGAGAATACCGAGTGCAGCAAAAGGAACCAATAAACTTCTCATTAATATTCCATCATAGACGACTCCACACTCACGGATACAATCTCCCCACCGAAGGAGTGATAGACCTCAATGCACACACCTACTTCATATAATAACCTCCCTAGACATGATACGACTCTACTTGACTCTAAAAGACAAAAGGTAAAGATAAAGATACCGGGCACTCCCCCAAGCTTGGAACAAGCCAAGGGAATGCCGTTACCCCAGGAGATTTCACTCCTCATCCTTGTTGGCGTTGATAACATAGTCCTCGGCGAAACGCTTCCATGGAAGGGGTTCTCCAGTCTCATATGAGAAGTTTGTCTCCTTAATCCTGCATGCAGCACCCATACTCATGCGCATAACCCTTAGTTCATACTCACAGTTCTGGCGATGTAGATCATTAATTTGCCCTTGGAGCTCCTCAATTCTTTCTTCAGACGCGGTGATGCTTTTCCACATCTCCTTCATCTCCTTCAGGAAGTAGTTCTTCAGCTCGTTGGTGATGTCAAAGTTAGCTTCAACACCACGCTCGATCATCTTCTTGTACTCGAAGACTTCTTGCTCTACTTCTTCCAGCCTGGCCTGGATGCTCCCCTTCTTGATAGGTCCCTTCAGATCTTCTTGATGAAGGACACCGTCCTCCATCCGAACAACCTGAGGGTGCTTCTTCACCTCAGCGAGGTAAGGGTTGATGACGTTGACGACGAACTTGTCCTTGGGGGAACTTGGAGAAGCCATGGCACCTAGATTCAACTGAAAGATTCCCTGGCAGAAACAGATCGAAAAGAAAACACACGAAATCGCAAGATACGTTGCCGGAACGATCCGGGCAAATATATAGCAAAAATTTATGCACAGAAAGGAAGGTAACAGGCTAAAGCGGGGTCGGAGACGGACTCCCGGGTGTCCAGGCACCCTGGCGGCGCGGCCAGGAGGTAGGGCGCGCCAGGGGGGCGCCTGGACCCCCTGGAGCTCGTCTCCGGCTCCGCTTAGGCTCAGAATTTTACTACTTTTGCAAAAACTCGTAATACGGAACTTTTATGGCGGTTCGCGATGTTTCCTTACCGTACTACATACCTTTTCTTTATTCTGCTTCTGCTGGCGTCTGAAACAGGGTTGCAACATGTTCTTCGTGAGTTGTTGTGTATATTATATTCACATCAACATCGACAGGGTCTCCTGCTATGTAATGTTTCAGTCTTTGCCCATTCACAACTTGAGGTTTGGTGCCTTCAAAATTGTTAATCTTAATTGCACCAGACCGATAGAATTCTTCAATATGAAATGGCCCTTCCCACCTGGAAAGTAGTTTGCCTGGAGAAAACCTCAAACGGGATCTAAACAACAAAACTTTATCACCAACATTAAATTCACGTTTCAGAATCTTCCTATCATGCCATTTCTTTACCTTTTCCTTGAACATTTTAGCGCTCTCGTAAGCTTCACTTCTCCATTCATCTAGAGAAGTCAAGTTCATGAGACGCTTCTCACCAGCTAATTTTGGGTCAGCATTAAGCTCTCTAACAGCCCAGAAAGCTTTGTGCTCTAACTCTAATGGCAAATGGCAAGCCTTGCCATACACCATCTTATAGGGGGACATGCCCATGGGGTTTTTGTAAGCAGTTCTATATGCCCACAAAGCATCTCCTAGCTTATTTGACCAGTCCTTTCTATTTCTGTTTACTGTCTTCTGTAAGATCAACTTAATCTCTCTATTGGTGAGCTCAACTTGCCCACTAGTTTGAGGATGATATGGTGAAGCAATTCTATGGTTGACATCGTATTTGGCTAAAGCTTTTCTAAAAGCTCCGTGCGTGAAGTGTGATCCTCCATCAGTCATGAGATACCTTGGTACACCAAACCTAGGAAAAATTACATCTTTAAGCATTTTCAAAGATGTCTTGTGATCAGCACTTTCAGTGGGGATTGCTTCAACCCACTTGGTCACATAATCAACAGCTACTAAAATGTGAGTGTACTTGTGCGAAGAAGGAAAAGGACCCATAAAATCAAAACCCCAACAATCAAAAGGTTCAATCACTAGTGAGTAATTCATAGGCATCTCATTCCTTCTACTAATGTTACCAACTCTCTGACATTTATCACAGGCTAAAACATAATTTCTAGCATCCTTAAAGAGAGTAGGCCAATAAAAACCTGATTGAAGAACCTTATGTGCAGTCCTTTCACCGGCATGATGTCCTCCATAGGGACTATCATGACACCGTCTGAGAATGTCCTTCTGCTCATGTTCCGGTATGCATCTTCTCACGATCCCGTCGGGACCTTCTTTGAAAAGATGTGGGTCATCCCAAAAGTAGTGCCTCAAATCATGAAAGAACTTCTTCCTTTGCTGAAATGTTAAACCTGGAGGCAAATACTTTGCAACAATAAAATTAGCATAATCTGCATACCAAGGATCAGAAAGAGATTGTACTTTTACAATGGCAAGTTGCTCGTCTGGAAAACTATCGTTGACTGGGATGGGATCCTGCGGTATATCTTCCATCCTTGAAAGATTGTCCGCCACCGGATTGTCTTCTCCTTTCCTATCAACAATCTGCAAATCAAATTCTTGAAGAAGGAGTACCCATCTGATAAGCCTTGGCTTGGCATCCTTCTTTGTCATAAGATACTTAATGGCAGTATGATCAGTATGAATAATAACTTTGGAATCAACAATATACTGCCTAAACTTATCACAAGCAAAAACTACAGCTAAGAATTCTTTCTCAGTAGTAGCATAATTCGTTTGAGCGCTATCAAGGGTTTTGCTAGCATAATGTATAACATTCAATTTCTTATCAACTCTTTGTCCTAAAACAGCTCCAACAGCAAAATCACTAGCATCACACATAATCTCAAAAGGTAAATTCCAGTCAGGTGGTTGTACTATAGGAGCGGTTATTAAAGCTTTCTTAAGGACTTCAAAAGCTTCCTTACAATCCTCATTAAATACAAAAGGGACGTCCTTCTGGAGAAGATTAGTGAGGGGCCTCGAGGTTTTAGAAAAGTCTTTAATAAATCTTCTATAGAAACCAGCATGACCAAGAAAACTGCGAATACCTTTGATGTCCCTTGGATAGGGCATCCTCTCAATAGCTTCGATCTTGGCTTTGTCCACTTCAATTCCCCTTTCGGAAATCTTGTGACCAAGAACAATTCCTTCGTTAACCATGAAGTGGCACTTCTCCCAGTTGAGTACCAAATTCGTCTCCTCACATCTCTGCAAAACTTTATTAAGATTGTGAAGACAATGGTCAAAGGTGGTTCCATAGACAGAGAAATCGTCCATGAAGACTTCCATAATATCCCCACAGAAACCATGAAAGATAGCAGAAATACACCTTTGAAAAGTAGCAGGGGCGTTACATAAACCAAAAGGCATACACCTGTAAGCATAAGTACCAAAGGGACAAGTAAAAGTGGTCTTCTCTTGATCAGCGGTGTTAACATGAATTTGAGAGAAGCCAGAATAACCATCGAGATAACAAAAGTGGGTATTTTTGGATAACCTTTCAAGCATTTGGTCGATGAACGGCAAGGGGTAGTGATCCTTCCTGGTTGCCTTGTTCAACTTCCTGTAATCAATACACATTCTATATCCAATAATAATTCTCTGAGGTATTAGTTCATTTTTATCATTAGGAACCACGGTTGTACCTCCTTTCTTAGGAACACAATGTACCGGGCTTACCCACTTACTATCAGCTATAGGGTAGATAATACCTGCGGCTAGAAGCTTGAGAATCTCAGTTCTCACAACATCCATCATCTTCGGGTTCAACCGTCGTTGATGATCAACAACTGGTTTAGCATCAGGCTCAAGGTTGATAGTATGTTGACAGATAGATGGACTAATCCCCTTAAGGTCATCAAGGGTATAGCCAATTGCGCCTCGGTGTTTACGGAGTACTTCCAATAGTCGCTCTTCTTCATATCCTGAAAGGTTAGAATTGATAATAACGGGATATACTTTCTTTTCATCTAAATAAGCATACTTGAGCGTATCGGGAAGAGGTTTAAGATCGAACACCGGGTCTTCTTTCGGTTTTGATAAAATTCCCAAAGGTTCAACCGGAAGGTTGTGCTTCAGGATAGCAGGTTGCCATAGGAATTGGTACCACGAGGCTACTTAGAGAACTTAGAAAAATTAAATTCATATGGCTCACCATTGAATCCAACAGAAACTTTACCTTTCTTGCAATCTATTATAGCTCCACAAGTTCTAAGAAAAGGTCTACCAAAAATAATAGGACAAAAATTGTCCCTCTCTGAACCAAGTACTAGAAAGTCGGTAGGGTATTTTACCTTTCCACATAGGACTTCAACGTCCCTCACAATTCCAATAGGAGAGATAGTTGTTCTGTTTGCAAGATGAATGGTAACATCAACTTCTTCAAGTTCACAAGGGGAAATCTCACCGATGATCTCTTCATAAAGTGAATAGGGGATAGCACTTGCACTCGATCCCAAATCGCATAGCCCATAATAATTGTGATCTCCTATTTTAACAGATACCACTGGAGTACCTGAAATTGGGCCTTTATTCTTGGCTGTGACAAGGTTAGTGGAAACAGCACAAAAATTTATATTGGAATCCAAAACATCATTAGTAATAAGGTCTTTAATTAATGCAACTTGAGGATCGACCCTGATCTGGTCCTCAGGCTCATCAACTCTTCTCTCACTTTTATTTATTATGCCTGTCACAAGAGTGTGCTCCCTCATCCTTGCGGGAAAAGGAGGTTGTTCATATATAATTGCAGGCAAAATAGGGTCAGCAACATGAATATCAACAGGTGGCTCCTTAAAAGGTTCATGATGCTGGTCTCTCTTCTTTTTAAAAGAATCAACGTGAGAGGCAAAATTCTTACAGAAATCAATCACTAGATGGGAATCAAGACCAATCTTAGATCAAAAAGTATTGAAGTAATCGGTTTTCACATAGCTCTCAATATAATCATGTTCATAATTTATAGCTGGTTCAATACCTTTATCAATTTCCCAATCTTCGGTATTCCTCTGGATCCTTTCAATGAGATCCCACCTTTCTTCAACACTCTTCTTCTGAAATACCCCACTAGAGGAGGCATCCAACATCTCCTTATCCTGACGAGAAAGCCTGGCATAAAAATTTGTAAGTATAATTTCCTTGGGAAGCTTATGAATAGGGCATTTGAGCATTAGGGACTTCAATCTTCCCCAAGCTTGAGCAATGCTTTCTCCGTCACGAGACCTGAAGTTATAGATATAGTTCCTGTCTCAATGAATTTCATGAAGAGGATAAAACTTAGTATAAAAGAGAGACATAAGCTCCTGCCAGTCAAGTAAGTGTGAGTTATCGAGAAGCCTATACCAATCCGAAGCTTTATCTATAAGTGATACGGCAAACAATTTCCTCATGACAAACTCCCTCGATACACCTGCAAGCTTAAATAATGAACATAGTTGTGACAGATATAGCAAGTGTTCACCGGGATGTCTGTCTCCTGCATAACGATTAGCCAAAACATAATCGATAATACCAGCTGGTATTTTATAGGGCACAATTTCAGTAGGGGAAGGATCAACCACCACAGGTGTGGGGCGTCTTCCCGCAAGCAACGATCCAATAACAGGGTTGTCCATAAGGACAAAGAGCAGCAATAGCAAAAATAAAAACAGAATTATAAAAACTTCCTTACCAGTTTCACTTTACCAATAGCGCTACGCTCCCCGGCAACGGCGCCAGAAAACGGTACTTGATGACCCACAACCGTAAGGGATCTATTGCAGCGTTTTCGATAAGTAAGAGTGTCGAACCCAACGAGGAGCAGAAGGTATTGATAAGCGATTCTGAGCAAGAAATTACTGCAAGCACTGAAAGATAACTTTTTAGGGGTTTTCTCGATATAAGCAACATGAAAGTAAAAGCTAGCAATGTAAAAGGCACTGAGAGTAACAAGTGGCCCAATCCTTTCTTAGCAAAGGAGGGGCCTAGCAACTCAACTTATAAAGACTAAAGCGTTCCTGAGGACACACGGGAGAAGTACTCATGTGCTTTCGCCATATTCCGTATCGATACTATGTTATGTGTTGATAAGTGTTGAGTGGGTGGATCTATGCTAGTACACTCTCTAGACTAAGATGAGTGCACTCTTATGATTAAACACCTTGCAAGCATCCGCAAATACAAGATATAATTTAAGGCAAAAGCCTAACCATAGCAATACGATCGAGGATCCATTGTTCCCTTATGCAAAAGCGTGCGAACTGGGGTTCAGGTTTCTGTCACTCCGGCAACCCACCGTAAGCATTCTTTGTACACAATGTATTCTCCTAGGTCCTTGATAAGGCGAAGTGTTGAGTGTTCGACTCACACAACACCACTAGTAGAATGACAACACAACTTAAGTATCAAACAACACATATTACTTCAACAGCATATGACTACTAACAACAAGACTTTCCCCATGTCCTCAAGAACTAAGGTAACTACTCACGAGACATAAAAGAGATCTTGATCAGTGGAGATAAATGGGTGATAAACAATCTGGACATAATAATATTTCTCCAACAAAACGCAATAGCATTCACCACTAAGTAGTAATCAACACCGATGGAGTAGAGAGGATAGGTAGTACGAGTTACAACACAAGTTGCAATTATGAGATGAGATTTGGATGAAGATGGAGATGGTGCTGGTGTTGGGGATGATGTTGATGATGATCTCGATGATGCCCGTGACGATGGTGATGATGATGGCGACGATCTCCCCTTCCGGGAGGTGATCTCCCCGGTGAAATCTGCCCGCCGGAGATGGCTTTTTCTTCTCTGTAGGTTTACGCCACGGAGCGGCGGCGGAACTCCATAAAAACTCTCTTTTTTAGGGTTTTTGGATAACGGAGAGTATATAGGCAAAAGGGGGCAGCCGGAGGTGGGCCAAGGGCTCCAGGCGCCCCCCTCCCCCCCGGCGCGGCCAGGGGGGCGCCCCCAGGGCGCCTGGGCACCCTGTGGCCCCCCTCTGGTTGCCCTTTCGCGTGCCTTCGTGATCCGTCTGAAAAATATCTCCCGTCAATTTTCAGGTAATTTGGAGGTATTCTTCTTCGGCAACTCAGCGTCCACTTTTTACTGCTGAATCCTGCGTCTGCTGCTTCGGCATCGGAAAGTTGCAAACTGTGTAAAATAGACCAAAACAACATAAGAACATCATCGTAACGTGAAATATATCAATGAATAAGGATGAATTACGATATAAAATAGTGATGCATTTTGGACGTATCAATCACAAACCTCAACACAAGTATTTCTACAATCCACAACTACCCACTAGCATGACTCTAATATCACCATCCTTATATCGCACAACTATTGCAAGGAATCAAACATATCATATTCAGCGATCTAAAAGTTTATGTAGGATTTTATGACTAACCATGTGAATGACCAATTCCTGTCAACTCTCTAAGTAGATATAAGTGAAGCAAGAGAGCTTTAGTTCTTTCTACAAAACTTATTCCCACGCTCTAACAAATATAAGTGAAGCAAAAGAGCATTCTACAAATGGCGGTTTTCTATGTGAGGAGAAACAAACAATCCAAACTTCAAATGATATAAGCAAAGCACAAGAAGCATTCTATAAAGCCATACTCAAAAGATATAAGTGAAGTGCAAAGAGCATTCTATAAATCAACCAAGCACTATCTCATACCAGCATGGTGCATTTATTAAAAGAAAAAGAAAAAGCACACGACGCTCCAAGAGTTTACACATATCACGTGAATGAACAGAATCTGAAAACATACCGATACTTGTTGAAGAAAGATGGGATGCCTTCCGGGGCATCCCCAAGCTTAGACGCTTGAGTCTCCTTGAATATTTACTTGGGGTGCCTTGGGAATCCCCAAGCCTGAGCTCTTGCCTCTCCTCCTTCTTCTCACATCGAGACCTCCTCGATCTTCGAACACTTCATCCACACAAAACTTAACCGAACTTTTAGTGGTGGGGTTAGTGCATATGATCAATAAAATCCCATCATGTACTGCTCTAACATTATTGTATAATTATAAAAAAACATTACCTACTGTATGCTATCACAATTCTATGGCCCCAAGTCAAGGAGGCATCAATAAGAATTCAAACATATGCAAATAATGAAGCTATAACAGCAATCTGTGAAAACAAGACAGTCTGTAGTAATCTGAACATTAACCATACTTCTGTAACTCTAAAACTTCTGGCGAAATTAGAAACAATCAACAATTTGTATAGAAATACTTTGCAAAAAGTTTCAGACCCTTTCGACGTTCCAGTAAAAAATGTAAAAATCGCACAGTACAGCCAAAGTTTCTGTTTTTGCACCGCACAAACCAACAAGCAGTTTAATCATCCTAAAGGAAACTGTTGGCACATTATTTTTATAATACAATGGAATTGTACAAGGGGATAATCATTTTTATTGAAAAGTTTATGTAATTAAGATTTGCAAAGTTTCCATGGGCATGAACAAAGTTCAAGGAGCTCACCCATTTCAATGTTGCTCGTCCTTCTTACTTTCACTTTTCTTTTTGAAAAAGTTTTAGGTTCCCCTCTTTATTTTATTTTATTTTAAACTTTATAAAAGCACACAAGATAAATAAATGACTCTCTAAAACTTCCGGGTTGTCTCCCTGGCAGCGCTTTTTTTAAAATCCATTAAGCTAGGCATATGGTGCTCAAGTAATGGATCCACCCGGATCCCAAGGTATATCAAAGCCAATTTTAATTAGCAATGATTTGGCATTTAGAGTGAGCACAAACTGATATGTGTCATGCAAAAACGAAGTCTAACTCTCTTCCTATGCATAGGCATGTCATACAAGAACAATTCATGCACATCAAGTAAAGGCCAATGCATAGTATAAGCAGTTTCTTGCAATTTTATCGTGTTGGAAACATAGAGAGGCGGAGATGTAGTTCCTCTCTCATAATAATTACAAGTAGGAGCAGCAAGCACATGCATATTATACTCATCAAAATCATCTTGTGCAACGGAAAAAGGCAACCCATCAATATAATCCTTAATAAGTGCAAACTTCTCCAATATAGTGTAGTTGGGAGAATTCAAAAAGATAATAGGACTATCATGTGTGGGTGCAATAGCAAATATCTCATGTTTAACATAAGGAACTATAGCAAGTTCATCTCCATAAGCATAATTCATATTGGCATCTTGGCCACAAGCATAGCAAGCATCATCAAAAAGGGATATTTCAAAAGAATCAAGGGGATCATAGCAATCATCATAACATTCATCCTTCGGTAAGCACGAAGGGAAATTAAACAATGTATGGGATAAAGAGTTACTCTCATTAGAAGGTGGGCACGGGTGATCAATCCGCTCTTCCTCCTTTTGTTCTTCGCTCTCCTCCTCATCTTTTTCATCCAATGAGCTCACAATGTCATTAATTTCTTCTTCCATAGACTCCTGCAAAATATTAGTCTCTTCTTGGACAGCGGAGGAGTCCTCAATATATGGTTTAACCTAGGCATTAGAAGCATAATTATCATAACAATATTTAAATATGGCAAAATTTTCAGATTTGTAAAGAGTAGCATCATACTTTTCAATCAAAGAAGCAATTTCATAAGCACCCTTAAAAGCAACAAATTCTTCAATTTGTTGAACATCATAGTAACTATAAACACCCTTAGCATACGAAGATACGATTCCATTATCACTAAACTCACATTGGTAGGGAAGGTGTTTCTTAGGGTCTTCAGAACAACAAGTAAAACCATATATTTCACATAAATTCCAAGCATAGCATTGCAAACGATGAATTTGATCCAGTAAAAGTTTCCCTTCTTGAGATAAGCGGTGTCTCACATAACAAGCATGCTCATCTAAATATTTGCCCTCAACTAAGCAAGTTGGGGTTTCAGCACGAGCACATAGGGATCGAAGATGATCCAAGTAAAAAGTTTCAGGATTGTGATAGATTTTGAGTGGTTCTTCAACCATTGGTACAATAGGTACCACTATTTTTTTGGTATTTTGCGTTTCCTACCCATAAATAAAGATACAAAACCACTTAGAACAGCAAATAAAATCTACTTGCTGATAAAACAAACAAGCACACACGAGAATATTCACCCCACGTTATAACTCCCTGGCAACGACGCCAAAAAAAGGTCTTGATAACCCACAAGTGTAGGGGATCAGTTGTAGCCTCTTTCGATAAGTAAGAGTGTCGAACCCAATGAGGAGCTAAAGGCAGAACAAATATTCCATCAAGTTCTATTGACCACCAATACAACTCTACGCACGCTTGACGTTTACTTTACTTAGAACAAGTATGAAACTAGAAGTACCTTGTAGTTTTTGTGGGATAGGTTTGCAAGAATAAAAAGAGCACGTAAATATAAACTAGGGGCTGTTAAGATAAAGAAGGAATAAAGTTAATATAGTGAGTGTGGAAAAGTGGTGGTAGGAGTTGCGAAATTGCCCCTAAGTAATTGACTACGTTACTAGACCGATAGCAAGTTTTATGTGGGAGAGGCCACTGCTAGCATGTCATCCCTTACTTGGAATTCTATGCACTTATGATTGGAACTATTAGCAAGCATCCGCAACTACTAACGTTCATTAAGGTAAAACCCAACCATAGCATTAAGATATATTGGTCCCCCTTCAATCCCGTATGCATCAATTTCTACGCTAGGTTGAAGCTTCTGTCACTCTTGCCCTCCAATACGTAGTCCTATCAACATACAACTAACCCTATGGTGTGATACACGCGCGCGCTCATATGATGGGCACCAAAGGATAGCAACATAACCACAAGCAATTTAAATTAATCATAGCAATTCTCATAGGATGGCAACACATCATTGCATAATAATATGAAGCATAAAGCACCATATTCAAGTAGAGGGTACAACGGGTTGCGGGAGAGTAGACCGTTGTAGATAGATGGGGGAAGGTGATGGAGAAGTTGGTGAAGATGACGGAGGTGTTGGTGTAGATCGCCGTCACACCATGGTGGCCCCGGTGGCACTCCGCCGCCACTGGAAGCGAGGGGGAGAGAGCCCCCCTCCTTCTTCTTCTTCCTTGACATTCTCCCTAGATGGGAGAAGGGTTTCCCCTCTGGTCCATGGTCTCCATGGCGTGGGAGGGGCGAGAGCCCCTCCGAGATTGGATCTGTCTCTCTATCTCTCTCTATTTTTGCATTCCCAGATTCTTTCCCTTCACCATTTCTTAAATTTCCGGAGATCCGTAACTCCGATTGTGCCGATTTTTTTACACGATTTTTATCCGGATATTGGTTTTCTTGCGGCGAAAGAAGGGCATCAACCGCCTTACGGTGTGGCCACGAGGTCCCGGGGCGCGCCTGCCTCTGGTGGGTGCGCCCCCTACCTCGTGGCCCACTCGGGCATCGTCTCATGTTGGTTCCGCTTCCCAAAATTCACATATATTCCAAAAAAAATCTCCGTCCGTTTTTATTCCGTTTGGACTCCGTTTGATATGGATATTCTGCGAAACAAAAAAACATGCAACAAACAGGAACTGGCACTAGGCACTGATACGTCCATTTTGCATCATGCTTATATGTTGATATTTATTGCATTATGGGCTGTTATTACACATTATGTCACAATACTTATGCCTTTTCTCTCTTATTTTACAAGGTTTACAAGAAGAGGGAGAATGTCGGCAACTGGAATTCTGGGCTGGATAAGGAGCAAACTCTGGAAACCTATTCTGCACAACTCCAAAAGCCCCAAAACTCAACAGAACTCCGTTTCAGAAAATATAAAAAATATCTGGCAAAAGAAGTTCACGAGGGGGTCCACCGACTGTCCACGAGGGTGGGGGGAGCGCCCCCCTTCCCAGGGCGCGCCCCTTGTCTCGTGGGCCCACCGAAGGTCCCCCGATGCCCATCTTCTCCTATATGAGGTGTTTTGACCTGGAAAAAATCATAAGGAGGCTTTCGGGACCAGACGCCGCCGTCTCGAGGTGGAACCGAGGCGGAAACCAATCTAGGGCTCCGGCAGAGCTGTTCTGCCGGGGATACTTCCCTCCGGGAGGGGGAAATCGTCACCGCCGTCATCACCAACAACTCTCCCATCTTGGGGAGGGCTATCTTCATCAACATCTTCACTAGCACCATCTCCTCTCAAACCCTAGTTCATCTCTTGTATCCAATATTTGTACCCAAACCTCATATTGGTACTTGTGGGTTGCTAGTAGTGTTGATTACTCCTTGTAGTTGATGCTAGTTGGTTTATTTGGTGGAAGATCATATGTTCAGATCCATTATGCATATTAATACCCCTCTGATCATGAAAAATATTATGTCTTGTGAGTAGTTACTTTTGTTCCTGAGGACATGGGAGAAGTCTTGCTATTAGTAGTCATGTGAATTTGGTCTTCGTTCGATATTTTGATGAGATGTATGTTGTCTTTCCTCTAGTGGTGTCATGTGAACGTCGACTACATGACACTTCACCATTATTTGGGCCTAGAGGAAGGCATTGGGAAGTAATAAGTAGATGATGGGTTGCTAGAGTGACAAAAGCTTAAACCCTAGTTTATCCGTTGCTTCGTAAGGGGCTGATTTGGATCCATATGTTTCAGGCTATGGTTAGGTTTACCTTAATACTTCTTTTGTAGTTGTGGATGCTTGCATTAGAGGTTAATAATAAGTAGGAGGCTTGTCCAAGTAAGGACAGCACCCAAGCATCGGTCCACCCACATACCAAATTATCAAAGTACCGAATGCGAATCAGATGATCATGATGAAAACTAGCTTGACGATAATTCCCATGTGTCCTCGTGAGCGCTTTCCTTTATATAAGAGTTTGTCCAGGCTTGTCCTTTGCTACAAAAAGGATTGGGCCACCTTGCTGCACCTTATTTACTTTTACCTTTTGTCACTTGCTACCTATTACCTTATCACAAAACTATCTGTTACCTATAATTTCAGTGCTTGTAGAAAATACCTTACTTAAAATTGCCTATCATTCCTTCTGCTCCTCGTTGGGTTCGACACTCTTACTTATCGAAAGGACTACGATAGATCCCCTACACTTGTGGGTCATCAGGCACCGGATCAGTATGTTAGTCCAAAAAAATAGTATAAAAAGTTGCCAAAAGTATATGAAAGTTGTGGAATATTGGCATGGAACAATCAAAAATTATAGATACGACGGAGACGTATCAGG
>LR738709.1:46446272-46508400 GCA_902687465.1 Secale cereale | reverse complement strand
CCCCCCCCGCCCTCGTGGGCCACTCGGGCATCGTCTCATGTTGGTTCCGCTTCCCAAAATTCACAATATTCCAAAAAAAACTCCATCCGTTTTTATCCCGTTTGGACTCCGTTTGATATGGATATTCTATGAAACAAAAAACATACAACAAACAGGAACTGGCACTGGGCACTGGATCAATATGTTAGTCCCAAAAATAGTATAAAAAGTTGCCAAAAGTATATGAAAGTTGTAGAATATTGGCATGGAACAATTAAAAATTATAGATACGACGGAGACGTATCATGCCGGCTTAGCGTTATCCGACTCGGATATGCTTTGATTGTCATCATGTCTTCCCGATGCTCTTGAATTGGTTATCCTGGAGAACTTTGAACCTGGCTTTATATTCCTGCAACCAAAATAATTACAGAATATACATCTCGTTTGAGACCAAATGTTAGCCGGGCATGAAACAAGCAAAGCTGTCCATATGAATATAAAGTTCAGTTGACATGACGGGACCAACTTTGGTTGCGATAAGTTGTCACTATTAGCCTCTATGAATGATGCCATGTGTTGATCAGCATGATTAGTGACAAGATAATTCGAAACAAAAAGATTACTCATCTCGATTGGTCTTTCAAAATTAATTAGAATCTTACTAATGGGTGCATCAACAATACGATTTTGACCGAATCGAAAATTGAATAAAATGACTGCTAGGTGTACCTTTGGGAAGACGTTGGAAGGAGAAGACAGTTGCACCACTGGAACAATACCTTGCTCCACTTCTGAATAATTCTCCAATGCCTCTTCCTCTTTTTCTGGATCTCGTGCTTCATCACTAGCCAAACTTTGTTTGGCCATGTAAATTTTCTCTTGATGCTCATCAATTTCTTTGGCACAGAACTCATAAGGCAGCATGTAAGCTCCCTCATATCTAGAAAAATCAAGCACGGCCAATTTGTTGCGTTTACCGTTCCATTGCTCGGTGAAGTTTGCATCTTTTGTTTTGGTATACGTGGCAATAATTGACTTGATGCACTCGGCTTTAGCCGGCAATGTACTCATATGGAACGATGCACTCGGCTAGTATGATGTACTCGGCTGGCTCGATGCAACACACTCGGCCTTAACCATCTCAGTGCTCAATCTGGTTTTAATGGAATCCGCCATTGTCTCATCTTTAAAAAAATTGTTCGGCTCGACTATAGATGAATTAGTCATATTTGATTCGGCTTCAACCGAATCAGCTGTATTAGCCGAGTGAACCCTTTCTTGATGATTTTTTTGCAAAGCTTCTTTTTTATCTTGCCTCAAAAGTGCAGAGGAGCCAACATGGTTGCTACACGGAGGAAGGCACTTGATGTATTCTTGCAAATATTCCACTGCACGCTTCTTCTTGAGTGCTTCATAAGCATGCCGATATTCTGGTGGTAATTCCTCAAGAGTTGGCGTAGTAAATTCGTTGACGCTATTCCCTGTGAGCTTTGGCTTGATCTTGTCCACTTGGGCCACATATTTTTCTTTAAACTCAGCCCTGCTTGGATCGGCTTGCTCCCCAATACTTTTATGATCTTTCGGCAATGAATTAATGTTGCCGAAATTTTGCGATTGTATAGAGGGTGTATAATATGCTGCAATGATAGGTGAAGACATGTGCACTGTTGTTGAATATTTTCTCATGCCAATTTGATCAATCGGCAACACTTCGTCTTCTTTCAAAACCCTAGATTTTATTGCCTCATAATCAGGAACCAATCCCTTTTCATGCTGCTAAAGGCAAATATCACTAATCTTCTTATTTTGGGCTAAACTTTTTAATGCAGCCAGAGCCACCTCATCTCCTACAATATTATGCACATTTGCTCCTATAGAATCTCCATTCACTCGGCCATAACCACGAAGGCGAGCCAAGTCATGAATATTTTTAGTTTCATATGCCCCTGAATAATTAATCTCATGAGGTGTAGTATATGATGTTTGAGGATAACCAGCTGAATAGCTAATGGAAGCATGGCCGATTTCCCCATTCATCGGCATGTTTGGGGATGAACCCGCATATTGCGAGTCGGCTGTCGATGGATAGAACTGTGAGACACCCTCTTGTGTATGAGGTTCCATATATTGATTACTCAAATAAATCATGTTGTTCACCGGCATATTGAAAGGTGTTGCCGATGCACGAAAGTTCAGATTCATAAGTTGCATGTCGTGATTCTGTAAATTCCAAGTTTCTCCAATGGAATAACTAGTCAGCCTTTGCTCGTTAGGGCTAGCCGACATGACATGTCCATTGAAAGATCTAGCAACATCAACATAATGTCTATTTGCATCTACATAAGGAGATTGATGATACATGTTACCATTATAGATTGCAGCTGCTTGATGACACTCTCCTCGTAGCAAGAACAAGCTGGAGACTGTTCAAAGCTTCTTCCCCAGCGGAGTCGCCAAAAAGTGTGTTGACACACGAACACGTCACGTGTACCCTCGACGCCGAGGGTGATGCACCGTAGCTCACGTCGAAGGAGACCTGACCGACAGCGCGATACGCAAGACAGTCGACGGCCGCTTTTGCGGACCCAAAACCCCACACGCCCGGGAGGGACCCCGTCAGGGCGCGCGGCGACTATGGGCTGCCCTAGATCGATTCGCTCGCCCCTAGAGACTCGTGGATCGCTGCCCTCCAACACGAAGAATGAACGAAGGACGAGAAAGAAAGATACAAGGGTAGGGGATAAAGATAGATGAACACAAAAGTGTAATATATTGATTGGTTCGATTGGTGTTGTTCAATCGGCAGTCACCCCCAACATATATAAGAGGCGGCTGTACTTCCCGTACAAGTAAAGGATTCATCCAGTCTTTCCTTACAAGAAAATTACATTAATTCACGTCCTAGAGTCCTAGTTCTACTCCAACTCGGATTCATCCCGAAGATGTCCTTTACTTCTGTCTTGCTTCTTGTGCGGGCCGCAGAATTTGCATACGACCTCCGATTAAGAAGATTAAAATACCAAATTTGTGCGCCTTGACGAGACAAACAATTATCCTGTTGATCATTTTTCTAAATAAGGCCATCTTGAATACTCCACGGGGTCATCTTTAATTTCGAGTCGGACTTGGTTATGTAGCCGACTGGACCGCCCGACACTTGTAGTGTCTCTGCACGTCGTATACTACGTCGGATGATGATGACTCCAAAAGAAAAGTTGACTGTTTCAATGTTACGAACAACTTTTATGTTGAACACTTTTTGATCCGAGGCCATCTAGATAATCATTTGAGCCATCTTCAGCTTCTGGTCGGATTGGCCTTGGCAGTTTCCAATCGGCAAGCTTTTTCCGGCAAGCTTTCCACCCCGGCAAACTTTTCTCGGCAAGCTTTCCACCCTGGCAAGCTCTTTTCCCAGCAATCTTTTCACCCGGCAAGCTTTTCACCCGGCAAGCTCTTTGCCCGGCAAACTTTTTAAAACTGCTCGGTTTAAACTGGCTGCACCTTGCGGGTCTTTTTTGTGCCAGTAAACGACTTCGGATGGAAACGAACTCAAAATCTGACCGTTTCGACGAGATGAACAACTTTCATGTTGAACATTTTCCAATTTGAAGCCATCTTCTGGGCCAAAACGGTCACGCAAAACACCTGTTCGCTCGAGCTACCCATCAGACATAGGTCTGGTGGGGCACGCCACATCTCGATTCGTGACAGGGCAGCACTCAGATAGCTCTAACTTTTGCATACAAACTCAGATTCGGACGATTTTTATATTAAAATTGATTGTTTCGATGAGACGAAGACAATTTATGTTGGATAGTTTTCCATCTGAGGCCGGCTTGAGGGCGTAATCAGCCAAACAGTGATCTAAACACGAGATTTTAGAACTTTGAATACTGTTTCAGCTCCTAAGATGAGGTCGGATGGTGATGACCCGAACATCAAAGTTTCTCATTTTGACGATACAGAACTTTCATATGTTGGGAACTTTTTCATTTGAGGCCATCTTTATTGCGTTTTGTATCGTGCCAAAATCGGGTGTCAACACAGACTTCAGGGCTATTGGTGATGTTTCATGAAAATTTAATCCAAAATGTTTTGATCAATAAGCACATTACTTTATCTTTGGTATATCACTTTCTAAAGCTATTACCAGCTGCCATAACATCAATGAAGATATGTTTCTCTTTCAATTATGAATGTTGTCAAGAAAAAGTTATGTACCAAATTCGGTTCATGAGTGATTCTTTAAATTGCTATATGGAAAAGGCAATATTGTCTAGCATTACTAAATGTTTTGTTTGATCTTCTTAGATGAAGAAAAATCGAAATGAGGCACTGCCATTTGATTCAATGTTTTCTGGAATACAAGAAACCACAACTAAGGCCTGAATTTATAAAGTTATTTTACTACGACTCTATTTATAATATGTAAAAAGGAGGTTTCATGATTTCATTCAGCAAGTATGTAGAACACGCTTCAGTTTGTTTTACTGTAACACACTATGTGATAAGTGGTATTATAATTCTATTTGGTATGTTAGCTTTGAGTTTTATACTCTTGTTAGAAGAGTGTAAAAGTAGGCTTTACACGTAATCAACTTGCATCAAATTCTTACAAGTCAGTGAGTGAACCCAACGGCTATATTTTCTTGCTCCGCCCCTGCACGCAACACAATGTTTAACAACTTCTACCAAGACGGATAAAACGATGGTTTTGGTTGGAGTTTCTACATTATTTTGGGCTATGTGAAAATGTCGTAATGATGTGATATTTGAGAGAAGAAAAATTAATGACCCAATTTGTGTGGTGAAACTGATCTGCAATTGGATCTCGGATTAGCCTATTTTGAGGATTAAGGACCCTGAGAGAAGAATCTTGCAGCTAGGGATAAAGGTGGTAGAGCGGGTGGCAAGTGAAGTCTTTAGAGCAGCGCAAGGGTGGAGACTTGGCGCGCCGTGATTGGAAGACTAACGAGACGACATCCAACCCCTTCTTCTTCCTCCTTCGTCTTCAGTAGCTTTGCTATTTGTTGTCACTTTTGCTTTGGTGCTTATGTTAGGGAACGTAGTATGTCAAAAAAAATCCTACGATCACGCAAGATCTATCTACTAGATTCATAGCAACGAGAGGGGAGAGTGTGTCTATGTACCCTCGTACACGTTCAACTCGATGATGTCCCACGAGCTCTTGATCCAGTTGAGCTTCACGGGAGAGTTTCGTCAGCACGACAGCGTGGTGACGGAGATGATGAAGTTACCGACGCACGGCTTTGCCTAAGCACTGCAACGATATGGCCGAGGTGTGTTTCTATGGAGGGGGGCACCGGACACGGCTAAAACAATGTTGCTTGTGTGTTCTAGGGTGCCCCCTGCCCCTGTATATAAAGAAGCAAGGGGGGAGGGCCGGCCGGCCCTAGGGGCGCGCCAAGGAGGGAGTTTTCCTACTCCTAGTAGGAGTAGGAATCCCCCTTTCCTATTCCTACTAGGAGTAGGAAAGGAAGAAGAAGGGGAGAAGGAAGGAGAGGGGCGCCTCCCCCCCCCACTCCTGGTCCAACTAGGATTCCCTTGGGGGAGGGCGCGGCCAGCCCTAGTGGGATGCCTCTCTCTTTCCCTCATGGCCTACTATGGCCCAATACTCCCCCGTGGGGTTCCGGTAACCCCTCCGGCACTTCGGTTTTCTCGGAAATCACCCGGAACACTTCCAGTGTAGGAATATAGTCGTCCAATATATTAATATTGATGTCTCAGACATTCCGAGACTCCTCGTCATGTCCGTGATCACATCTGGGACTCCGAAGTACCTTCGGTACATCAAAACTCATAAACTCATAACACCGATCGTCATCAAACGTTAAGCGTGCGGACCCTACGGGTTCGAGAACTATGTAGACATGACCGAGACTCATCTCTGGTCAATAACCAATAGCGGAACCTGGATGCTCATATTCGTTCCTACATATTCTACGAAGATCTTTATCGGTCAAACCGCATAACAACATACGTTGTTCCCTTTGTCATCGGTATGTTACTTGCCCGAGATTCGATCGTTGGTATCATCATACCTAGTTCAATCTCGTTACCGGCAAGTCTCTTTACTCGTTCTGTAATACATCATCTCGTGACTAACTCATTAGTCGTTTGCTTGCAAGGCTTATTATGATGTGTATTACCGAGAGGGCCCAGAGATACCTCTCCCACACTCGGAGTGACAAATCCTATTCTTGATCTATGCCAACACCACAAACACCTTCGGAGACACCTGTAGAGCATGTTTATAATCACCCAGTTACGTTGTGACGTTTGATAGCACACAAGGTGTTCCTCCGGTATTTGGGAGTTGCGTAATCTCGTAGTCATAGGAACATGTATAAGTCATGAAGAAAGCAATATCAGTAAAACTAAACGATCAAGTTGCTAAGCTAACGGATGGGTCTTGTCCATCACATCATTCTCCTAATGATATGATCCCGTTGATCAAATGAACTCATGTCTATGGCTAGGAAACATAACCATCTTTGATCAATGAGCTAGTCTAGTAGAGGCATACTAGGGACACTCTGTTTTGTCTATGTATTCACACATGTACTAAGTTTCCGGTTAATACAATTCTAGCATGAATAATAAACATTTATCATGATATAAGGAAATACAAATAACAACTTTATTATTGGCTCTAGGGCATATTTCCTTCAGTATCCCACTTGAACTAGAGTCAATAATCTAGATTACATAGTAATGATTCTATCACCCATGTAGTCTTGGTGCTAATCATGTTTTGCTCGTGGAAGAGGCTTAGTCAACGGGTCTGCGACATTCAGATCCGTATGTATCTTGCAAATTTCTATGTCTCCCTCCTTGACTTGATCGCGGATGAAATTGAAGTGTCTCTTGATGTGCTTGGTTCTCTTGTGAAACCTGGATTCCTTCGCCAAGGCTATTGCTCCAGTGTTGTCACAAAAGATTTTCATTGGACCCAATGCACTAGGTATTACACCTAGATCGGATATGAACTACTTCGTTTGCTGCTTCCTAAGCAGCGATGTACTCCACTTCACATGTAGATCCCGCCACGACGCTCTGCTTGGAACTGCACCAACTGACAGCTCCACCTTTCAATAAAAATACATATCTGGTTTGTGACTTAGAGTCATCTAGATCAATGTCAAAGCTTGAATCGACGTAACCGTTTATGACGAGCTCTTTGTCACCTCCATAAACGAGAAACATATCCTTTGTCCTTTTCAGTTACTTGATGTTCTTGACCGCTGTCCAGTGATCCACTCCTGGATTACTTTGGTACCTCCCTGCTAAACTTATAGCAAGGCACACATCAGGTCTGGTATACAGCATTACATACATGATTGATCCTATGGTTGAGGCATAGGGAATGACTTTCATTTTCTCTCTATCTTCTGCAGTGGTCGGGCATTGAGTCTTACTCAACTTGACACCTTGTAACACAGGCAAAAACCCTTTCTTTGACTGGTTCATTTTGAACTTCTTCAAAACTTTATCAAGGTATGTGCTTTGTGAAAGTCCAATTAAGCGTCTTAATCTATCTCTATAGATCTTGATGCCTAATATATAAGCAGCTTCAACGAGGTCTTTCATTGAAAAATTCTTATTCAAGTATCCTTTTATGCCATGCAAAAATTCTATATCATTTCCAATCAACAATATGTCATCTACATATAATATCAGAAATGCTATAGAGGTCCCACTCACTTTCTTGTAAATACAGGCTTCTCCAAAAGTCTGTATGAAACTGTATGCTTTGATCACCTCATCAAAACATATATTCCAACTCCGAGATGCTTGCACTAGTCCATAGATGGATCGCTGGAGCTTGCACACTTCGTTAGCACCTTTAGGATCGACAAAACCTTCCGGTTGCATCATATACAACTCCTCTTTGAGGTATCCATTAAGGAATGCAGTTTTGACATCCATTTGCCAAATTTCATAATCATAAAATGCGGCAATTGCTAACATGATTCGGACAGACTTAAGCATCGCTACGGGTAAGAAAGTCTCATCGTAGTCAACTCCTTGAACTTGTCGAAAACCTTTCGCAACAAGTCGAGCTTTGTAGACAGTAACATTACCATCGGCGTCAGTCTTCCTCTTGAAGATCCATTTATTTTCAATGGCTTGCCGATCATCGGGCAAGTCAACCAAAGTCCACACTTTGTTCTCATACATGGATCCCATCTCAGATTTCATGGCCTCAAGCCATTTTGTGGAATCTGGGCTCATCATCGCTTCCTCATAGTTCGTAGGTTCATCATGGTCTAGTAACATAACTTCCAGAATTGGGTTGCCGTACCACTCTGGTGCGAAACGTACTTTGATTGACCTACGAGGTTCAGTAGTAACTTGATCCGGAGTTTCATGATCATCATCATCAGCTTCCTCGCTAATTGGTGTAGGAATCACTGGAGCTAGTTTCTGTGATGTACTACTTTCCAATTCGGGAGAAGGTACAATTACCTCATCAAGTTCTACTTTAATCCCACTCACTTCTTTCGAGAGAAACTCCTTCTCTAGAAAGGATCCATTCTTAGCAACGAATGTCTTGCCTTCGGATCTGTGATAGAAGGTGTATCCAGCAGTATCCTTTGGGTATCCTATGAAGACACATTTCTCTGACTTGGGTTCGAGCTTATCAGGTTGAAGCTTTTTCACATAAGCATCGCAGCCCCAAACTTTAAGAAACGACAACTTTGGTTTCTTGCCAAACCACAGTTCATAAGGCGTCGTCTCAACGGATTTAGATGGTGCCCTATTTAACGTGAATGCAGCTGTCTCTAAAGCATAACCCCAAAACGATAGTGGTAAATCGGTAAGAGACATCATAGATCGGACCATATCTAATAAAGTACGGTTACGATGTTCGGACACACCATTACGCTGTGGTGTTCCGGGTGGCGTGAGCTGTGAAACTATTCCACATTGTTTTAAATGAAGACCAAACTCGTAACTCAAATATTTGCCTCCATGATCAGACCGTAGAAACTTTATTTTCTTGTTACGATGATTCTCTACTTCACTCTGAAGTTCTTTGAACTTTTCAAATGTTTCAGACTTGTGTTTCAACAAGTAGATATACCCATATCTGCTCAAATCATCAGTGAAGGTCAGAAAATAACGATACCCGCCGGGAGCCTCACCACTCATCGGTCCACATACATCAGTATGTATGATTTCCAACAAATCTGTTGCTCGCTCCATTGTTCCGGAGAACGGAGTCTTAGTCATCTTAACCATGAGGCATGGTTCGCAAGCACCAAGTGATTCATAATCAAGTGATTCCAACAGTCCATCAGTATGGAGTTTCTTCATGCGCTTTACACCAATATGACCTAAACGGTAGTGCCACAAATAAGTTGCACTATCATTATCAACCTTGCATCTTTTGGCTTCAATACTATGAATATGTGTATCACTACGATCGAGTTCTGACAAGAATAGACCGCTCTTCAAGGGTGCATGACCATAAAAGATATTACTCATATAAATAGAATAACCATTATTCTCTGATTTAAATGAATAACCGTCTCGCAACAAACAAGATCTAGATATAATGTTCATGATCAACGCTGGCACCAAATAACAATTATTTAGGTCTAAAACTAATCCCGATGGTAGATGTAGAGGTAGCATGCCGACGGCGATCACATCGACTTTGGAACCATTTCCCACGCGCATCGTCAACTCGTCCTTAGCTAATCTACGTTTAATCTGTAGCCCCTGTTTCGAGTTACAAATATTAGCAACCGAACCAGTATCAAATACCCATGTGCTACTACAAGCATTAGTAAGGTACACATCAATAACATGTATATCAAATATACCTTTGTTCACTTTGCCATCCTTCTTATCCGCCTAATACTTGGGGAAGTTCCGCTTCCAGTGTCCAATCCCTTTGCAATAGAAGCACTCACTTTCAGGCTTGGCTCCAGACTTGGGTTTCTTCGCGGGAGTAGCAACTGTCTTGCTATTCTTCTTGAAGTTCCCTTTCTTTCCCTTACCCTTTTTCTGGTTTTGTTAACCATCAACACTTGATGCTTCTTTTTTATTTCTACCTCCGCAGCTTTGAGCATAGCGAAGAGCTCGGGAATTGTGTCAGGACCGGGTTTTCCAGGATATTAATTTCCCAGTAAACGGCCCTTGTGCTCACCAGCCCCAGGATTACTGTTAGCTGATGAGACACAAACTTGATACAGAAATTCCAAGCCAAATACAAAATATGTAGTACAAGACCATTCTGGTCCATGAGTACAACAAAAGGTTTCTAGAGGTTGATGGCGGAAGCGGTTTGCGATACGTCAGCGTCTATGGGACTCCATTTCCCACAGGAACAGCTAACCTGGATAATTCCTATCTTCGCGAGGCTGCTATCACCGTTGCCTAGGTTCCGGGGCTGCCATCGTGGCACTCCTCTCCAAGCAAGAAATCTGGCCAAGACAATAACCAGGGACAAGCCAGTGAGTACTTTGAATGTACTCGCAAACATTATGAACACAGGCACAATATAACAAATGACATTCATGCTCTGAAATATTCCATGATCACTTCGTTAGTCGCGAAATAAAATTCATGACGCAAGCATGTTATTCTAATAAGCCATGAATGAGCAATCAAAGAAAAAAAATAAATTGCACCGATCGGGTGTCTGAAGCGACGCCTCGAAAGGATAATAAAATAAGCATGCCTCAGTCGGACGTCTGAGCGACGTCACAAAAAGGGCTTATAAAGAAAATAAAAACAAACATGCCACAGTCGGGCGTCTGAGCGACACCACATAAAGGGCTTATATGAAAAATAAAACACAAGCATGCCACAGTCGGGCGTCTGAGCGACACCACATAAAGGGCTTATATGAAAAATAAAACACAAGCGTGCCACAGTCGGGCGTCTGAGCGACACCACATAAAGGGCTTATATGAAAATAATCCCAGGGAATATCCAGGAGGTAGAACCGTCCCAGGGATATTCAATAATTCAAATAATACAAATGGTTAGTCCAAAATAATAATAATCATAATCATATATCACATGTTATGACCAGTGATCTGGCTTAGCAGTTTTCCTCCGAAGACCGACACTAAGACCGACACTTGACCCATCCCAGACTGTAATCCTTAACCGCGGACACGGCTATTCGAATAGGTATAATCTCTGCAGAGGGTGTACTCTTTACCCACGTGTAACGGATTCCTTCAGCCCATCGGGACTAATTCCATTTACGGTCTTTTAGTTGAAAACACACCTGACCCGCACACACCAGCTTAACTTACTGGTGACTGGAATCACCCACGACACCTGTTAAGCAAAACTCTAAGTGGGGAGGCTACAACCTCGAGTAGCATGGGATCACAGAATTTATAATGCGCGCAAACTAGGGGAGCTACCCCCTCGGTCCCAACCGGAAACACCCATGCCCCCGGACCAGGTGGCCTGCCTACCGGATGCAGCCGGTATCTTCCACCATGACCTCTTTGTACGGTGTGTGCCAAGAAAGGGGTTGACAACTTACTGGACTGTACCTTACCTGCGGCAGGGACAAGTGGTAGTACGAAGCAAGTATGGGGGTTACCGGAACAAGACTCGATCTATGGTCGACTCAGGAGGTTAAAGCATCACTTGCATGATTAGTATAGCAATTATATTTCACACCAACAAACAGAATCACTACTCATCATACCTCAATATGCCTTACTGACAATACTCGTCTCAACGAAATATCAGTAACAAGCTCGTGTCTACCTAAGACAGAGGCTTTCCTGGATTCCTTCCAGTAGGCATGAGAGGTAGACGAGGGTGATTACTGTCACGAGTATAACAATTTCCAACAGCAAGGAAACTTCATCATGCACTCATGAGTATGATCATATCCACACATAAAATAACGAATACTTCGTGCCAAGGTGGTGTTGTAAACGTGTCCAACAACACACAACAATATTATGCCGGGGTTCAGAATGCTTGCCTTCAAGGTGCAGAGAGGGGAGGTACACTCCAAAACTTTTGAAAGTTTTGATCTTCTCTCCAAATTCCTATTTTTGAAAGTATTCAAATTAACACATACCTTAAAGACAGTACAAAAAGTTGTCCTAATTATTTTGAAATATATCTTAAAATAAACTAGGTGAAATTTGAGAGTGGTAGGAAAAAGAATCAACTCATTTGGAGTTTTATTTAAAAAGATATGCCCAGTCAAAGTTTAGTCAAAATTCTGTTTTAATAAAAACCAGAAAAGGGAAAACGCATCGGTTCGGAATACGCTTTAGAGAGGGAGAGACGTACTTCGGGCTTTACGCTTTCACTTAAGCGCCTCGGCGGGACGACTAGAGCCACTGACGGTGGGTCCGCGGGTCCACCCGTCAGGTTTGACTGGTCCAACCAGTCTTCTTCCTTCTCTGGCCGAAAGGAGGCGGAGCTCCGGCGATCGACGTCGGCGAACGGCGGCTCCCCGCGGGGTTCTGAGGGAGGGGATGGATCCGCCAGTCCAGGGCGGTCCCCCCGGTGGTTGTTAGGCTCGCGGGGGTGGAGGGAGTCGCCGGCGGCGAGTGCTGCGGCGGACGGCGTTCTCGGTTGGAAAAGGGGTTCCGCCCTACGGTGGTTCTCGATCAAGTTTGAGCGGTTGGGTGGCTCTGCTAGGTCGAGGGGAAGTGGATGGTGGTGACAGGAGGACTAGGGGGGCTCTGCTCGCGACGCACGGTACAAGAATGCGGCGGCGGCCGAAGCTACCGGAGATGAGGAAGACGGCCTCTCTCCCTCGATCTCTGGCTACGGGAGCTCCAGGGAGATGGCCTGAGGCTGCTTGGGGGTCTGGACGAACTCGGGGTTCCTTAAATAGGCGGGGGAGGTCGGTTCCCGCGGCTGCGGATAGGAACGCCGGCGAACCGCCTCTCTGTTGCGGCAGGGCGACGTGGCGAAAGCTAGCGGTGCACGGCGTGGCTGCGGGAGCTAGGGGATGAGAATGGCCTGCTCACGAGGGCAGCTGGCGAACGGAGGAGGCTTGGGCGGCGCCGTCCATGGCAGAGCCGGTCACGGGCGCCGGTGTGCCGCCAAAGCGCCAACGCTGCCGCTCTGAGAGGAGCAGGGTGAGTAGGGGCCGCACTAGGGGACAGGGGAGAGGATTAGGACGAGCTCGGGAGGCTTATCCAGGGGCGTGTCGGTTCGGGCGCGAGCACGTGCAAAACGCGCGCTCTGCTCGCGCTCCGGGCATGCACGGCAGGTGCTCGGTGAAATGCCAAATCGTGCTAGAGGTTTAGGGTGAGGCTGCCAATTAACAGGAGGGTTAGGGTGAAGGCAAAAGGTCTAATAGACATGGTTGTTGGGTCAGGGAATCAAGTTCACAAAGTAATCACAAAACTATGCCAAATCTAGCCAAACACATAAAGTGCTCGACAGAATGCCATGGGCATCTAGGCATTTCTTCTGGTGGCCAAAAACTCCAGGTTGGGGTCTCTTTAGATGATAAAGAGGGTGGCAAGGTTAGTTTGTCAAAAGCAAAAACTACCTAGTGCAAGTTTTTGAGAAAACCAAATCTGGACAGAAGAGAAAAGCTATCCTTGCATGGACCAAACATATTCCAATGGGTCCAATCTCCTGGACTTAAGAGTTTGGTAGGGTATACTAATAGCAGGAGAAAAATTTAGAGGTAAAAGGGCAAGCAAAGATGGAGCTGTAGTACAAACCACTAAACTGGACCAGAACACAAATGAGGATGGTTTGCTCAAATTTTCCAAAGAACACCAATGGATTTTTGCATAGGAATGAGTTATATACTTCTACCAACATCTCCAAATTTTGGTGGAATTTTTAGATGAATTTTTCAAATGGCTGCAGTGCAAAAGAGACTCCAAACTTATGAGAAATCAATTAAAAGCAATAAAGCTTTAGGGAAATATTTACAGAAATATTTCCACTGATAAAAGAAATGTTCTTGAGAAGGTATACAAGTCCAACAATATTCTTGAAAGGTTCCCCTTGAGGGAAACATTCCACAATTCAAAGGAAAATAATGGTACTGAAATCAAAATAAAATCCAGGAAAGAAAATTTTAAGTTCCTGGCAAAATTTTAATAAATAAATCATGGTTAAAATTTTTGGGGTGTTACAACACCACCCCCCTTAAGAAAAATCTCGTCCTCGAGATTTGCTAAGGACGATCTCAAAATATCCATCCCATTACCATAAAGCATTAATCCAAAGGAAACGAATATATTAAACACTGAGATTACGGCGAGAGGGCAAACAATTGGCACAACTACAGTTGGGTACTGGCGCTATGTGAAGAAAAACTATGGTTGGGAAAACCGAGGAATTACCACTATCGGCTACGGTAAATTTAGAACAACAGTCTAAATTCACAAATTACGCTGGTCGTACCCGAGTGTATAGAGCTCTCTCTGGCTGACAGGTGGACCCGGGGTCCACTGTCAGTCTCTCCTCCTACCTCTGGCTCTCTTCTTCCTCTATCTCGCGCGCGACTGCGCTTTCTCCACCGGCGACGCCTAGCGCGTAGGGCATCTAGGGCCGTACTGTGGTAGTGCGCGGCGTGCTAGCTGCCGGTGCAGCGTGCACTCACCTCGCGGGCCAGTGCGCTGTCGGCACTGCTCACGGATTCGCCTCCGAACACCGGTGATCGAGCGGCGAGCGGCGCTGGTGGACTTCGCCCACCGTACACCGATCTCGAGCTATAAAATGACCGCGGTGCTCCTTTCTTCTTCCTCACACCTGGCCTCGCCTCTCTTCTCCTTCCTTCTCCTCCATTTCTGTTTGCAGGAGCTCGCGACGAGGCTCTAATGGCGGAGGTGATGCCGGACTGGTACGTGATCCTGATGTGCGGAGGGTTGGCGGCATTGCTGGGGTTTTCCGTGCTCTTGTGCGCGATGATCCTCAATGATCGTGGTGATGCTGCTGCCCGAGTGTTAGCTCTTCGCGGCGGCGATGATCATGAGGATTAACTGTGGTTGTTAGGTTCTGACTGCTGTCAGTGTGCTGGAGGCAACTTGCGTTCGAATAATCACCCACAAATTTCTCCTTTAGAGACTGTGGTGTGTTAGTGAGGTGATCCGTTAGGTGCAAAATGTGTACGTGGTTATGCAATTAGTGCATGCAGTTGAGTGGTAGTGGATGTGAGCCTGCTGTCGTGGTGCTGTGCGAATTAAAATACATGTCATGGAGAATTAATGTGTTGCAACGGCTCAAAGAAAAATCTAACTGCAAGATTTACTGAGAGCGGAGGCAGTCAATCAAAATGAACAGCAGTAAAAACTACTCACATAAATCGAAAACAAACATTTAATACATCGCACAAACTTAGAATACAACGCATAAGCTGAAATACATAAATAAGTGCTAGGATAACAAACATAGCAGTTACGTCTACGATAGAAACGGAAAATGGATAGGGTCCTGAGGAACTGTCTCTGGCACTGGGGCACATTCCTCTTCTATCAGGGAAAGCGGATTGCTTCCCGGTGTTGGAATACATTCTACTTCTTCCGGAGGGAGCGGAGGAAGTTGAGGAAGCAATCGAAGAACGTGTCCCTCCTGAGTTGGCAGAGGGGGTCCACCAATGGTGATCCGGGGATTCAGAACAGCAAGGTAGTGGAGATACCCCAGTATTTGCTGGGTGAAACGCTCCTGGGCCATCACATATTGAATGAGATAGACCAGGGCCGGATCGCTCTCCGTACGTCCACAGCGGAACGTAGCTTCTGCTCCAAAAGCAGCGCGGCTTGGGAAATAGCAGTATTCTCTTGTGCTGGCACAAGGTACCGCAAATCGAAGACGGGTGATTGCTTCATACGCAGCAGACTCAATGGCCATGCCTGACGTTGGCATGGATCTCCCGATGAAGATAACATAGGGAGGGCCTTGGTTTAAATCTGCTGGTGGAATATGTACAGCTGCCCAGTATTTCGAGAGATCGGGAGTGATTCTCGATTTGAGCAGCTCATACAGGGGTGGATGGGTGGAGCCAAGAGTATTGCGGGCAAAATCCCATAATATCTTAACAAAACTACCAGGGTTTGCGTCGGGGTTCCTCAGATAAGCTCCGGGGTGAGACATGGATGGGTGAATGAGGAAGATAGTGCTCGATGCTGATGGTTGCTGGTGTGGAAAAACGAGGGTGGCCTCTTATAGAGAGCCTGGGTCATAAAACATGAAGTGGGGTCGGTACGACTGAGGCACCGACTCCGGCGCGGGGCTGTCTGAGTCAAAGTCTCAGGCCTCAATCCAAAAGAGAAGTGACATGTTACTGTGCATGTCGATTTGGGGTCACGTCTAGAATTTTACTCTGCAACTACTCGTCAAACAATTTATGCCAGATCACACGTACTATGTGATGCTGACACACAAGTGGTTACAAGCCCACCACGCCACACAACGGTTACTACGGAACTAAAGGAAAAAAAACCGGCCACTAGGGCTTGACAACAATTCCGGTGGACTCAGTCCACCTGGTTGAGATCTAGCCGGGCGCGTCTTGCGGATGCCGTGTCCTCTCCGGGTGCTTCCGCGTCGGAGCTGGCCGGGGTAGGATGGGGAGCTACTGGGCTGGAGTAGCGGTGGTGGCCTTCGCGGGGTGTCGAGGTCACCGTCCCATTGGAGTAGGCCTCCAAGAGACGACGGAGATCTCCGGGTGCGGCGATGGCATTGCCTGGGTGGATGACATGGTCAAAGCTTGGGTGCTCAACCGGCCTTCCAGGCAGCACTATCGGTGTGTCGGTGGCGGGTGCGACTTCGCTCCTTGCCGGGGTCAGGCGAGTGAGCGTCATGCGGGTCTCAATCAGGTCAAGAGTGACCTGATCAAATAGTGCCTCTTGCGCTTCCAGGTAGCGCACCAGATGCACTAGGGCAGGGTCCGACTCATGGTCTCCGTTGGCGACCTGGGTCGGTCTACCATAGCCTTCACGACTAGGGTAGTAGTAGAATGAGCGGCAGTTAACCCTCGGCGACAGGTGCCGAAGATGAACTATAGCCTCTCGGGCTGCAAGTTGGATGGCTTGGGGCTCGTCGGAGGTCGTCCTCCCGGTGAACCGGTAGGGGCGCTCCGATGTGATACTTCTACCGTAGATGTGCGCCGTGGCCCAGAAGTGATGGATGGAATTACTCGTGTGCTCTTGGTACACGACATACTCCGGCGGCTCGTTGGTGCCGAAGGCACGACGGGTGAGATTGGCGAGGATGGCTACGAAGCCTTCGAGCTCAACAGCGGTGGTCTCGTTGTGAACGCGGGGGCCTGGCATCTTGGTGGTTGGATATCGAACTGGGAATGAGGCTGTGATGTGCTGAGTTTTGGGGCAAGGCTTCCTTTATAAGTCAGCCGGGTCTTCCATCGCACGCTTGTGGGTGGGACAACTTAGGTGTTGGCACAGGCGCACGGCCTATGGATAGGCTGATAGGTTGGGCACCGACTGCCAAGAGCTGTCGGGGTCACTGTGTGGCTATCCTCCACGAGAGCTTTGGCTGGGTTTAGAATAAGGTTTGGTGGGTTGTTTAACCTAGGTTTGTTGACCTGGCTAAGATAGGATTAGCCAATGGTCAGCCTGGCTCTGATACCAAGGTTGTCAGGACCGGGTTTTCCAGGATATTAATTTCCCAGTAAACGGCCCTTGTGCTCACCAGCCCCAGGATTACTGTTAGCTGATGAGACACAAACTTGATACAGAAATTCCAAGCCAAATACAAAATATGTAGTACAAGACCATTCTGGTCCATGAGTACAACAAAAGGTTTCTAGAGGTTGATGGCGGAAGCGGTTTGCGATACGTCAGCGTCTATGGGACTCCATTTCCCACAGGAACAGCTAACCTGGATAATTCCTATCTTCGCGAGGCTGCTATCACCGTTGCCTAGGTTCCGGGGCTGCCATCGTGGCACTCCTCTCCAAGCAAGAAATCTGGCCAAGACAATAACCAGGGACAAGCCAGTGAGTACTTTGAATGTACTCGCAAACATTATGAACACAGGCACAATATAACAAATGACATTCATGCTCTGAAATATTCCATGATCACTTCGTTAGTCGCGAAATAAAATTCATGACGCAAGCATGTTATTCTAATAAGCCATGAATGAGCAATCAAAGAAAAAAAAAATTGCACCGATCGGGTGTCTGAAGCGACGCCTCGAAAGGATAATAAAATAAGCATGCCTCAGTCGGACGTCTGAGCGACGTCACAAAAAGGGCTTATAAAGAAAATAAAAACAAACATGCCACAGTCGGGCGTCTGAGCGACACCACATAAAGGGCTTATATGAAAAATAAAACACAAGCATGCCACAGTCGGGCGTCTGAGCGACACCACATAAAGGGCTTATATGAAAAATAAAACACAAGCGTGCCACAGTCGGGCGTCTGAGCGACACCACATAAAGGGCTTATATGAAAAATAAAACACAAGCGTGCCACAGTCGGGCGTCTGAGCGACACCACATAAAGGGCTTATATGAAAATAATCCCAGGGAATATCCAGGAGGTAGAACCGTCCCAGGGATATTCAATAATTCAAATAATACAAATGGTTAGTCCAAAATAATAATAATCATAATCATATATCACATGTTATGACCAGTGATCTGGCTTAGCAGTTTTCCTCCGAAGACCGACACTAAGACCGACACTTGACCCATCCCAGACTGTAATCCTTAACCGCGGACACGGCTATTCGAATAGGTATAATCTCTGCAGAGGGTGTACTCTTTACCCACGTGTAACGGATTCCTTCAGCCCATCGGGACTAATTCCATTTACGGTCTTTTAGTTGAAAACACACCTGACCCGCACACACCAGCTTAACTTACTGGTGACTGGAATCACCCACGACACCTGTTAAGCAAAACTCTAAGTGGGGAGGCTACAACCTCGAGTAGCATGGGATCACAGAATTTATAATGCGCGCAAACTAGGGGAGCTACCCCCTCGGTCCCAACCGGAAACACCCATGCCCCCGGACCAGGTGGCCTGCCTACCGGATGCAGCCGGTATCTTCCACCATGACCTCTCTGTACGGTGTGTGCCAAGAAAGGGGTTGACAACTTACTGGACTGTACCCTACCTGCGGCAAGGACAAGTGGTAGTACGAAGCAAGTATGGGGGTTACCGGAACAAGACTCGATCTATGGTCGACTCAGGAGGTTAAAGCATCACTTGCATGATTAGTATAGCAATTATATTTCACACCAACAAACAGAATCACTACTCATCATACCTCAATATGCCTTACTGACAATACTCGTCTCAACGAAATATCAGTAACAAGCTCGTGTCTACCTAAGACAGAGGCTTTCCTGGATTCCTTCCAGTAGGCATGAGAGGTAGATGAGGGTGATTACTGTCACGAGTATAACAATTTCCAACAGCAAGGAAACTTCATCATGCACTCATGAGTATGATCATATCCACACATAAAATAACGAATACTTCGTGCCAAGGTGGTGTTGTAAACGTGTCCAACAACACACAACAATATTATGCCGGGGTTCAGAATGCTTGCCTTCAAGGTGCAGAGAGGGGGGGTACACTCCAAAACTTTTGAAAGTTTTGATCTTCTCTCCAAATTCCTATTTTTGAAAGTATTCAAATTAACACATACCTTAAAGACAGTACAAAAAGTTGTCCTAATTATTTTTGAAATATATCTTAAAATAAACTAGGTGAAATTTGAGAGTGGTAGGAAAAAGAATCAACTCATTTGGAGTTTTATTTAAAAAGATATGCCCAGTCAAAGTTTAGTCAAAATTCCGTTTTAATAAAAACCAGAAAAGGGAAAACGCATCGGTTCGGAATACGCTTTAGAGAGGGAGAGACGTACTTCGGGCTTTACGCTTTCACTTAAGCGCCTCGGCGGGACGACTAGAGCCACTGACGGTGGGTCCGCGGGTCCACCCGTCAGGTTTGACTGGTCCAACCAGTCTTCTTCCTTCTCTGGCCGAAAGGAGGCGGAGCTCCGGCGATCGACGTCGGCGAACGGCGGCTCCCCGCGGGGTTCTGAGGGAGGGGATGGATCCGCCAGTCCAGGGCGGTCCCCCCGGTGGTTGTTAGGCTCGCGGGGGTGGAGGGAGTCGCCGGCGGCGAGTGCTGCGGCGGACGGCGTTCTCGGTTGGAAAAGGGGTTCCGCCCTACGGTGGTTCTCGATCAAGTTTGAGCGGTTGGGTGGCTCTGCTAGGTCGAGGGGAAGTGGATGGTGGTGACAGGAGGACTAGGGGGGCTCTGCTCGCGACGCACGGTACAAGAATGCGGCGGCGGCCGAAGCTACCGGAGATGAGGAAGACGGCCTCCCTCCCTCGATCTCTGGCTACGGGAGCTCCAGGGAGATGGCCTGAGGCTGCTTGGGGGTCTGGACGAACTCGGGGTTCCTTAAATAGGCGGGGGAGGTCGGTTCCCGCGGCTGCGGATAGGAACGCCGGCGAACCGCCTCTTTGTTGCGGCAGGGCGACGTGGCGAAAGCTAGCGGTGCACGGCGTGGCTGCGGGAGCTAGGGGATGAGAATGGCCTGCTCACGAGGGCAGCTGGCGAACGGAGGAGGCTTGGGCGGCGCCGTCCATGGCAGAGCCGGTCACGGGCGCCGGTGTGCCGCCAAAGCGCCAACGCTGCCGCTCTGAGAGGAGCAGGGTGAGTAGGGGCCGCACTAGGGGACAGGGGAGAGGATTAGGACGAGCTCGGGAGGCTTATCCAGGGCGTGTCGGTTCGGGCGCGAGCACGTGCAAAACGCGCGCTCTGCTCGCGCTCCGGGCATGCACGGCAGGTGCTCGGTGAAATGCCAAATCGTGCTAGAGGTTTAGGGTGAGGCTGCCAATTAACAGGAGGGTTAGGGTGAAGGCAAAAGGTCTAATAGACATGGTTGTTGGGTCAGGGAATCAAGTTCACAAAGTAATCACAAAACTATGCCAAATCTAGCCAAACACATAAAGTGCTCGACAGAATGCCATGGGCATCTAGGCATTTCTTCTGGTGGCCAAAAACTCCAGGTTGGGGTCTCTTTAGATGATAAAGAGGGTGGCAAGGTTAGTTTGTCAAAAGCAAAAACTACCTAGTGCAAGTTTTTGAGAAAACCAAATCTGGACAGAAGAGAAAAGCTATCCTTGCATGGACCAAACATATTCCAATGGGTCCAATCTCCTGGACTTAAGAGTTTGGTAGGGTATACTAATAGCAGGAGAAAAATTTAGAGGTAAAAGGGCAAGCAAAGATGGAACTGTAGTACAAACCACTAAACTGGACCAGAACACAAATGAGGATGGTTTGCTCAAATTTTCCAAAGAACACCAATGGATTTTTGCATAGGAATGAGTTATATACTTCTACCAACATCTCCAAATTTTGGTGGAATTTTTAGATGAATTTTTCAAATGGCTGCAGTGCAAAAGAGACTCCAAACTTATGAGAAATCAATTAAAAGCAATAAAGCTTTAGGGAAATATTTACAGAAATATTTCCACTGATAAAAGAAATGTTCTTGAGAAGGTATACAAGTCCAACAATATTCTTGAAAGGTTCCCCTTGAGGGAAACATTCCACAATTCAAAGGAAAATAATGGTACTGAAATCAAAATAAAATCCAGGAAAGAAAATTTTAAGTTCCTGGCAAAATTTTAATAAATAAATCATGGTTAAAATTTTTGGGGTGTTACAAATTGTCTTCTGCATCCCTTGCATGTTATAGTTCATCACGAAGCTTTTATAGCTTGGTGGCGGTGATTGAAGAACTCTATCAATAATACTATATTCGTCAACTTTGCAGCCAAGTTGAGTCATATGATTGTAGTACCCAGACATTCTGAGCAAGTGTTCACTGATAGAACTGTTCTTCTCCATCTTGCAGCTGTAGAACTTATTGGAGACTTCATATCTGTCAATCTGGGCATTTTTTTTGAATATTTACTGTGAGGCAAAGCCCCACAGCCCTTTATTAAAATAAATGAGAACTGTACAAACAGTAACATGAACTATACAAGAAAAAGGAAAAAAAAAGACTACCTAAGGCTAAGCATCCCTACCTCCTTTACAACAAAGAATTAACCCATGCCAAAAGTTTTGGTTTTATACAATCCTTCACCCTATGAGCAAGTAGTGATATATCATGGATGAATTTGCACTTCCAAGCACTGAAAGTGGCTCTCTCAGCTCTGAAGGTTCTGCCATTTCTCAAAATCCAAATATTCCAAGCAGCAGCTAGCATGACCTCAAAGAAAGGGTGTCTGAAGATGGACCTTGCATGCATGATACATTGCCGAATATTAGAGTCTCCCAACCAATCAATACCCAGATAATTCCAGACTCTACAGCTGAAGGTGCAGTTAAAAAACAGGTGCATTCTATCTTCATACACCAGCTCACTGCAAATGAGGCAAAGATTTTCATCTTGGTTAGAGCGCCAGTGCCTTCTAACCAACATGTCCTTGGTGTTTAATCTGTCAAAGAAAAGCAGCCACCCAAAAACCTTGATCTTCATGGTGCACCTACTCTGCCACAACCATTTGCAAGGATGTATTGTCGGTAGATGTGAGTGCATGACCGTGTAAAAGCTATTGGCAGTGTATTCCTTTGATTTACCCGGCCATATCCAAACATCAGGTATAAGAGGGTCTCTTTCTAACTACATGATCCAACCTTCCAAAATGTGCAACTCATCAGCAGCTTCATGAGAAATTGGCAAATAAAACATGGAGAATAGATCCTGGGATTGAAGGAATTCCTGCACGGAGATCTTATCATTATTGACAAAGGAATATAACCTTGGCAATCTCCAACATAGTGGTCGAGCAGAGCCCCCAATGTGCCAAGAGTCAGTCCAGAACAAAGCAGAGTCACCCATGTTGATTTGCACCGAGGCAATAGGTATGTAAGCCTCGTGTAGCTTCAAAACATCCTTCCACCAGAAAGATCCAGCTTCAGCTGTTGCATGTGGAACACCATGATCATAGTAACTGCTCCAAATTAAGGTCACCCAGGGAATTTCAACCTTGTTATAGAATTTGTGAAGATGCTTGATAAGTAACCCTTTGTTCTGGATGTTCAGGTTTAAAACTCCTAAGCCTCCTGATGTAGGGTGGAACCCTAATCAGCAGATCTTTCATGTTTGGAGAGTATCCCACGACGAACACGGAGAACACAAGGCGGAAACGGGGGAAAACACGAGAGGAAACACACGAATCAACACAAAGATGATCACACAAGTGCTAGATCCACGATACACATAGAGATACACGGTCCATAGTCAACGATGGTGGTACAAAGATAGTCTTCTCCCGGAGGAGGTCTTGGTTATCCCGTAGGATCTTCCCCGATGTGGAGGTCTTGAATCCGAGGTGGATCTTCTCCAAAGAGGCGCGCGGTCTCGTGGGAGAGAATCCACACAAAGGTCTGAAATGAGCTATCCAAAAGCTAACCCTAAACGGAATGGGGAAAGGAGTATATATAGTGTACGGAGCGAATGGGTACACGGGCCTCGGCCCAGGGGATGCGCGCAGGCAAATCAGGGGCCGGACGTCCGGGCGACGGGCCGGATGTCCGGGGCTTCACGGGACGCCGGATGTCCGGGGCGAGGGGCCGGATGTCCGGGCTGGAGGGGTTGAGCCACGGGTGTCTTCTGGACAGTGGCGCCAGATTTCCGGGCCCGAGGCCGGATGTCCGGGCCAAGCTTGGCCGGATGTCCGGGCCCTGGCCGGATGTCCGGGCCCTGTAGCTTCGTCTGCTGGTCTTCTGTAGATGAATGTCCAGGGGCCGGATGTCCGGGCCAGGGGGCCGGATGTCCGGGGCCTGGAACCTCTTTTTGCCCTTCTCGATGCAACATCTCGTCCGTGAACTTGGGGACTTGTCCATCTTCACGCCCTTCTCCAATGTGGTCTTCTTCACACCTGAGCACACAAAGCACATCCGTCTGAGGTAGCAACCATGTCTCGCAAGATTCGTATGGAAGTACGGCTAGGAGCGACGTCACCTCGGTCTCTAGAGCTCTAGCACGAGCACATGTCATTGGTCCTTGAGGCACTTGACGAGGTGAAGGAGGGTCCATGGGGATGACCTCGGGATGCTCCGCATCATCTCCCCTCCCTTGGGAAAGATCCGTCCTCGGATCGAAATCTTCATCACCATGGAAAGGAGAGAGATCCTTGAAGGGTCCGTCGGCACGAGGTAGAAGGTTGGACTTGCGCTCTTGTGGGAAACGGTCCTTGCGAAGATGTAGCCAAACAAGATCTCCCGGTTGGAACACCACTGGTGTCTTGTTGACGTTGAGCTTGGTGGCGAGACGATGTACTTGTCGCTCGATCATTGCTCTTGTATCTTCGTGCACCTTCTTGAGGTAGCTTGCTTGTGCACTTGCGTCCATGTTCGTGCGCTCTTGTAGAGGTAGAGGTAGCATGTCCAATGGGGACAATGGGCTGAAACCGTAGACGAACGTCTTGTCGCGTCCAAAGTGTCCCATGAGTCCTCCTCCATGAGGTTCCTGCAAAAAGAGCAAACGAAGCGAAGACTCGGGAATGCAAAGTTTGCTAGCTCTCATAAGATATCCATCCTTGATGTAGTAACGTTCCCAAGAAGTGTGAGTCAAGCACTTAGCATAAGGATTTGCAAAGAAAGGATCATGCTCATATAAATCTTTTAGGTGCTCAAAGCCAATCACATTCAACTCAAGTTGTGTAACAAGTAAGCGTTTGCGTAACAAGCATGCATTTGCGTGAAAACTTCCATCTTTCTTAGGCAAGATAATAACCGGAGCGGCACAAGGGCTTAAGCTGTCACGTACATGACCTTTGTTGATGAGTTTGTGCACTTGCCGTTGTATCTCCTTGGTTGCCTCGGGGTTGATGCGGTAGGGAGCCTTGTTGGGAAATGGTGCGTCGGGTATGAGGTCGATGCGGTGTTCTATTCTGCGAAGTGGAGGTAGACCCGGAGGTAGCTCATCGGGAAAAACGTCCAAGAATTGCTGCAACAAATTAGACAACACTAAAGGTAGAGGTGGTGAAGTGTTAGTAGGTTTGGCTTCCCCTTTGCATAAAAGCACAAGGTGAAAGACACTCGATGGGTTCTCACACACTTCTCTCATCTCACTTTTGGTGGCAAATAGCACTAGTTGCTTCTTGTCGCTCATATTTGCCTTGTGGCTCTCACTCTCCTTTTGGTGGCTCACTCTCTCACCATTCTCTTCATGATGGTTGGTAGGTAAGTGCTTGTCGGCGGCTACTTGACTTGGAGACATTGGTCGGAGCACGAATTCCTTGCCCTTCATCTTGAAATGATAGTGATTTGTCCGTCCATTGTGTGTGACTCCACGATCATATTGCCATGGACGTCCAAGAATAAGGTGGCACACGGACATGGGTATCACATCACATTCAAGAGTGTCCTCGTAGGCGCCAATCTTGAAAGAGACTTGCACGGTGTGCTCGACTCGAAGAATTCCGGCGTCGTTGAGCCACTGGACTTTGTAAGGGTGAGGATGCTTCGTCTTGGCCAAATGAAGCTTGTCGCATAGCTCTTCGCTTGCCAAGTTGTGACAACTTCCTCCATCGATGATAACCTTGACGGAGCATCCATTGATGCCGGCCTTTGTATGAAAAATGTGACATCGTTGGTCGTCATCTTGTTTGTGTTGGAGTGTCAAGACTTTGGAGACAACAAGATTGGGGCTTGAGTCATTGTCGCAAAACACTTGACGGTCTTCTTCTTCATTCACTTGGCGATGCATAGCGACATGCTCAAGTGCTTCCATCTCATCATCGCTCATGGAGTCATAAGATCCGTCATCGTTGATGATCATGGTGCGAACGGTCTTGCACTCAAATGACTTGTGACCGCGGCCACCACATGTGAAACATTTGATGGAGCTCGTCTTGGGTTTGTCTTCGTTTGGAGTTGTAGATGATGAAGCTCTAGGCTTGAAGTTGTTGGTAGAAGGTGGATGACTCGATGTAGTCGCATTCTTGTAGCTTGGCTTGTCGCCTACGTTTGTATATGGCTTGGTAGAGGTAGGAGGAGTAGCCGAAGTCGTTGAAGCTTGGTCGTAGGAGCCGAAGTTCTTGGAGTTGAACTTGGAGTACTTGTAGTCCTCTTGAACTTGTCGCTCCGCTTTGGTTGCTTGATGTACTAGCTCGAGGAGATTGTTGTATGGTTGGAAGTCCGCAATCTTCTTGATAGGATAGTTGAGTCCATTCAAGAATCTCGCCATTGTTTGCTCTTCATCTTCCGTGATGTTTGCTCTTATCATGGCAATCTCCATCTCCTTGTAGTACTCTTCAACGGACTTGGTACCTTGCTTGAGGATTTGTAGCTTCTTGAACAAGTCACGGTTGTAGTGTGTAGGCACAAAGCGTGCTCTCATGACTTCCTTCATTTGAGCCCAAGTGGTGATAGGAGGTTCACCTTTTGCTTCTCTTCTCTCTATAATTTGCTCCCACCAAATGAGAACATAGTCTTGGAACTCAAGGGATGCCATTGCGATCTTCTTCTCTTCATCTAAGTTGTGAAGGCGAAAGATCTTGTCAACTTTCAATGCCCATGAGAGATAGTCTTCGGGATCGATGCTTCCGGAAAACTTTGGCATGGTGAATGTGAGCTTGCCATAGCGATGCTCTCATTGTTTCCTTGCCTATTGGGAGGGCGGTCTTGATGTTGGCGGTTGGCATTATCACGTTGCTCTTGCCGCGCTTGTTGTATTTGTTGAGGAGGAGCTTCTTCTTGCATGCTTGCTTGATGGCGCCTTTCTTGCATCTCCTCACGAAGGAAATCCTCTTCTTGACGAGTATGTCGAGTGCGGGCTGCCACATTGCGATGTGCATCTTGTAAAGCTCGTTGCGCCTCCATAGCTTGAGCTTCTCGACGTTGTTGTGCTTGGCGATTAGCCTCGGCATCAAGTTCTTCTTGGTGTTGATGTGCTCGCTCTTGTTGTTGTTGGCATAGTCGTTGCCGTTCTTGTGCTTGCTCAAGTGTAGCTTGGTTGTGACGACGTCGGCTTTCTTGCTCGTCGAATAGCTCTTGTGAACTCTTGTCATGAAGAGGCCGCCGGTTGTCATGTCGATCTTGACGTGCGGCTTGACGAAGCATGTTGGACGTAGGTGTACTTGAGTCTTGCGTGGAGTCGGAGTGTCGACTTGAGCGGCTTCGTCTTTGAGATGATGTTGAGGAAGAACGTCGGTTGACTATCAAAGTCCGGAGCTCGTTGAATTGAGTAGACATGTTGGTGTTGATGATGTCGAATTGTTCTTTTGTTCTTGCTTCAAATTGTCGCGCGTCCTTGGCGACTTGACCAATGTACTCGCGCATAGCTTCACTCTCTTGATGTAGAGCTCGTTGGATACCGAAGAGATGTAGTTTGGTGACGTAGTTGTTCTCTTCTTGAGGATCGTCGAAGATCGGGTTGGAAGATGTACTTGGCCTATCCATCATCACAAGCAAGTATGTGAGTGGGAGAAAGGAGAAGACAATACCAAATGTACCTTAACCGAAGTTGAAAATGGATCAATGATCACTCAATAATGTAACCCGGAAATAGCACTATTGGTACCACTTCGTGTCGATTCTCACACCTACACAAGTAAAGCTTTGAGAGGAGCTTGGTTAGGATGTGGCACAAATTCAATGCAATCGTCAAAATGACTCAATGATGTTGAAAATGGTTCACAATTTCCTCATGCAACAAGTTGATCACTAGCAAAGTAGCACACGGAACACACGCACGGATAGATAAATGTGGTTGTGCAACCAAGGATGAGCGAAAATGTGGAATCCACGGAAAATGCTCGTGTTGCACAACACTAGAGAGACGCTAACTGATTGCTTAATAGGCGGATACGCACTTGTGCACGACCTATAAGAGGCAAAACGTAACGACTATCTATCACAAGTATGCTATGAGTGTATGATGTGCCGATGCGTGAGCACAAGATGATGTATTGCTATCTCATATGATCTTTCTTGATGTAAGGCGTATGATGCTATTGTCCTTTTGCTTTGGTTGGCTCTTTTGCTTAAAAGCTTGTGAGCTCTTTCTTTGGATACTTATGCATGCTTCTCGGATCAAGGTAGCTATTGTGTATGCGGGACACTCTTGTGTCACAGGGATATGATGTAGTATGCAATATCTATGACTATCACTAATGTGCACAAGTGTCGTGGCCCGGCAATACTCAAATGGCTAGTCTCAATGGGAAAGCTACGCAAAGATGGTTCATAGGGTGACAATGCAATTGCAAGGTAGAATGAGCGAAGTGTCGTCGATGTTACCGTCCTTGCCGAAGTTGAGCAGTGGTGTTGTCGATGTCTTGCCGTTCCGGGGTAGCCTAAACATGCAAGGAAACGGTGAAGCCATAACTCATGTTTCCAAGGCAAATGGGGACAAACTTTTGAAACTTGTAGCGGAAAAGCGATGGTGGTTGCGGAAGTGGTGGAGGTTTGCGAAAGGTTGGGTGGGTTACGGAACGAAAAATGGCGGTGGGTGAGTGCAAGGTGGGGTGGAAACGGGGAAAAGTGGTTGCGGGAGGCCGGATGTCCGGGCCAGGGGCCGGATGTCCGGGGTGCCCGAGGTCGCGAAGAACTCCTTGCACACGATGGTTTTGGGGCCAAAATTCGTCGGATTTTGCGGATGAAAATTGGGGAAAAGTGAAGGAAAAGCTAGATCCACTCGTGGCACAGCAAATCCATGGAACAAATTCAACAAAATCTTGCCAAATCAACAGATCACAAAAAAATTTTGGGGCTATTTTTGTGGGGAATTTTCGAAATTGGGAAGAACACAACAAAAACAAGCTAGAAAACAGGGTGTGGGGCTCCAAAATCGTGATCAACCTATGCTCTGATACCAAGATGATGTAGGGTGGAACCCTAATCAGCAGATCTTTCACGTTTGGAGAGTATCCCACGACGAACACGGAGAACACAAGGCGGAAACGGGGGAAAACACGAGAGGAAACACACGAATCAACACAAAGATGATCACACAAGTGCTAGATCCACGATACACATAGAGATACACGGTCCATAGTCAACGATGGTGGTACAAAGATAGTCTTCTCCCGGAGGAGGTCTTGGTTATCCTGTAGGATCTTCCCCGATGTGGAGGTCTTGAATCCGAGGTGGATCTTCTCCGAAGAGGCGCGCGTGATGGGCCTCTAACCCCTCGTTGGTTACCCCAAGTGGAAGGTGTAAGATGCAGTATGTAGAAGTGTTTTCCCTTAGCAAAGATGCCAAGGATCGAATCCCCAGAGACTCCTAGGTTCGACAAGTAGGTGTCAACTGCTAACGGCGCAAATTAGCAATCAACGTGGACCTGCACACAGATACAAATAACTTTGCTCCCAACGAGTACAGAGAGGTTGTCAATCCCTCCGGCCTTATAGTTCACAAAGGATTAAAAGCAATGATAGTAATGATAGATAATGTTTTGCAATAGTAAATAAAAGCGAAAAGTAAATAGCGGGTGTGATCAATGATGGTAATATGGACCGGAGTCTCATGATGTTCACTAGTGATGTCTCTCTCCCAAAAGACGATAAAACAGCTATGTGAGGTAAACAAATTACAGCTGGGCAATTGACGGGACCACGAACGCAAACCAATGCTGATTACATTGCAAGAAAGGTTGAGGTTCAAAGCATGGGCGGTACGCCAAATTAAGTAGACCGAAATCCATCAATATCTACTACTAATCATCCACCTTGAGATATCTATCCAGAACATCTCGCTGGTATTAAGTTGCGAGTCCCACCCATAGTGTAAACTCAATGCAACAGACAACTGCATTAAAAGAACTTTGCGTAAAGTAAACAATCCTTGCACCCGCGGGCACAAGCACCGTTGTTTTCCCCATTGTGGCAACAGCACATCCCCTAAAATCATGTTTCTGTCACTCAAGCTAGTCATCGAGGGGCATGAACCCACAATCGAGCATAATGTTCCCTCTTGGAGTCACTACGTATTACTTGGCCAAAGCAATAAATAACAACGGAGAACATGCAAGAATTACTTATGAACATAAATATAAAAGAGGTAGATCAAATATATTACTCAAGATCAATCTGAACATAATCTCATAATCCATCGGATCCCAGCAAACTCAACATAGCAACAGCATAAGGATTACATATGTGCCTCGATCATGTAGGGCAGCTCACGAGGACTAATTAGTGAAGCACAAGAGCGGGAGGAGAACATCACATAGCTACTGGTCATGGACTCATGGTCCAAGGGAGACTACTCACAACTCATCCGGGAGGCGTCCATGGTGGTGGAGAGGCTCCCGATGGTGATCCTCCCCTCCGGCAGGGTGCCGGGAAGAGTTCTCCTGGTGCTCCTGATCTTGGAAGCGGCGACGGCGGCGGAACAGAGATGAGATCGCGAAAAAGAGTTCCCGTCCCGAGGGTTTCGAGGGACGCTCTAAATATATGCCAAAGGGGGGCACCAGACGGGCTTCGGGGGGCCCAGGCGTCCCCCGGCGCGGCCCAGGGGGGCGCGCCGCCAGGGCGCCTGGAGCCCTGGTGCCCCCCCCCCCCCGGCTGCCCTTCGGGCGCCACGTAGGTTCTGGAACGCTGATTTTTTATCTGATTTTTCTGGATTTTTCCTGCCAGTTCTCGTAACGTGAAAACCTGAAATACAAAAACAGCCGAAAACAGAAACTGGCACCGGGGTGCACTGGATTAGTAGGTTAGTCCAAATATGATCAAAAGTGTATGGAAGTGTATGAATATCATAGCAATATCACCCTAAAGTGGCATGGAGCAAGCAGAAATTATAGATACGTTTTGGACGTATCAACATCCCCAAGCTTAATTCCTGCTCGTCCTCGAGTAGGTAAATGATAGCAAGAATAATTTCTGTGGTGACATGCTATTAACCATATAGGACTTTTTATAGTCATATGACAAAAGCTTACTGAGACAATGATTCTATAGTAATTAAGTTGCCTCATGAGAAAATCACAAATGACTGAAAGTTTTACAACATGAAACTGAAACATCAAGAAGATTTGTAATGAACATGATGTGCAAATATGATAAAGTGATATCTAGCTTGCCCCCTTTAGTGAAGCAAAACATAAATGCAGGGGCACCTTCAAGGTTTAAGTGATCACTAGATACAATGATTTCAAAATAAACGATATCACAGTCATGCAAAAGACAATGCTACTTTGGGACAATGCACATTACACTCAGAATGACAATCATGCTCTCAGTAGTTGGTGCTTTTAAAAGAAGGTGGAGACTCAACATAAAAGTAAAAGAATGGTTATGTGTTAGAGCTTTTTATTTTAAAAACATAGAAGCAATTTTGTCAACGGTAGTAGTACTTCATATGTGTCATGCATATGACATCCTATAAGTTGCAAGCCTCATGCATCGAATACCAATAGTGCTCGCACCTTGTCCTAATTAGCTCGGATTTCCATGGGTTATCATTGCATTACATATGTTTTGACCAAGTGTCACAAAGGGGTACCTCTATGCCACCTGTACAAAGGTCCAAGGAGATAAATCGCATTTGATTTCTCGTTTTTGATAGATCTCAACTTGAGGACATCCATACCGGGACAACATAGAAAATAGATGATGGACTCCTCTTAAATGCATAAGCATATTCTCATAAGAGATTGAGGATTAATGTCCAAGCTAAAACTTCCACCATGATACATGGCTTTTGTTGGCGGCCCAATGTTCTTCTCTAACAATATGCATACTCATTCAACCCATGGCAAATCACCCTTACTTCAGACAAGACGAACATGCATAGCAACTCACATGATATTCAACAAAAGTGTGACAGTTTGATGGCGTCCCCAGAAACATGGTTACCGCTCAGCAAGCAACTTATAAGAAATAAGATACATAGGCAACATATTCTTTACCACAATAGTTTTTAAGCTACTTTCCCATGAGCTATGTATTGCAAAGTTAGTCTGCTTAGTACAGGTGGAGGTTAGCAAAAGACTGGGAGCGACCAACTAAGAGAGCAATGACGGTCATAATCATGCAGAGCGACAAAGCAATATTGAATCAGGCATGGTAGTTATATCGCTACTCAGAAATAAAAGATCATCAAGGCTTGACAGACTTTCTTTACAGTCTTAAATATGCGTGAGCATACGCCAAGTCAATCAAAATAAATTCTCGAAGGAAGATATTACTAAACCATACCACATCATCGGCAAACAAATCATGTTGGTACTCCAATAACACATTGGGAATCCCCCAGCTATTTGAGATTAACCATAAGAAAACCTGAACTACTAAGCACCATTATGCACGTAACATCTTTATCATAGACATATTAACCAATGCAACGGAAGCAAACTCTCTTAATAAGGTGAGCATGATAATTAAAGAGAGTTCAAGCAACCAACTAAACAAAAGCTCTTTGAAAAGATAAGCATGAATACTAAGAGCAGAGCATGATAGTAGCTATTAAAAGACAAAGAACACACACAACAAAGATAGACATGAAAATTCTATGTTATGTTCTAGGTAGAAGTGGAGCGTGTTTCTCTCCCACATAAAGAAAGCTGAGTTCCGACTCGTTATGAAAAACTAAAAAGAAAACTAAAAGCAAGACGCTCCAAGCGTAGCACATAACACATGAAGTGATAAAAATATAGCGAAACGAAAGATGAACTGATAATGTTGATGGAGAAGGGGATGCACGGGGGCATCCCCAAGCTTAGACGCTTGAGTCTCCTTGAATATTTCTTGGGGGTGCACGGGGGCATCCCCAAGCTTGAGCGCTTGACACTCCTGAATCTTTTTATCATCTTCCCTCGCACACTTGAAAACTCCCTTCATACATAACTCATCATAATCTGATTAGCGAGGTTAGTACCCTTAATAAAATAATTATACCTTGCTGGAAATAAAGATATTCTTGAAGTTCTACTGTTTCTTAAGATTGCCAAAAGGTTTTTGCAAAGAAAAAGCAAGCTCTTGGTTTGCAAGATGAAGGAAAGGCAAAGCAGGACAGAATCTGTGAAAAACAGAACAGCAGGTAGTAATTGATTTGTTCGGGGCTCTTCTGCAACTCAAATCAAAAAACTCAGAACAGATGCATGAAAGAAAATTATATAGAGAACGCTGTCGAAAAAATTCAGATCAAAAAGATGATCTGGTGATTTTATACGAATTTTTCTATCCAAGGACAGAATCTGTTTCCTGGACAGCACCTCACAACTTTTGAACTTTCTAGCAATCAGAGGCTATACTTGGCACAAATATGAAAAGCAAAGATACAATGATGATGCTACAGCAGTAAACAACATCAAGACACAACAAAAGCAAAATATAAAAATTTATTCATTGGGCTGCCTCCCAAAAGCGCTTTCTTTTATGCCTTTAAGCTAGGCATAATGCATATAGATCAAGTTTTATCAAGAGTAAAAGAATAGCTAGCCCGTACAACGGACTCAAAAGGTAACTTGATCTTCTTTCGAGGGAAGTGTTCCATCCCTTTCTTGAGAGGAAACTGAAATTTTATATTACCCTCTTTCATGTCAATGATAGCACCAACGGTGCGCAAAAAGGGACGTCCCAAAATAATTGGACATGAAGGATCACATTCAATATCCATAATAGTAAAATCAACGGGAACATAATTATCATTAACAACGATAAGAATATCGTCGATCCTCCCCAAAGGTTTTTTTATGGAAGAATCAACGAGACGAACACCAAAAGAACAAGAATCATAAGGTTTCAATTTAAGCATATCATAAAGTCTTTTGGGCATAATAGAAGTACTGGCTACAATATCACATAAAGCATAGCATGAGAAGTTGTTTATCTTAATTTTTATCATAGGATCCCAACCATCTTCTAGCTTTCCAGGTATGGAGGCTTCTACTCTAAGTTTCTCGTGCCTAGCTTTGATGAGAGCATTAGTGATATGCTCTGTGAAGGCAAGGTTAAGCGTGCTAGTGCGGGGATCTCTAGACATCTTGTGAAGGAAATCAATAACTTCGGTAAGAGTGCAATTATCAAAATCAAGGTCACGAGCATCAAGTAAAGTGGTAGTAGTGTCCTTTAGGTTCACTTGTTTGGTAGTTTCTATAGTCATAGCATCACCATTAATAGGTCCAATGGGACCAGGAGTACATTGGGTGCTAAGAGTTTGGATATCCTCAACAACTTGGATAGTAGCAACAGTGTGGTGGGTAGGAAGGCTCTTAATTCTATCTTCTTCCTCCCTTTCTCTAGCCCATCTTTCTTTAAGTTTAGCCATCATCCTAATATTTTCATTAATTTGCACTTGAATGGCATTTATAGGAGTGACTTCCCTCTCCTTAAGAGGAGAAGTTTCAATTTTTAGCAATTTTACCTCATTGGCTAAATGGTCTACCTTAAAAGAAAGATCATCTAGTTTATGTAGTTTTTCTTCTACACTCTTATTAAAGGCTTTTTGGGTAGTGATGAAATCTTTAAGCATAATCTCTAGTTCAGTAGTGGAGTTCTTGGTACTAGGATAAGCATTGTTGTTCCCATAAGAATTAGAGGGGAACGGTCTAGGATTGCTACCAAAGTTACTCCTATAAGCATTGTTGCTAAAATTGTTTCTAGAGATAAAGTTCACATCTACTTGTTCTTGAGCAATCAAATAATTTAAAGGAACATCACGAGGATCAACAGAGGATTGCTTCGAAAGTAGAGACATGATTAAGTCAACTTTTTCATTTAAGGAGGAAATCTCCTCGACTGAGTTTACCTTCCTACCTGTTGGAGCGCGTTCGGTGTGCCATTGGGAATAGTTGGTCATCATCTCATCGAGAAGCTTCATGGCAGCACCAAGTGTAGTTGACATAAAAGTTCTTCCCGCGGTCGAATCTAACAAGTTCTGCGAGGTAAAGTTCAAGCCTGCATAAAAAGTTTGGATAACCATCCAAGTAGTCAAACCATGAGTAGGGCAGTTCTTGATAAGAGATTTCATATGTTCCCAAGCTTGGGCAACGTGTTCATTATCCAATTGTTTAAAATTCATTATGTTACTTCTAAGTTGGATAATTTTAGCAGGTGGATAGTATTTTCCGATAAAAGCATCTTTGCACTTGTCCCATGAATCTATGCTATTTCTAGGCAAAGACTGAAACCATATTTTAGCTCCTCCTCTCAAGGAGAAAGGAAAAAGCTTAAGCTTAACAATATTACCATCTATTTCTTGGTACTTTTGCATATCACAAAGTTCAACAAAGTTGTTTAAGTGTAAAGCAGCATCATCTCCAGCACCGGAGAATTGATCTTTCATGACTAAGTTCAGTAAAGCAGGTTTAATTTCATATGAAGGTGCTGAAGTGGCAGGTGTAGTGATAGGTGTGCTGATAAAGTCATCGTTGTTGTGACTAGTGAAGTCACACAACTTGGTGTTCTCGGTGGAACCCATAGTAGCAAGCAAGCAAGATAACTATTTTTGTGATTTTTGATAAAAGGTACTAAAGCAAAAACTGAAAGGTAAACTAACAAGACTAAAAAGAAAAGGTAAAAGATAGCATGCAACTCCCCTATCCTGAAGAGTAGAGATCCACGGCAACGGCGCCAGAAAATACTCCTTGATGGGCCTCTAACCCTCGTTGGTTACCCCAAGTGGAAGGTGTAAGATGCAGTATGTAGAAGTGTTTTCCCTTAGCAAAGATGCCAAGGATCGAATCCCCAGAGACTCCGAGGTTCAACAAGTAGGTGTCAACTGCTAACGGCGCAAATTAGCAATCAACGTGCACCTGCACACAGATACAAATAACTTTGCTCCCAACGAGTACAGAGAGGTTGTCAATCCCTCCGGCCTTGTAGTTCACAAAGGATTAAAAGCAATGATAGTAATGATAGATAATGTTTTGCAATAGTAAATAAAAGCGAAAAGTAAATAGCGGGTGTGATCAATGATGGTAATATGGACCGGAGTCTCATGATGTTCACTAGTGATGTCTCTCTCCCAAAAGACGATAAAACAGCTATGTGAGGTAAACAAATTACAGCTGGGCAATTGACAGGACCACGAACGCAAACCAATGCTGATTACATTGCAAGAAAGGTTGAGGTTCAAAGCATGGGCGGTACGCCAAATTAAGTAGACCAAAATCCATCAATATCTACTACTAATCATCCACCTTGAGATATCTATCCAGAACATCTCGCTGGTATTAAGTTGCGAGTCCCACCCATAGTGTAAACTCAATGCAATAGACAACTGCATTAAAAGAACTTTGCATAAAGTAAACAATCCTTGCACCTGCGGGCACAAGCACCGTTGTTTTCCCCCTTGTGGCAACAGCACATCCCCTAGACTCATGTTTCTGTCACTCAAGCTAGTCATCGAGGGGCATGAACCCACAATCGAGCATAACGTTCCCTCTTGGAGTCACTACGTATTACTTGGCCAAAGCAATAAATAACAACGGAGAACATGCAAGAATTACTTATGAACATAAATATAAAAGAGGTAGATCAAATATATTACTCAAGATCAATCTAAACATAATCTCATAATCCATCGGATCCCAGCAAACTCAACATAGCAACAGCATAAGGATTACATATGTGCCTCGATCATGTAGGGTAGCTCACGAGGACTAATTAGTGAAGCACAAGAGCGGGAGGAGAACATCACATAGCTATTGGTCATGGACTCATGGTCCAAGGGAGACTACTCACAACTCATCCGGGAGGCGTCCATGGTGGTGGAGAGACTCCCGATGGTGATCCTCCCCTCCGGCAGGGTGCCGGGAAGAGTTCTCCTGGTGCTCCCGATCTTGGAAGCGGCGGCGGCGGCGGAACAGAGATGAGATCGCGAAAAAGAGTTCCCGTCCTGAGGGTTTCGAGGGACGCTCTAAATATATGCCAAAGGGGGGCACCAGACGGGCTTCAGGGGGCCCAGGCGCCCCCCCGGCGCGGCCCAGGGGGGGCGCGCCGCCAGGGCGCCTGGAGCCCTGGTGCCCCCCCCCCCGGCTGCCCTTCGGGCGCCAGGTAGGTTCTGGAACACTGATTTTTTATCTGATTTTTCTGGATTTTTCCTGGCAGTTCTCGTAACGTGAAAACCTGAAATACAAAAACAGTCGAAAACAGAAACTGGCACCGGGGTGCACTGGATTAGTAGGTTAGTCCAAATATGATCAGAAGTGTATGGAAGTGTATGAATATCATAGCAATATCACCGTAAAGTGGCATGGAGCAAGCAGAAATTATAGATACGTTTTAGACGTATCAGCGCGGTCTCGTGGGAGAGAATCCACACAAAGGTCTGAAATGAGCTATCCAAAAGCTAACCCTAAACGGAATGGGGAAAGGAGTATATATAGTGTACGGAGCGAATGGGTACACGGGCCTCGGCCCAGGGGATGCGCGCAGGCAAATCAGGGGCCGGACGTCCGGGCGACGGGCTGGATGTCCGGGGCTTCACGGGACGCCGGATGTCCGGGGCGAGGGGCCGGATGTCCGGGCTGGAGGGGTTGAGCCACGGGTGTCTTCTGGACAGTGGCGCCGGATTTCCGGGCCCGAGGCCGGATGTCCAGGCCAAGCTTGGCCGGATGTCCGGGCCATGTAGCTTCGTCTGCTGGCCTTCTGTAGATGAATGTCCAGGGGCCGGATGTCCGGGCCAGGGGGCCGGATGTCCGGGGCCTGGAACCTCTTTTTGCTCTTCTCGATGCAACATCTCGTCCGTGAACTTGGGGACTTGTCCATCTTCACGCCCTTCTCCAATGTGGTCTTCTTCACACCTGAGCACACAAAGCACATCCGTCTGAGGTAGCAACCATGTCTCGCAAGATTCGTATGGAAGTAGGGCTAGGAGCGACGTCACCTCGGTCTCTAGAGCTCTAGCACGAGCATGTGTCATTGGTCCTTGAGGCACTTGACGAGGTGAAGGAGGGTCCATGGGGATGACCTCGGGATGCTCCGCATCACCTCCTTTGCCCTTTGGCCTGCAAACTAGCTCCCATGCAACTAGAGACTATTTGGGAGCATCACTGTTGCCCCTCCAAAGACATTGCCTGAAGATTCTATCAAGCTGCTTGATGATCCCTGGTGGAATGCTGAGGTTGCACAGAAAATATATTGGCATAGAAGTGAGAACAGAGGTAAGTAGTTGCAGACAAGAGCCTTGATTCAGCATGGATGAACTTGCGGTTAATCGCCGCTCAAGGCTGTCAACCAAGGGCATTAGATCAATGATTCTTGGCCTTGTAGTTCCCAATGGCAAACCAAGATAAGTAAATGGTAGCTTGCCAATTTTGCAACCAAGAATAGCAGCAAGCCTTGAAGCCTCCTCATCACTCATATTCAAAGGGATCATTGAGGATTTGGCAAAGTTGACCTTCAACCCTGTGGATTGTTGAAAGGTCAGCAGCATGTTCTTAAGTGCAACAAGCTCATTATCCTTAGCCGCAAGAAACAGAATCGTATCATCTGCATATTGAATGATGGGAAACTCTCTGTCATGGGTTTGAATAGGCAAAGAGAGAGTGCCATGCTCTAGCATTTGGTTAACCACAGACTGTAACAAGTCTGCTGCAAGGACAAACAACAGAGGCGATAGGGGGTCACCCTGTCTGACGCCACATTTGCACTTAAATTGCTTTCCAGGGTGCCGTTCAACAGCATAGACGAAGAACCCGTGGACAACAGTTGTTTCACCCAAGAAATCCATTTGGCATCAAACCCCTTATGTTGTAGCATTTGAATAATAACCTCATGCTCAACTGTATCAAAGGCCTTAGCAAAATCCAACTTAAGGATTATGACAGGACGCTTGGATTGTTTACATTGATGAATATATTCAAAGCTCCAGGCCAGACAATCTTGAATTGACCTACCCTTAAGAAATCCATACTGATTTTTGTGGATACACTTAAGAATAACCTTCTGCAACCTGTTGGCCAACAACTTAGTTAAAAATTTAATACAAGTGTTAGTGAGAGATATTGGCCGAAAGTCATCAGGCCCAACAGGAGAAGCAATCTTGGGTATGAGTGTAATGAGAGAGCCATTAATATTTTCCAAAGAAAGCTTCCCCTCATAAAAATCCCGAATCAACCGCAGAAAGTCCTTTTCAATTATAGGCCAGCAGCGCTTAACAAACATCCCATTAAATCCATCCGGGCCAGGTGCCCGATCCACCGGCAATTCTTTCAAGACTACTTTAATTTCATCATCAGAAAATGGTATAGACAGCTCTTCCAGACCTGAAATGGGTTGAATTAAACGGCTAAGATCAAAGCCCATATTGATCCCTTGTGACTGGCCCATTCTAGATTTGAACGAAGCCCAGAGAATTCCCGCCATCTGATCGTGACCCGTCACAGGAGCAGCCATGAAGTTAGTCTTCAGACTTGAGATGGAATTCCTCCTCATGCGCTCTGATGCCATTGCATGAAAGAATTTCGAATTCTCCTCGCCAACTTTTATGTACCGAATGGTGCACCTTTGTTTCCAGTAGATATAGTGGATTTTCAACAGGTGCTCATAGTGGAGTTTCACAATTTGCCTAAAGTTGAGTTCCGGCCTGGTTAAGGGTCTCACTTCCTCTAGCTGGTCGAAGTGCAGAATTACCTTTGAGCAGTTCACAGTAAGCTTTTTGATGTATGATAACATTTTGCTCCAAGATCTCAAATCATATCTCAGTCGTTTAAACTTCTTTGTGAGGACTGCAGAAGCCGATAGATCAGAAAAAACCGGAGCATTCCAAGACTTGGCTACACAATCCATGAACCCCAGCATATCAATCCAGAAGTTTTCAAACCAGAAAGTCTTTGTCGCAGGAATGGTAGTGTCAATGGACACCACACACGGCACATGATCCGAGGAAGTTTTGGCTAGAGGGTTAACCACAGTGTTCGGATAATGCGAGATCCAATCTGCCGTAGTGAAGAACCAATCAAGCTGCTCAAGTAAGGGTTGCTGCTGCATATTGGACCAGGTGTAGCTACGGCCCTTCAAAGGTAGCTCTAAAAGACCAAGGTGACCAATTATTTCATTGAAAAGGAAAATATCATTGGGGTCACCACCCGGGAGGTTTCTGTTGTCCAAAGACCTGATGAAATTGAAGTCCCCCAACAGCAGCCGATTTTCATTTGGAGGGATAACTAAATGGTATAGCCAGTTAACGAAATTGTCCCTAGGCTGACCCTCGCATGGCCCATATACTGAGACTAAGGTCCATTTTTCAGAATTGTGCAGGGATTGGAAGGAGACCACGACACTATATCTCTGGATATCAATGAGCTGGCCATGAAAAATCGATGAGTTCCAGATGACCAGGATCCCACCAGAGGCTCCAACAGAAGGTGAGAACGTGAATTGATCGAACCTCCTAGGACAAAAGGATATAATCTTTCAGATATCAAAACTCTCGCATTTAGTTTCCTGTAGGCAAATAATAGAGCAGTGGCTCTCTTCAATTTTAGCACGTAAATCACGCTGCCTAGCATCAGAATTCAGTCCTCGCACGTTCCAGCAAAGCACATTCCAATTATGATAATGACGATTATCCATATAAGAATAGGGCTGCGAAGTAGTAGCAAATCCAGCTGCTTAACAGCATGGACAAGATAACAATAAAAGTGCCAACAGAGGTAACCAAAGAGTTCAGACATGCGCATAGACAGATAGTACTAGTGTAAAACGGACACACAAATAAAAGTGCCCGACTCTCTATCAAACTTCGCTGGACGTCAATCATCATGTGGGCCATTGTCGTCTTCAGCAGCGCGTGGAGAAGCCATAAGCTTCTCAACTGATAGATCCTCCGGGGCAATACCCAACGCCACTCCAATTGCCTGCAATGTAGGTATAGGCATCGGGGCTAGTAGAGGGAGCTGACTGTGATCATCCTCCAGGCGAAGCTTCCTTGCCTTCGGGCGACGGGGGGGTGTAGGCTTCATCTGAATAGCCGAAACCGGCTTCATGCCCGACCTTTTTGCGGAACTGCGTGTCATTCTCCTGTTACTGAAGTCCAGAACTGGCTTGACAAGCGTGACAGAGCGCCTAGAGCGAACAGACTGACGTGGCCACTTGCCTAGCGGGGTTGGAGTGGCAGACATGAACTGAAAATCCTGCTGAGAGTCTTGCGAAGGAGCAAAAGGAGCCTGGGAACTGAAGCATGACTGATCATCAGAGGGCAGCTCTTCAATAACCACTGAAAAGTTATTTTCAGGTTCGGTAGGGCATTGATTGGTATTCCAAAGCAAGAATTTGTTCTGCAGATCCTAAGAGCCAAAGGAAACTTGCCTCATTGACGCAGCAAACCCAGGCAGGCAAGGTTGAATATCTCTGGTGGCAAATATAGGCAACAAGGACTTGAAAGATCGCTCTTAGATCATAGTTGGCGGAAGAACTGGCCCGTAAAAAGCCTTGACCATACCAAGCTGAATTGGGTCCAACTGCACTATCGGAAGAGGCTGCTGGACTTCAATCATATTCTCATCATCAGAGGAATCCATGGAGGGATTCAGGATCATGGAATTCTGATCCTGGGCTGGTGGGACTTCGTCCGCCTGTTGCATAGGTTGCGCCTGTTCTTCCCATGGGCCCCATCCCGTATCATGTTGCACATTATCAACCCACCCAGCCATGACATTCTGACCTTGGTTTTGGCCCGGAGGGACTGCATTCCAGCCAAGAGCGGGGTATGGTGGCATTGCCCAGAACGGCTGCGGCACCTCAGCTCCAGGCAACGGGTGGGGATTCCCATCCAAAGGCATAGGATCTTCATCCGCTTGGATCATGGCACCAGCAAATTCACCTGATAAAATATAGCATCCAGCAGACCATGACACCATGACCTCACCCCAATTGGCAAACTCCCTAAAGGTCACCGATCGAGGGACTAAAGCATTATCAGGGAAAGATGCACGGACCGAAGATCGAACCTTACGCCTGTCAGTGCTATTCCAGTAATGGAACTGTCCAAAAGTACCAACCATCTCGGCAATGCATTGAGTGTTCCTATAGTCCAGAGGGATCCCAATAAACATCAGCCATCCCGTCTGTTGGCGATGAATGGCACGGAAGCCCTCCCCCTGGTTGTGTGGAATAAAACGGACAAAAAACTCATTGCCTTTATCATCAACCCCTAACGGAAACGGTGGGTGCAGAGTAAACGAGCCCCGAACAACTGGATCTTCCATCTCAAACAGACCCACACCTTGAAACCAAGTCTGAGCAGAGATAACCGGAACATGCATCACTTGAACAAAGAAATCCAGAACCTGTTGACGGCGAACACCCACCAACTCTTGAGGTGGGACAGGCTCCACAATGGCCACCATGTACTGCTCATGTGCTCGGGGTGGTGGGACGGCCGGCGTGTAGAAGGTGCGGGGCAGGCGGTCCGCTCCACCATCTTCAATGTCAAAACCCGCAGGGATGAAACGATGCGGGTCAATTGCATACATCGCTATTGGAGGCTGCGAGAGAGTAGCCGGACCAGAGCTAGAGGAAGCTTGGCAATGCGAGGCAGGGCGGGAAGGCGGTGGTGGTTGCGGAGGCGGTGATGGTTGCGGCGGAGGAGCAGAGTATGGGGTTTTCTCCGGAGTCGTTTGGTCTCGGGAAACTAGAGAGACGGGGGAGGAAAGGTCCTCTTTTCGGTCCCGCTTCCCAAAACCCGGTGATGGGATTTTAGGCACCCAGACGGACAAGTCAGGCGGCTGGCCTGTGCAATTTTTTTAACGTGTCCCGAACGAAAACAATTACGGCATCGGACCGAATTCGTGCATGTCTCTGACGTGTGGCGCATAGCCAAACAGTTCTGACAATCCCAATACTTTGCAGCCATATCTTCAATCATCTCGTCAAAACTTTGCAGATCATTGATAATATCCCGAGGAGATGGAGGTTTGGAAGCCAGGGGCGAAGGGCTGCTACTCTCATCATCGGTAAATTCAATGGGTTGGCCCCACGAGCCCAACTTAGGTGGGGAATTCAAACCTTCCAAGGCAAAAATCAAACGACTACCCGAAGATCCTGGGTTTAAACGAGTAGGAGATAAACCCTCCGGGGAAGGTGGAACTATTCCAAACTGACTTAGAAGCTTGGCCGGCGGTGAGGTCGTCACCGGAGAAGAAACATCCGCATTCACATCCTCATGGGATGAGACATGATAACCAGCTTCGCGGACTGTGGCCACTTCGTCGAAGGATGGGCCGTAGCTATAACCCTTACGTGCGGGATATTGCATGAACGTGGCAAACGTAGCACGCTTGCTAGGCATAGCTTTGGCCGTGCGTGCACGTAGAGAAGATTTGGCCGGAGCATGTTGCATGGCCTGTAAACCAAGGCCAGCTCTTCTCTTAGAGGGACTAACTAAAACCCATTCCTCTTGGCATTCAGATTGCCAAAGACGAAATTCTTTCTTCCAATCTAGTCCACCATTACCCCGGAGGTGGAAGAAACACTTGAACTGATCACAAACAAAACTCCTCTGGTGCAGAATGAAAAAACCCACATCCTTGCAAGAAACGTTGAATGAGAAAACGCCATGGTGGAGGAGCGATACCTTGAGACGTGAGCAATATCCTCCGATGGCCACCTCTAGAGTGAACCCCACGTTCTCCTCATCCAGCCGGAAAGTATGCCGTGCAAAGGAGACCACCATAGTAAAATGGCATGTGTCCGACGTGGGATGCACCGATCTCTTGAAGACGCGTTGGATCTCGGACGCCAACTTCATCCCTGGGGAGAAATCCAATCCCAGGGAGATCGCTGCATGGACTCCCATAAGGAAGATGATAACCAAAAGAGAGAGGAAGGAGCGCCGGAGCTGATGAGCCGATCAGATGACAAAATCCACGGAGAGATGTGGAGATCGCTAGTGGTGATGGTGGCTAGGGTTAGGGTGGCGGTGGAGAGGTGGGCGTCGCCATTGCAAGTTCTCCTTCTATCCCTTTCAATCTGGGCATTTTGCTTGAAATATTAACTTCAACTCTTGGAACATCTCATATGCTCCATGACATTCAAAACATCATTGAAGTCCCAGTTCTAAGCCGTAAAGCATGGCACACTAAACTATCGAGTAGTCATCAGACCGCGTCTGCCAGACGTTCAAAGCGTCCACATTAGCGGGAGGGGGCTTGTCACCTAGCGGTGCTTCAAGGACATAATTCTTCTGTGCAGCAATGAGGATAATCCTCAAGTTACGGACCCAGTCCGTGTAGTTGCTACCATCATCTTTCAACTTAGCTTTCTCTAGGAACGCATTAAAACTCAAGGGAACGGTAGCACGGGCCATTGATCTACAACAACATAGATATGCAAAAACTATCAGGACTAAATTCATGATAAATTAAAGTTCAATTAATCATATTACTAAAGAACTCCCACTTAGATAGACATCCCTCTAGTTATCTAAATGATCACGTGATCCAAATCAACTAAACCATGTCCGATCATCACGTGAGATGGAGTAGTTTTCAACGGTGAACATCTTATGTTGATCATATCTACTATATGATTCACACTCGACCTTTCGGTCTCCAGTGTTCCGAGGCCATGTATGTACATGCTAGGCTCGTCAAGTTTAACCCGAGTATTCTGCATGTGCAAAACTGTCTTACACCCGTTGTATTTGAACGTAGAGCTTATCACACCCGATCATCACGTGGTGTCTCGGCACGATGAACTTTCGCAACGGTGCATAGTCAGGGAGAACACTTGTACCTTGAAATTTTGTAAGGGATCATATTATAATGCTACCGCCGTACTAAGCAAAATAAGAAGCATAATAAGATAAACATCACATGCAATATGTGACATGATATGGCCATCATCATCTTGTGATTTTGATCTCCATCTTCAAAGCATCGTCATGATCTCCATCATCACCAGCTAGACACCATGATCTTCATCGTAGCATCGTGGTCGTCTCGCCAACTATTGCTACTACTACTATCGCTAACTCATAGTGATAAAGTGAAGCAATTACATGGCCTTCGCAATTCATACAATAAAGAGACAACCATAAGGCTCCTGCCGGTTGCCGATAACTTTACAAAACATGATCATCTCGTACAATAACGTATAACTCATCACGTCTTGACCATATCACATCACAACATGCCCTGCAAAAATAAGTTAGACGTCCTCTACTTTGTTGTTGCAAGTTTTACATGGCTGCTACGGGCTTAGCAAGAATCGTTCTTACCTACGTATACAAAAACCACAACGATTTTTCGTCAAGTATGTGCTGTTTTAACCTTGACAAGGACCGGGCGTAGCCACACTTGATTCAACTAAAGTGAGAGAGACAGACACCCGCCGGTCACCATTAAGCAACAAGTGCTCGTAACGGTGAAACCAGTCTCACGTAAGCGTACGCGTAATGTTGGTCCCGGCCTCTTCATCTCACAATACCGCCGAATCAAAGTATGACATGCTGGTAAGCAATATGACTATTATCGCCCACAACTCATTGTGTTCTACTCGTGCATATCATCTACGCATAGACCTGGCTCATGATGCCACTGTTGGGGAATGTAGTATTTCAAAAAAATTCCTACGATCACGCAAGATCTATCTACTAGATTCATAGCAACAAGAGGGGAGAGTGTGTCTACGTACCCTCGTAGACCGAAAGCGGAAGCGTCTAGTGACGCGGTTGATGTAGTCGATCGTCTTCATGATCCAACCGATCCAAGCACCGAACATACGGCACCACCGCGTTCAGCACACGTTCAGCTCGATGACGTCCCACGAGCTCTTGATCCAGTTGACCTTCACGGGAGAGTTTCGTCAGCACGACGGCGTGGTGACTGAGATGATGAAGTTACCGACGTAGGGCTTCGCCTAAGCACTACAACGATATGACCGAGGTGTGCTCTTGTGGAGGGGGGCATCACACACAGCTAAAACAATGTTGCTTGTGTGTTCTAGGGTGCCCCCTTCCCCTGTATATAAAGGATCAAGGGGGAGGGTCGGCCGGCCCTAGGGACGCGCCAAGGAGGGAGTTTTCCTACTCCTAGTAGGAGTACGAATCTCCCTTTCCTATTCCTACTAGGAGTAGGAAAGGAAGAAGAAGGGGAGAAGGAAGGAGAGGGGCGCCCCCCCTCCTAGTCCAACTAGGATTCCCTTGGGGGGGCGCGGCCAGACCTAGTGGGCTGCCTCTCTCTTTCCCTCATGGCCCACTATGGCCCAATACTTCCCCGGGGGGTTCCGGTAACCCCTCCGGCACTCCGGTTTTCTCCGAAATCACCCGGAACACTTCCGGTGTCCGAATATAGCCGTCTAATATATTAATATTTATGTTTCGAACATTCTGAGACTCCTCTTCATGTCCGTAATCACATCCGGGACTCCGAACTACCTTTGGTACATCAAAACTCATAAACTCATATTACCGATCGTCATCAAACGTTAAGCATGCGGACCCTACGGGTTCGAGTACTATGTAGACATGACCGAGACTCATCTTCAGTCAATAACCAATAGCGGAACCTGGATGCTCATATTGGTTCCTACATTTTCTACGAAGATCTTTATTGGTCAAACCGCATCAACATACGTTGTTCCCTTTGTCATCGGTATGTTACTTGCGCGAGATTTGATCGTCGGTATCTTCATACCTAGTTCAATCTCGTTACCGGCAAGTATCTTTACTCGTTCCGTAATACATCATCTTGTGACTAACTCATTAGTTGTTTGCTTGCAAGGCTTATTATGATGTGTATTACCGAGAGGGCCCAGAGATACCTCTCCGACACTCGGAGTGACAAATCCTATTCTTGATCTATGCCAACACCACAAACACCTTTGGAGACACCCGTAGAGCATCTTTATAATCACCCAGATACGTTGTGACATTTGATAGCACACAAGGTGTTCCTCCGGTATTCGGGAGTTGCATAATCTCATAGTCATAGGAACATGTATAAGTCATGAAGAAAGCAATATCAGTGAAACTAAACGATCAAGTTGCTAAGCTAACAGATGGGCCGTGTCCATCACATCATTCTCCTAATGATGTGATCTCGTTGATCAAATGACAACTCATGTCTATGGCTAGGAAACATAACCATCTTTGATCAATGAGCTAGTCTAGTAGAGGCATACTAGGGACACTCTGTTTTGTCTATGTATTCACATGTGTACTAAGTTTCCGATTAATACAATTCTAACATGAATAATAAACATTTATCATGATATAAGGAAATACAAAAAACAACATTATTATTGCCTCTAGGGAATATTTCCTTCAGCTTAGTCTATCGCCTCGTGAAGCTTTAGTTTAAAAATGCTCCGTCCATGAGCTGGCATGTAATGATACTGGACTTAACTTGGTAGTGAGGTGGATCATTGTAAGGCAGTCTGTTAGTAAAAACCTGGTTTCTTTATATGAAATCGAAGGGGGCAAATAAAGGATGATATAGAAAAACGGGGGCAAATTCAAAGTGCAAAAAAAACATGTGGCAAATCATCAAATTCCCCTTAAATAAATTCCATTAGCTATTAAATGGAATTGCCAAGGGCCAAGCACATTCGGCATGCGCATAATGAAAACTGATTTCTAATACCGAGGAAACCACATGGAGATTTAAGAAAAAAGTAACTTGCCATGCTCGTCTTTTTTAAATACAAGAAAAATAAAAGCTTGACATTGATATTTATCAAGAAGGTACACATTTGCCATTGGGGGGAGGGGCAGTAGATGATGAAGATGAAATTTCCGTTACATAGTATAGGCAACTACCGAGGGGACAAAAAACATTGTAGATGCAGATAATTGAAAAAATAGGAGCACACCCAAAAAAAGTCCATCATGTGTTGCCACCATCATTTTTCCGCTACCCCAACAGATATATGCGTTGGCCTAGAAATCCTACCGCTACCACATCACAATCATACCCGGCCCTTTGCCTCCAGCCACCGTCCATAGATGTTTTTTGAAGGTATGGTGGTATTCGGAAATAATTTCAAAAGCAGAGTTTTTGAGCATCGGGTTTGTTAATTATCTTTTCTAGGGTATTAATGTTGGGGATCGTTGCAGAAATTCAAAAAAATTCTACGCATCACCAAGATCAATCTATGGTGTGACTAGCAATGAGAGAGGGGAGTGCATCTTCATACCTTTGAAGATCGCGATGCGGAAGCGTTGCAAGAACGCGGTTGGTGGAGTCGTACACGAATCGATTCAGATCGCGGCCGAATCCGATCTAAGCGCCGAACAACGGCGCCTCCGCGTTCAACAAACGTGCAGCCCGATGACGTCTCCCATGCCTTGATCCAGCAAGCAGAGAGGGAGAGGTTGGGGAAGACTCCGTCCAGCACCAGCACGACGGTGTGGTGCTGGTGGAGGAGCGTGGTACTCCGACAGGGCTTCGCCAAGCTCTACGAAAGGACGAGGAGAAGTTGGAGAGGGGGAGGGTTGCGCCAGGGATTAGGTGTGGCTGCCCTCCCACCTCTCCACTATATATAGGGGCAAGGGAGAAGGGGGCCGGTCCCCTTAGATCCAATCTAAGGGGGGCGGCCAGGGAGTGGGGGCTTGCCCCCCAAGCCAAGGGGGGCGCCCCCTTAGGGTTTCCCCCCAACCATAGGCACATGGGCCCTAGGGGGGAAGGGCGCCCAGCCCACTTAGGGGTTGGTTCCCTTCCACATACAGCCCATAGGGCCCTCCGGGGCAGGTGGACCCTCCCGATGGACCCCCGGAACCCCTTCGGTGGCCCCGGTATAATACCGGCATACCCCCGAATACTTCCGGTGACCGTATGATGACTTCTCATATATAACTCTTTACCTCCGGACCATTTCGGAAATCTCGTGACGTCCGGGATCTCATCCGGGACTCCGAACAACATTCGGTAACCACGTACATACATTCCCTATAACCCTAGCGTCATCGAACCTTAAGTGTGTAGACCCTACGGGTCCAGGAACCATGCAGACATGACCGAGACATCTCTCCGGCCAATAACCAACATCGGGATCAGGGTACCCATGTTAGCTCCCACATGTTCCACGATGATCTTATCGGATGAACCACGATGTCAAGGATTCAATCAATCCCGTATGCAATTCCCTTTGTTTACTGGTATGATACTTGCCCGATATTTGATCGTCGGTATCCCGATAACTTGTTCAATCTTGTTACCGGCAAGTCTCTTTACTCGTTCCATAACACATCATCCCATGACCAACTCCTTAGTCACATTGAGCTCATTAATATGATGTCTTACCGAGTGGGCCCAGAGATACCTCTCCGTCATACGGAGTGACAAATCCCAGTCTCGATTCGTGCCAACCCAACAGATACTTTCGAGGATACCCGTAGTGTAACTTTATAGCCACCTAGTTATGTTGTGACGTTTGGCACACCCAAAGTACTCCTACGGTATCCGAGAGTTGCACAATCTCATGGTCTAAGGAAAAGATACTTGACATTAGAAAAGCTTTAGTAGACAAACTACACGATCTAGTGCTATGCTTAGGATTGGGTCTTGTCCATCACATCATTCTCCTAATGATGTGATCCCGTTATCAATGACATCCAATGTCCATGGTCAGGAAACCGTAACCATCTATTAATCAACGAGCTAGTCAACTAGAGGCTCACTAGGGACATGTTGTGGTCTATGTATTCACACATGTATTACGATTTCCGGATAATACAATTATAGCATGAACAATGGACAATTATCATGAACAAGGAAATATAATAACAACCATTTTATTATTGCCTCTAGGGCATATTTCCAATAGTCTCCCACTTGCACTTGAGTCAATAATCTAGTTACATTGTGATGAATCGAACACCCATAGAGTTCTGGCGTTGATCATGTTTTGCTCGTGGAAGAGGTTTAGTCAACGGATCTGCGACATTCAGATCCGTATGCACTTTACAAATATCTATGTCTCCATCTTGAATATAACCATGAATGGAGTTGAAATGGCGCTTGATGTGCTTGGTCTTCTTGTGAAACCTGGGCTCCTTGGCAAGGGCAATAGCTCCAGTGTTGTCACAGAAGAGGGTCATCGGGTCCGGCGCGCTTGGAATAACTCCTAGGTCGGTGATGAACTCCTTCATCCAGACTCCTTCCTGTGCTGCTTCGGAAGCAGCTATGTACTCCGCTTCACATGTAGATGCCGCCCCGACGCTTTGCTTGCAACTGCACCAGCTGACTGCCCCACCATTCAAAATATACACGTATCCGGTTTGTGGCATGGAGTCATCCGGATATGTGTCGAAGCTAGCATCGACGTAACCCTTTACGACGAGCTCTTCGTCACCTCCATAAACGAGAAACATATCCTTAGTCCTTATCAAGTACTTCAGGATGTTCTTGACTGATGTCCAGTGTTCCATTCTGGGATCACTTTGGTAGCTCCCCACCAAACTTAGGGCACGGTTCACATCAGGTCTGGTACACAACATGGCATACATAATAGATCCTATGGCTGAGGCATAGGGGATGCCACTCATCTTTTCTCTATCTTCTGCCGAGGTCAGGCATTGAGTTGTGCTCAATCTCACACCTTGCAATACATGCAAGAACCCTTTCTTGGATTGATCTATATTGAACTTCTTCAATATCTTGTCAAGGTATGTGCTTTGTGAAAGACCAATGAGGCGTCTTGATCTATCTCCATAGATCTTGATGCCTAATATGTAAGTAGCTTCTCTAAGGTCCTTCATTGAAAAACACTTATTCAAGTAGGCCTTTATGCTTTCCAAAAGTTCTATATCATTTTCCATCAATAATATGTCATCCACATATAATATGAGAAATGCTACAGAGTTCCCACTCACTTTCCTGTAAATACAGGCTTCTCCATAAGTCTGTATGAACCCAAACACTTTGATCACTTCATCAAAGCGAATGTTCCAACTCCGAGATGCTTGCACCAGCCCATAGATGGAGCGCTGGAGCTTGCATACCTTCTTAGCATTCTTATGATCGACAAAACCTTCCGGCTACATCATATACAATTCTTCCTTAGGGAAACCGTTAAGGAATGTCGTTTTGATGTCCATTTGCCATATCTCATAATCATAGAATGCGGCAATTGCTAACATGATTCGGACGGACTTCAGCATCGCTATGGGAGAGAAAGTCTCATCATAGTCAATTCCTTGAACTTGTCGATAACCCTTAGCGACAAGCCGAGCCTTATAGATGGTTACATTTCCATCCGCGTCAGTCTTCTTCTTAAAGATCCATTTATTTTCTATGGCTTGCCGATCATCGGGCAAGTCAACCAAAGTCTGTACTTTGTTATCATACATGGATCCTATCTCGGATTTCATGGCTTCAAGCCATTTGTTGGAATCCGGGCCCGCCATCACTTCTTCATAGTTCGAAGGTTCACCATTGTCTAACAACATGATTTCCAGGACAGGGTTGCCGTACCACTCTAGTGCGGAACGTGTCCTCATGGATCTACGAAGTTCAGTAGTAACTTGATCCGAAGTTTCATGATCATTATCATTAACTTCTTCTCTAGTCGGTGCAGGCACCACAGAAACATCTTCCTGTGCTGCGCTACTTTTTGTTTCAAGAGGGGTTATAACAACCTCATTAAGTTCTACTTTCCTCCCACTTACTTCTTTCAAGAGGAACTCTTTCTCCAGAAAGGATCCATTCTTGGCAACAAAGACATTGCCTTCGGATATGAGGTAGAAGGTATACCCAATAGTTTCCTTAGGGTATCCTATGAAGATGCATTTTTCCGATTTGGATTCGAGGTTTTCAGGTTGAAGTTTCTTGACATAAGCATCGCATCCCCAAACTTTTAGAAACGACAACTTAGGTATCTTCCCAAACCATAGTTCATACGGTGTCGTCTCAACGGATTTAGATGGTGCCCTATTTAAAGTGAATGTGGCAGTCTCTAAAGCATAACCCCAAAATGATAGAGGTAAATCGGTAAGAGACATCATAGATCGCACCATGTCCAACAGAGTACGATTACGACGTTCGGACACACCATTACGCTGAGGTGTTCTAGGCGGCGTCAGTTGTGAAACAATTCCACATTTCCTTAGGTGCGTGCCAAATTCATGACTTAAATATTCTCCTCCACGATCTGATCGTAAGAACTTTATTTTTCTGTCACGTTGATTCTCGACCTCATTCTGAAATTATTTGAAGTTTTCAAAGGTCTCAGACTTGTGTTTCATCAAGTAGACATACCCATATCTACTTAAGTCATCAATGAGGGTGAGAACATAACGATAACCACCGCGAGCATCAATGCTCATCGGACCGCACACATCAGTATGTATGATTTCCAACAAGTTGGTTGCTCGCTCCATTGTTCTGGAGAACGGAGTCTTGGTCATCTTCACCAAGAGGCATGGTTCGCACGTGTCAAATGATTCATAATCAAGAGACTCCAAAAGTCCATCTGCATGGAGTTTCTTCATACGTTTGACACCAATATGATCAAGGCGGCAGTGCCACAAGTATGTGGGACTATCATTATCAACCTTACATCTTTTGACATTCACACTATGAATATGTGTAACATCACGTTCGAGATTTAATAGAAATAAACCATTGACCAGCGGGGCATGACCATAAAACATTTCTCTCATATAAATAGAACAACCATTATTCTCAAATTTAAATGAGTAGCCATCTCGCATTAAACGAGATCCAGATACAATGTTCATGCTCAAAGCTGGTACTAAATAACAATTATTGAGGTTTAAAACTAATCCTGACGGCGATCACATCGACCTTGGAACCATTCCCGACGCGCATCGTCACCTCGTCCTTTGCCAGTCTCCGCTTATTTCGCAGCTCCTGCTTTGACTTACAAATGTGGGAAACTGCACCGGTATCAAATACAGGAGCTACTACGAGCGCTGGTAAGGTACACATCAATAACATGTATATCACATATACCTTTGACATTGCCAGCCTTCTTATCCGCTAAGTATTTGGGGCAATTCCGCTTGCAGTGACCCGTTTCCTTGCAATAAAAGCACTCAGTCTCAGGCTTGGGTCCATTCTTTGGCTTCTTCCCGGCAACTGGCTTGCCGGGCGCGGCAACTCCCTTGCCGTCCTTCTTGAAGTTCTTCTTACCCTTGCCTTTCTTGAACTTAGTGGTTTTATTCACCATCAACACTTGATGTTCCTTTTTGATTTCCACCTCCGCTGATTTCAGCATTGAATATAACTCGGGAATGGCCTTCTCCATCCCTTGCATATTGTAGTTCATCACAAAGCTCTTGTAGCTAGGTGGAAGCGACTGGAGGATTCTGTCCACGACCGCGTCATCTGGGAGATTAACTCCTAGCTGAGACTTGCGGTTGTGCAACCCAGACATTCTGAGTATATGCTCGCTTACAAAACTGTTTTCCTCCATCTTACAACTGTAGAACTTGCCAGAGACTTCATATCTCTCGACCCGGGCATGAGCTTGGAAAACCATTTTCAGCTCTTGGAAAATCTCATATGCTCCGTGTTGCTCAAAACGCTTTTGGAGCCCTGATTCTAAGCTGTAGAGCACGCCGCACTGAACCAGGGTGTAATCATCACTACGCGACTGCCAGGCATTCATAACATCTTGAGTTGCTGGAAAAATGGGTGTGTCACCTAGCGGGGCTTCAAGGACATATGCTTTCTTGGCAGCTATGAGGATGATCCTCAAGTTACGGACCCAATCCGTATAGTTGCTACCATCGTCTTTTAGCTTGGTTTTCTCTAGGAACGCGTTGAAGTTGAGGGCAACATTAGCGTGGGCCCTTTGATCTACAAGACATGTTGTAAAGACTTTTAGACTATGTTCATGATAACTAAGTTCATCTAATCAAATTTAATGAACTCCCACTTAGCTAGATATCTCTCTAGTCATCTAAGTGATACATGATCCGAATCGACTAGGCCGTGTCCGATCATCACTTGAGACGGACTAGTCATCAACGGTGAACATCTCCATGTTGATCGTATCTTCTATACGACTCATGTTCGATCTTTCGGTCTTCCGTGTTCCGAGGCCATGTCTGTACATGCTAGGCTTGTCAAGTCAACCTAAGTGTATTGCGTGTGTAAATCTGGCTTACACCCGTTGTATGTAAACGTTAGAGCCTATCACACCCGATCATCACATGGTGCTTCGGAACAACGAACCTTAGCAATGGTGCACAGTTAGGGGGAACACAATTCTTGAAATTTTAGTGAGAGATCATCTTATTTAAGCTACAATCGTTCTAAGCATATAAGATGTAAAACATGATAAATATCACATGCAATCAAATAGTGACATGATATGGCCGATATCATTTTGCTCCTTTTGATTTTCATCTTCGGGGCTCCATGATCATCATCATCACCGGCATGACACCATGATCTCCATATCATGATCTCCATCATCGTGTCTTCATGAAGTTGTCTCGCCAAACGTTACTTCTACTACTATGGCTAATAGTTAGCAATAAAGTAAAGTAATTACATGGCGTTTTCAATGACACACATGTCATTCAATAAAATAAGACAACTCCTATGGCTCTTGCCGGTTGTCATACTCATCGCCATGCAAGTCGTGATTCCTATTACAAGAACATGATCAATCTCATACATCACATATATCATTCATCACATCCTTTTGGCCATATCACATCACACGGCATATGTTGCAAGAACAAGTTAGACGTCCTCTAATTGTTGTTGCAAGTTTTTACGTGGCTGCTATAGGTTTCTAGCAAGAACGTTCTTACCTACGCCAAAACCACAACGTGATATGCCAATTTCTATTTACCCTTCATAAGGACCATTTTCATCGAATCCGATCCGACTAAAGTGGGAGATACAGACACCTGCTAGCCACCTTATGCAACTAGTGCATGTCAGTCGGTGGAATCTGTCTCACGTAAGCGTACGTGTAAGGTCGGTCCGGGCCGCTTCATCCCACGATGCTGCTGAATCAAGATAATACTAGTAACGGCAAGTAAATTGACAAAATCGACGCCCGCAACAACTTGTGTTCTACTCGTGCATAGAAACTACGCATAGACCTAGCTCATGATGCCGCTGTTGGGGATCGTTGCAGAAATTCAAAAAAAAAATCTAGGCATCACCAAGATCAATATATGGAGTGGCTAGCAACGAGAGAGGGGAGTGCATCTTCATACCTTTGAAGATTGCGATGCGGAAGCGTTGCAAGAACTCAGTTGGTGGAGTCGTACACGAAGCAATTCAGATCGCGGCCGAATTCGATCTAAGCGCCGAACAACGGCGCCTCCGCATTCAACACACGTGCAGCCCGGTGACGTCTCCCATGCCTTGATCCAGAGGAAGAGATTGGGGAAGACTCCGTCCAACAGCAGCACGACGGCGTGGTGGTGGTGGAGGAGCGTGGTACTCCGGCAGGGCTTCGCCAAGCTCTACGGAAGGAGGAGGAGGAGTTGGAAAGGGGGAGGGCTGCGCCAGGGATCAAGTGCGGCTGCCCTCCCACCTCCCCACTATATATAGGGCAAGGGAGAAGGGGGCCGGCCCCCTTAGATCCAATCTAAGGGAGGGGGGGCTTGCCCCCCAAGCCAAGGGGGGCGCCCCCCTTAGGGTTTCCCCCCAACCCTAGGCGCATGGGACCTAGGGGGAAGGGCGCCCATCCCACTTAGGGGCTGGTTCCCTTCCACATACAACCCATAGGGCCCTCCGGGGCAGGTGGACCCTCCCAGTGGACCCTCGGAACCCCTTCGGTGGCCCCGGTACAATACCGACATACCCCCGAATACTTCCGGTGACCGTATGATGACTTCCCATATTTAAATCTTTACCTCTGGACTATTTCAGAACTCCTCGTGACGTCCGGGATCTCATTCGGGACTCCTAACAACATTCGGTAACCACGTACATACATTCCCTATAACCCTGGCGTCATCGAACCTTAAGTGTGTAGACCCTACGGGTTCGGGAACCATGCAGACATGACCGAGGCATCTCTCCGGCCAATAACCAACAGCGGGATCTGGATACCCATGTTGGCTCCCACATGTTCCACGAGGATCTTATCAGATGAACCACGATGTCAAGGATTCAATCAATCCCGTATGCAATTCCCTTTGTCTACCGGTATGATACTTCCCCGAGATTCGATCGTCGGTATCCCGATACCTTGTCCAATCTCGTTACCGGCAAGTCTCTTTACTCGTTCCGTAACACATCATCCCGTGACCAACTCCTTAGACACATTGAGCTCATTAAGATGATGTCTTACCGAGTGGGCCCAGAGATACCTCTCCGTCATACGGAGTGACAAATCACAGTCTCGATTAGTGCCAACCCAACAGATACTTTCGGGGATACCCGTAGTGTACCTTTATAGCCACCCAGTTACGTTGTGACGTTTGACTCACCCAAAGCACTCCTATGATATCCGGGAGTTGCACAATCTCATGATCTAAGGAAAAGATACTTGACATTAGAAAAGCTTTAGCAGACGAACTACACGATCTAGTGCTATACTTAGGATTGGGTCTTGTCCATCACATCATTTTCCTAAGGGATGATGTGATCCTGTTATCAATGACAGCCAATGTCCATGATCAGGAAAACATAACCATCTATTGATCAACGAGCTAGTCAACTAGAGGCTCACTAGGGACATGTTGTGGTCTATGTATTCACACATGTATTACGATTTCCGGGTTATACAATTATAGCATGAACAGTAGATAATTATCATGAACAAGGAAATATAATAATAACCATTTTATTATTGCCTCTAGGGCATATTTCCAACAATTGCAGCTATTTGTTCTTCATGGAAATTTGCATGTAGGTAAAACATTCAACCATGTTGTTGCCCAATAAATTTAGGGTTTTCCTTTTGGATCCGTTTACTGTTTTTTTTTTTGGATTTACCGCTTCATCGGGTGTATATGTGCCTCGAGTTGAAAGAAAAATAAAGACGAGCTCTGTTGTTGGTTTGGTCATCTTGATTTCCCGTCTCTTGAATGTCACTTTTGGTTTTGGTTGGACAATGGATGTCTATGGCGTCTCATTACGTATTTATTAAGATAGCTGGGAGATATAATTTTGAAAGATGATAAGAATAAAAATGTGGCCGGTGTGAATTCTAAGCACCGGGTAAACGGCAATAGATTGAGGTGCCAACTCTAGAGTGAGTTCTAAAAGATGGTAACTAAAACAGAGAACCACATAATGAGTGGATCCAGACAACATGCATAATTGCATGATCAAGGGTTTAAATCCACTGTATTTCATTAATTTCAGCAGTGATTGAAATAATTACCTTTCGACTAAAATATTTCAGCAATTTCAGTAGTACACATGAGAAAATATGTATAAAAAAACAAATATTTAATTGACATCAAGCGAATGTTTCGGACTTTTGGCCGAAACACAAACCAAAATCACCAAAATTTACAGAATTTCGATGATTTCGGCTTGTGCTAAAAATATATCTGAAACTGAAAGTGAAAATCTTGATTAGGAATGGTCGAGGTGGAGATGGTAGTTTGGTAAGCATGCATGCAGACGGTAGGATTGGTCGAGGTGGAGATGGAGGGCCGGCCGGGCGGCAAGCCCGGCCGCGAGAAGGACGGGCGACGCCTCCTTTGCCGGCCTGTTCCTCTCCGCCAACCATTTGCCAGTACAATCCTGTCCACCTCTCATTCTCCCGTCATTTCTCTCTGTCTCCTGTATAATCAATCAAGGAGTGGTGTGCTAGGTGACCGAGGCAGCAGTCCGGCGAAGGCGATGGCCGCATTGTTCACGACGAAGCTAGGGCGTCAGGCGTCCGGGTACCTGCAGGACAAGTACAAGCAGGCGAGGCTGGCCCTCGGCGACGTCACGCCGGCAGAGCTGTATGTTGCCTTTTTCGCATCTGATATAACCCATGGTGAATGCATGAACGAGTCGGCTGAGCTCCTCCCCCCACGCATGGATTCGGCCGTAGGGCTGTGCAGGAGGCGACCAACGACGACGCGTGCGTCCCGGACGCCAAGACGCTGGCGTCCATCGCGGAGGCGGCCTTCGACATCGACGACTACTGGCGGATCGCCAACGTGCTCCACCGCCGCCTCGGCTGCGTCCACGACTGGAAGGAGTGGCGGCCGGTGTACAAGGCGCTCGTCGTCCTCGAGTTCCTCCTCACCCACGGCCCCGAGGAGCTCCCCGGGGACTTCCTCCCGGACATGCAGGCCCTGCGCGACCTCCGCGGCTTCACCTACACCGACGACAAGGGCTTCGACTGGGGCGCCTCCATGCAGCGCCGCGCCGACAGCGTCGTCGGCCTCCTCACCGACGCCGACCGCCTCAAGGACGCGCGCCAGAGGGTCCGCTCCCTCTCCTTCTCCCACGACGGCGGCGGCAGCCCGACCTCCTCCCTCGCCTCCTCGGCCTCCTCGCGGGCCTCCCGCGGCACCTGGTCCTTCGCCTCCTCCTCGCCGCACTACTCCGATAGCCCCACCTTCGTCTGCCTCTGCGGCCCCAACGTCGACTACCGCCACGACAAGAAGTTCGACGCCTACACCGCCGACGACAAGCGCGATCTCGTCGGCGACCAGGAGGTCGACGACTACCCGACGCCGCACAGCCAAGGGAGCTGGCTCGAGGAATCCACCCCCTTGTCCGGCTCCCCGGTCAGCTGCTGCAGCGCAAGAAGCGCCGGCGGCGGCAGGAGGGCGTCCGGCTTCAATAGCTTGTCTCAGCCTGAGAGGAGGAACAGCAGCAAGAAGCTCCAGCGCCAGCTTTCCTTGCACTATTAATTTTAGTTGCCTGATTCATTCATCATTCGTCCATCCATCATTTTGCTGCTGAAGTGTATTAATTCTTTGTTTTGCTTACTAGAGATTCCACCCGTTGCGCCCGCTGGTGCAAGTACCTCAATCACCTCAAAAAATCCAGTAGATTTGTAATATTTTTTCGTTAGCCATTAATTAGTCTCTATGTTGAAAGAGTTTCTGTTGAAGAAATAGCCAGGCCTACAACTTTTCCCATGTCTTTTTGTTTGATCTCTTGATGATTCTTTTTTTGAAGTATTTGATGTCTTGATGTTGGAAATTACCTTATTTTGAGATTTGAAGGATGGCATTGTGAAATGAAACCAAGCCGACTCTAAAAGGTCTTGTGAAACAGTCGGTCAGAGTCATCGCAAATCGACTCTAGATCCCGAATATACCATCGCATGCTTGGACAAGCTCTGAATGAGCCTTGACCCATCAATCACCCGGGAGCATCCCCAGATTATCAATCATTTCGAGGCCTTTTCCGCATTGCCGTTGTAATAGAAAAGGAGAAGTGAATCCGTAGTGTCTTCCCCCCCTTAATTCATTGATCGATCATTGTGTCTTTTGAGACGAAGTAAAATTAAATTCACCGACCGTCCTACTAGTTCTAGGCAGCAGATAGCTCGGCGGCCGCCGGAATGGTGTTGCGTGACCATCAAGGACATATCATCTTTGCAGCATACCGAGTCCTGTTCCACTGTAACAACGCTCTGGAGGCTGAACTTCACGCGCTCATGCAGGGTATGACCTTGGCCATCCAACACTCGGATCTTCCAGTCGTCGTCCAGTCGGATTCTTCTGAAGCCTTGGCGAGTATCTCAAGGAATGCTTTATCTCGCTCGGCTTACGGTCATTTGGTTCTAGAGATTAAGGAGTTGATGAGTAATAGGGAGTTTGTACCTTTGAAAATCTGTCATTCTCAGAATAGAGTTGCCGGTTGATTGGCCAATTATAGCTGATCCGAGCGGGCTCCGGTGTGGTTGCGTTCGGTTCCACCTTGTATTGAGGATTTGTGGCCTCTCGACTATAACACTATGACATTTGAATAAAACTCCCTTTACTCCGCAAAAAAAAAGGCAACTAAATAATGCGAGTGTCATTGAGATGTTGGAGAAATTAAAAAGGCGGGATATCTTAATAGTGTATATGGTTGACAAAAAAGCCAAGAAAGTTCCGTCGCCGGGACTTGAACCCTAACCACCTAGACTACGACGGATCTTGTTACGTTCTGTGTAACAAAAGATCCAAGGTAGTTACTCTCGGCCTTAATCGCTTGCTCGTGCCGGCCCATAACATCCCCACTAGGTCTCGGGCCACCTGTTCCAGTCTTCTGAGCAGGTGTTGCATTTCTTCTCTCACAAGGGTTGAGCATAGTACCTCCCAAGAACATAGAATTCCTGATGCTCGCCTCCAGATAAGGGTTCGAATCATCGCAAATCGACTCTAGATCCTGACTATATATACCATCGCATGCTTGAACAAGCTCCAAACGAGTCTTGACTCAACAATCACCGAGGAGCATCCCGAGAGTACCAATCATTTCGAGGCATTTCCCAGATGCAGAGGCCGGGGATCATCCTCCTTTTCAAAATAAATAAATAAATAAATTTCGAGACCTTCCCACATTGCCATTGTAATAGAAAAGGAGAAGTGTTGTGTCTTTTTGAGACGAAGTAAAATTAAATTCACTGATCGTTGTGTCTTACCTCCTACTAGTTCATGCAGAACCAAAAAGGCAGCTAAACGATGCGAGTGTCATTGAGATGTTGGAGAAATAAAAAAGGTGGGATATCTTAATCTTAATAGTGTAGTATATGGTTGACAAGAAAGCCCAAAAAATTTCCGTCGCCGGGACTTGAACCCGGGTCTCTCGGGTGAGAGCCGAGTATCCTAACCACCTAGACTACGACGGATCACGCTATGTTCTCTGTAACAAACTTTTTAACACAAATACAGCCGGCCTTAAGCGCTTGATCGACGAGCCTCGACGCTCGGGCCGAAAAGTGCGCTACAGTCGAAATCATCACCCACTAACCAGTGCCGGCCCATGCATCCCCACCAGGAGGAGAGGCCCAGGCCCAGTCCGCCACAGCAGCAGCCTCGCCCTCGCCCTCGCCTTCCTCCCTCCACTCGCGTGGGGAACCGCTCCCTCCTCTCTTATCGCCAAAACCCCCGGCCGGAGCAGCGGCGAGCAAGGCTCACCGGCGGCCCCACACCCCCTCCCTCCACCGCGGGCGCGCGCGCAGATGCGGCCGTCGCCCATGGCTACAAGGGCGGCGAGCGGGTGCTCCTCGGCGGCGCTGGCCTTCTTCCGCCTCCGCCCGCTCGGCCGCGCAGCCCGCCTGGCCCCCGCGGGCCGCTCCGCGTTCGGCGCCACTGCCGCCTGCCGCGGCCGCCTCGTCGACTCCGTCCTCCAGGAGCTCCGGTCCCGGCGGCGGGTCCGGGTCTCCGCGAGGTAATGCCCCCTTTCGCATTGTAAGAGCTCAGCTGTCTCCTCGCCCTGCCAAGCCTCGCAATCTGCTCGTGATGGTAATGATGGCTGGACCCTAGTGCGTACGGTAATGATGGCTTGCGAGTGAGTAAGATGAACCCGGTTTGCGGCAATTGTTCTAGGTACATTTGCTTTATGCAATTTGTTCTGCAGTACATTAAATAAGGAGATTTAGTCGTGGAATTGTAGTAGGACAGTGTAGTGGTCTCCAAAACCATTTCATGTGGGAAATGCACTGTCGCGCTGTCTGTTGGAAATGGTGCAAGAACTTTAGCTAAATTCACATCGGCAATGTGGAGATTCCCTTTAACATCGAATTGCGGAATGAGAAAATTGTAGAATGTATACTGTCACATTGACAAGAGCATTACATGACAACACAGACATGATTGCGCGTCAACCCACCCCCACCGGACACACACTACAGGATCACACTTGCTAGATTAACTCCACCTGCAATCTTCCACTAGCGGCACTGATCCTTAATCCTGCCTACGATTAAGCTGGAAGGGCCTTGTTCTTGAACCCACGCACCTGTTCCTTTAGCGCCACACGGAATGGAGGGTGCACAGGTTCAAAATGCAGCCCTTCCTGAGTGTAGCTGAGACAGCGTTGTTTGGCACCAGTCCACTGCTCGAGAATCGTTGCGTCAGGGGCAGGGGCAAGGTGTTGGAACCCAAGCCATTGCGGGGGCAGGAACCAAATTTCTCTGGCATAGATGCACGGCCAGTCTTGAGAGCACAATGTGCACACAGACTGGTGAGGGAGCCCCCACTTGCTAGACGATCAGACGCCCAGCTGCGGTTCATCAGGAAAGCCACACAAAAAACATAATCTTCCACAGCTCATGACACAGACCAGATTGTACCAACCACAGCAAAGGGAGCCGGTGACCGTGATTTGGTATGCCGATTGTGTTGAATGCTCACCATGCGCTGTCCACTTCCACCGCCATGCATCTTTGCCAATCCCAAGCGGGGTGGGGGGTGGGG
>LR738709.1:46393760-46446206 GCA_902687465.1 Secale cereale | reverse complement strand
GGGGGGGGGGATCGAGATGTCGCCTCCCAGAGGTCAGTGGACTGCAGCACCGCCTGAACAGCAAGGCGGCCACACAGATTTCTGACCCAACAGTTCCCATCTCACGCCGTGGCGACCGAGCGGGAAATCACTGTAGGCTTGATGCAACCAAGGAATTTGCACGCACCTTTTAATTTTAGGTTCTCACAGGTTTATGTTGGGTTTCATCTCTAGCCTACCCCAACTTGCTTGGGACAAAAGGCTTTGTTGTTGTGATGATAATTGCGTAGGTCAATGCAATGGAGCTTACTACTGGGCTTCAGATAGTCTTGCCCAGTCCTTTAAGAGAGACTGAGAGACAGAGGTTGTGGGTGTACTGTATTTGGTCGGCTCCCTCCTGTGTATTGGAGTCGATCAAACATGATTGTGATTACTTACGTCCATGATTAATATATGCTGGTTAAAAAAAAAGACAGCATTGAAGCTTACAGTTGGGATTCTGTCTTGTTGTTCTTCAGGATAGGATTGCAGGGCACAAAGGAATTGTCGGATAGTAAGATAGAGAAGAGAACAATACAAAAAGGATTGCTGCTTGAATTTCACAAAGATTCTGAGAGATCCTTGCTCGCTGTTGTCGAAAGGCCTGATGGGAAGAAAAACTGGGTAGTCACTGACCAGGTATTTAAAGAGGGATAACTAGCCTGTCCAATAGAACACTCTGTGCCTGGTGAATTCATTTCCAAGTATATATTTGTACACTTTTCACAGATGGAAAGACATTACAGATTCGCTTGTGATTTAGCTGCTGATTTTTTGTGCAGAATGGTATCTTATCTTCTATAAAGCCCCAGCAGGTGACATATGTTGTACCTGGTACCATGGATTTTGATTGTTCAAGAATAGCTGAATTTCTCGAGAAAGCGCAAGATCTCTTGGTGAGAAACGTTGTATGAGTTGTAAGTGTACTACATATAATGTGCATCGTGAGTGGATTTCGAGTCGCTCGACTAGTCGCGACTAGTCGACGACTAGTCTATGAGTCGCAAAAATATGGTCGACTCAGCTTAGTGTCGACTCGCGACTCTGTGTCGCGACTAGTCACAGCGCAGGCTCGACTTCTTCCGAGTTGCTGCCCCAGAGCGACTCGCATGAGTCGCGACTCGAAAACCATGATCGTGACTGATAATATGGTTTGCTACAGGACCCTACTATCTTGGAATGTGCCTGGATGGAGCTTTCTGAGAAGGACAAATCAGTAACTGTTGAGGAGTTTGCAGATGTAAGAGGTTCATTAGATTTTTTATTCTGTCTCTTTCTCTGTTCAAATCATCAAATGTGACATTTGTGATTTTCTCAGATAGTTTATGGCAGCAAGGAGTCTCTGGAAAGCTACTGTGCACACTTTTTGTTGTCACGGGATATTGTGTATTTTGTGAAGGTGGAGAGCAGAGGTTCTTCCATATACCAGCCTCGCCCATCTGCTCAGGTATATTTTCTAAATATATGTGTGATATATACATTGTGTGTTACACACCCTGAATTAGTTTGAAAACTAATTAATGTTGCAACAATTCCTTTTGAGAAGAATGTAAGGTCGTGATATTTCCTTTTCGAACTCTAACCTGGACTGACTATTCCTTCAACTGTAATCACAATTCAGTTCCATTTTGCCTCTTGTAAGCCTAGCAGTTGTCTTTGTGCTGGTGTGCCCATGGTTTTAGTCTATTGAAGAGCATAGTTTTGCGTGGCGGGAGGCCATACAAATCATCATGTTTACCTTACCTGTACACGTTGATTTTGTTCATCTTTTTCCTCTGATATGCCAAATGGGTGTTTTTTTAACACCGATGAAAATGTGTCATTTCGTATCAGAAGAACACCGAGAAGGGGCAGAGTACAGAGCAAAACATCCAAAAACCAAACCAGGAAATAAAAGAAAGGAAACCTAGGCTAGCCAAACCTATAAACTATCCAACACAGGGAACAAAGCCAAAACAAAACATAAAGAGAGCAATCAAAACCCTACTACTGCTACTGCTATAGGCTTTTAATGGATATTATAGAAATTTGACTGCTAATATGACATGATTAGTCAGCCAGATGTTTGATTTGAATGTATTTATCAAGTGTGTGATTCCCTAAATTGCTGTAGTTTCTTCATTTTCTGCAAATTTATGCTTTGTGATGGTAGACTTATGTTTATCATCTGGTAGTAGGTGGATGAACTTTTAAGACGGAAGCTTGCTAAAGAGGCCGCCGATAAGGAACTGGAAGAATTTGTCCACCTACTCAAGTCTGCCAAAGCATTGCCTCTTGACTCTAAGCCTCCAAAAAATTCATGGTTGATGGAAGAGAAAGTGAAACAAAAAATCGAGTCTCTTCAGGCATATGCAGTTGATGCATGTAATGATGAACAAAGAAGAATGGCGGGAAATGTAACATATCTTATTCCACTACCAATCTTTTATCCAATATTTCTGTGCTAAAAGATGTTATTTGGCCTTATATCATGCTTTATTGAGGAAAATGTCCCCATCATGCTGATCCTTGCTTATATGGCTGTGAATGTAATGGCAGATTCTCAAGGCTATGGGGTTTGCACGGACGTCATCAGCTGCCCTAAAGCTCCTTATAAATGTGGGTTACTTCCCCGTGCATGTCAATCTTGATCTTTTAAGGTATGATGTTCAAACCACGTATACCGAGAAAGTTTTGTCTGTTGCTGAGGAGCTTCTGGTGGATTGTCCTGATTCAGATAAGGTATATTTAGTTACTGTTGAATTCCGAATGACTAATATCTATATACGTTTAAAATATCCTGGGTTCTCTTTCAGCATGCCAGGAAGGATCTTTCAAATTTGAGAGTGTATGCTATTGATGTGGATGAAGCTGATGAAGTATGTTTCTGTTATTGCTGCCCACACATCATCTTTCATAAGAAACTGAATTATATAAATTCGCTGCTTACGGACAAATCTGTTAACACTATTTTTTTTTGTGACTCAGCTTGATGATGCATTAAGTGCAACTAGACTACCTGATGGTAGGATAAAGGTCTGGATACATGTAGCTGACCCAACATGCTTTCTTCAACCCCGGAGCATCCTTGACAGGTTATTGTTGCATCTCCTGTTCAGCGGGTCTAGCTTTTCTATCAATAGCATCTTATATTATTATTTGTAAAAACGACATTTTGCCTACAGGGAAGCAATGCACAGAGGAACCTCCATATTTTTACCAACTGCCACCTTTCCGATGTTCCCAGAGAGGCTTGCCATGAATGCTATGAGTTTGCAACAAGGCACAGACTGTAGATCTGTAAGTGTATCTGTGATTTTGCATCCAGATGGAAGGTAACTTTCTACTACTCCTTTAATATTTTCTTAGCAAGCTGTCTTTTTTATTTTCTTTGGGAGATACTATATACTCCCTCCGTCCGGAAATACTTGTCGCAAAAATGGATAAAAATGGATGTATCTAGAAGTAACATACGTCTAGATACATCCATTTCTCCGACAAGTATTTCCGGACGGAGGAAGTATTTCTTTTATAATTAGTGTAATGAATGCATCCATTTGTGTGTGATAGTATTGCAGAATATTCGATAGAGAACTCAGTAATCAAACCTACCTACATGTTAACATATGAGGGTGCAACTGAACTGCTGTACATGAATCTGGAAGAAGAGGAAGACCTGAGGATTCTTCAAGAAGCTGCTTCGATTCGTGCACAATGGCGTCGTAACCAGGTAAGAGCTATGTAGGCCTTTGCCGGTTGCTGGTCTATACATCATTCTTTCATTAGTAACCGAGATTGCATTTCTTAGATAACAAGATAGACTAAAAATTTAATGTCGAACCGTTGGCTGGACATCTTGCATTAGTCCTGATAACCACTTAGAACAAGTCTGTATCTCTGGAGATTTTCTGAAATTTTAAGCGTGTACCTAACCAACTGAATATTTTAGGTGCATTTGTTACTTTTACTTGACACCATTGACACTCTGAATTTTGCAGGGCTCAATCGACACTGCTATGATAGAACCTCGTATCAAGGTGGCAAATCCTGATGATCCTGAACCAAACATTAATTTATATGTTGAAGATCAAACCAACCCAGCAATGCAGCTTGTATCTGAGATGATGATACTTTGTGGAGAGGCGGTGGCTGCATTTGGTTCTGACAACAACATTCCTTTGCCATACAGAGGGCATCCCCAGTCTAATACAGCTGTGTCAGCATTTGCCTATCTACCTGAAGGGCCTGCGAGGAGCGTTGCCAATATCAGTGTGCTTCGTGCTGCAGAAATGGATTTTCGAAAACCTGTAGCACACGGTGTCCTCGGAATTCCCGGCTATGTACAGTTCACCTCCCCTATTCGAAGATATGTCGACCTGCTTGCTCATTACCAGGTATTTTTATGCACCTATTAATCATATGAACAGGGACATGATACAGTTTGGAGGAACTTTGGTAGTTAAATAACCGTCCTTTCGAATTGCTGATTTTTTTCTTGTGTTATGAACGGAGTGTAGTTTTATCCACACCATTGTAGCTTATCTGAATGATATAAATATGGTCTACTTAATTTTATACATTGAAAAATTGCAGGTAAAGTCGTTTCTTAGAGGTGAATCTCCACCGTATTCAGCAGGTGATCTGGAAGGGATGACATTTATTGCGAGCATGCATGTTAAAGTAGCTAGGAAGCTCCATAGCAACAGCTTACGTTACTGGTTGCTGGAATACTTAAGGAGGCAGCCAAAGGGGAGGAAGTATAGAGCACTCATACTTAAGTTCATTAAGGATCGCATGGCAACATTGCTTTTGGTGGATGTAAGTCAACATGCTTCATCCAATAATTTATCTATTTATTGGTGCAGTATCTCCATAGCAGTACTCCCTTCAATCCATACAAACCTGGTATTGGTACCAGTCTGGTCTTGTTAAGTTTGAAGGTCGTGTATGCAAGTTCGCTGGTCAGAACTAGCTCCCCTGGGCATCAAGCAATTTTCCTTCATTAATTCACCATAGATTCTGGGAACCACCAGGTTCCTGGCTAATTTCAGGCAGATCAGTAATTTTGGTTCCATCTTTCTTACCTTTATTATTTCTGGTTCTAACTTTTGACTAGTCAATCAAATCCTTCATGCTGGGGAATGGGTAAACCTGTAAATGGGATGGTATACGCTAATCAGTTTGCTTAGCTGCTCATTTAAAAGCACAACTGAACTTGCTATTTTTTAGAAAGAGAATAACACTTGGTATGCAGCCAAATGTCTCCAAAGTTCCAAACTGACAAAATCATGTAGACAAGGGAAAGCCAACCTCCTCCTGCAATTGTCAACCTGGGCCTGCTACTTTGATTTTATTTTATTTTTGAGATTGCATATTAAGTTACTGATTTTATGATTTATAGATTACCACTCTCCCTGTCTTGATATTTTGAGCTCCTTATTCCAATCCCTTTTTTCTGGTGACAATGATAGGTCGGGATTCAGGTCACAACCGTGGTTGCAGCCGGGAAAGTGGGGGATGAAGCTAGAGTCGTTGTGGAAATGGTTCATCCCCGCGACGACATCTTATCAGTTACGGAGATTGCACAAGACACAGAGTAAATGCTCACAATGGGTTCTGGACTCTCATTGCCCTGCTCCCTGGACATGGATATTCATTTTTGGTTTGCAATGATTCATTACCTTGGCACTTAGGCGAGGATCTCCCCTTCAGGACCATGCTCTCGAGTTCAGTATCATGCCTGGGATGATGGAATAGAACACGCGTATGGTTGCTCTGTGAACGTTCGAGCAGGATGCAATCGTCTAACCGTCTCGCTAATCCATTTTTGAGGCTGAGGCAGTTCTGATGAAAGCACAGGTCTGGTTTGGTTGAATTTCCTTGGGGTCCTTGGGCGTTTAGCTTCGGGTGCTGAGTTCTGGGAGTAATAGTTTTTGTATAGCTAGCTACATGCGTATGATCCGGGGTTTGACGATCTGTGGACACGCCATTTTATACATTGGATCTGTTGCGGTGTATATTCGATCTCGATGTATATAATGGAGTTACTTCGGGTACCTGTTTCTTTGATTTAGTCCATATGTGTTTCATTTGAAGTCACCCTGACCCTCTACAGAAGGCATTACCCTAGGGTAACTTGAGATTATGGAATCGCAGAGGACTGGTTGTGCCTGTGCAAACATTGTGAAGATGGAATTTCTGTTTTCCCACAAAATTTTAGTTCTGTTCTGGATATGCCACAAGAAGATTATTTGCCCCGTGATTTATCTACCACTCTCGTTTTCGTATTGTGTCGGCTAGATCTGCCAAAGTTTCATCTCGCTCACACACTTACCAAAATTGAGACCGATGAAGTTGGTAAGCTACGGCCAGGGTTCAAAATTTCAATGAAGTTACCAAAATTTCACATATTTTGGTGGGGTCTGAAATGCTTGTAACCCTGAAATTTCAAGCCAGATTCAATCTAAATTTACTGAATTTTATGGTGACAGTTCTACGGGTCAAGGCATAGAATTTAATCTTTCTTCTCGGTGTGTGTATTGACTTTGAGCTTCAAATCACATGACATGGTACACAACACCTTCTTAATGGTGTTTAATTATCTGTGCATAGAGCCCACCCAGCTGGAAATGACTACACTGGAGATAACGTTTTATGGTGAAAGTTCTTCAGTCGCTTTTGCTTGCTTGGCAGACAATGGCCTAGCTAAAATCAGCATATATATGGGCAGCTGGTCTCGGTGACTCGGAGTTTAGAGAGTTTGTTCCCGCGAAACTACGTCTCCTGGGGGCGGCCTCACTAGGCTGGCTCCTGAGGATCGGAGATATCAAGGCGAGGGGTATCTCGCGAGGTCCTTGTGACGAAAGCAGTGACGACCAAGGCCAGGCGGGCGCCAGCGGGCGTTGAGTGCTAGTTTCCTCTTTGGTGCTAAAGGAGCAGGTGCAGGCGAGGAGTCCCGAGGCGTCAGGCAAAGATTTTCATATCGGTGCAACGAGACCAAAACCAGCAGGACGACAGAGCGGAGGTCATCGCAGAGCCTACGGCGGCGTCACCACCAGAGCCTTTGGCAAGTGAAGACCACTTTTTGTCAGGATAGCTTGTACTAGCCGGCCCCCTTCAAATTTGGCCGTTGTGGGATCCCTTCCCGCTCAATATTTGGGAAGAGGACCCGACCACTATAAATAGGACTAGCCACCACCATTGGGATGAGCTGGATCTGATCTGGAGTTGATAAGATAGAAGGACACACACCCACAAGCTCACTCGAGCACAAGAACACCTCTCCTCAGGAGGCTGTTCACCCCATGTACTAGTTCTTCCTCAGCTTACAAGGCAATCCACCACATCACACTAGATTAGGGTATTACACCACAACGGTGGCCCGAACCAGTATAAACCTTGTGTCCCTTGTTCTTCGGATCTGACGAGCTAGGTCTAGGGATTGGCAAGTAGACGAGCTAGGGCGGAAGGAGAGATCTTCGTGCACACCCCAGAGTTCGAACCACAAGGGTTTTGCCGGAACCCAAGATCCGACATTTGACGCGCCAGGTAGGAGTGTGCCGAAACTTCCCTTCCGTTGATCCGCGCTCAGTCGTCCCACAGGTTCCATGGCCGACGCTCACAGAGCCCGTGCTGAGCGACGGGCTGCCCTTGCCGCCCGCGTCGCTTGGATAGCTCCTGCCGGCGGGCCGCCTTGCCGTTCTCCATCGCCTGCCGCCAATGCCGCCACCGGCCCAGCGCGGCATGAACAGCAGGCCTCGTCCCTGCACCCCTCCGTGCGGCGAGACGGACGCACCGCGACCCCGTCACTAACCCCAACAGCCTCGCCGTCCCATGCTCATCGCGGACCTGTGGACGCGCAGGCTGCGTTGCTCATGGCACGTGAGCTTCTGTGCTACCGCCCCGTCGACGACTTCTACGAAGAATGGCTCGACCGCATCGCCAAGCTCGTCAGCGCCGTTGGGGGCTCTCCGGCGCCGTCCTCTCGATACCTCGTCCGCCTTCCCATGTAGACAACATGGCCCATGAAGCTCCTCTGCTACCTCCGCGTCAAGGCATCGTCCAAGACCCAAGGCACGTGGCCCTGCGGCGTGTTCGGCCACGCGCGGCGCCAGTGCACGAGGAAGGAAGCTGCCAAAAGATCCAGCGCCCCCCGGGGGAGCGCCAGCGCTCCCTCCATCGTCGCGTCGAGACCGTGCTCCCCCCGCCGCGGTGGCGCGCGAGGACCAAGATCAAGTTCCACCTCCCCAACAAGCTCCGGTGTCGACAGCAGGCTGCAAGGCCCTCACCCTCGAACTGCGCAACGTCAACTGGACTGGGAAGTTCAAGCCCGACCTGCCTCCACGCTACGACGGCACCCCCGACCCTGCGGAGTTCCTGCAGCTCTATGAGCTGAGCATCGAAGCGTCCGGCGGCAACGAGAAGATCATGGCGAACTGGTTTCCCATGGCCCTCAAAGATGGCGCGCGCTCGTGGCTCCTGAACCTGCCCGCGGGATCGATCTTCATCTGGAACGAGATGCGCGAGAGGTTCATCGCCAACTTCCAGGGCACCCGAGACCGCCCTCCGACTGCGGGTGACCTGCGGCGCATCAAGCAACAACCAGGAGAAACCCTACAGAAGTTCATCCAACGCTTCAACAGCGTCCGCGTCAAGATCCCCAAGGTCACGGATGAGGCCATCATTTCAGCGTTCTCAGATGGTGTCCGTGACGTCAAGATGAAGGAGGAGCTTGCCATCCATGAGGATCTGTGCACGTCCCTGGAGCTGTTCAACCTCGCAACCAAGTGCGCTAGAGCTGAGGAGGGGCGCCTCTCCCTCGTCGAGCTCCCCGTTGCTGAACCTGAAGACAAGAAGGCCAAGAGCAAGGATGTAAAGCGCAAAGGAGTGGCAGTACTCATGGCTGAACCGGAGATGAAGCGCGGTCGCGACTACCCAGAATCATTCAAGAACAGCTGGGCGTTTTGCGCCTTCCACAACGTGCACAACCACAACACCCACGACTGTCAAGAGCTCAGGGCTCTCCGCGAAGGACACGTCATCCAACGCCCCGAGCGGGGCAACCGTGGCTATGGTCGTGGAGGAAGCCGGACCGGGGGACGCTGGGATGACCGCGGCCCCCGCCAGGAGTGGCGTGATCAACCTCGGGAGGACCGTTGGCGCGACCAGCCCCGTGAGGGCGCCTGGAGGGACCAACCTCGTGAGGACCGCCCTCAGGGCAAGGCTGGCCTTCCACCTCTGCCGCCACCAAGGAGAAACAACGACCAGGACGAGGGGGCTGGGAGCTTCCAGGAGCCACGTGCCATCGCCTGCATCTTGGGCGGAGCACATGCCCCAGCTTCTCAGCGCCTCTTCAAGCAGTTCGCCCGGGAAGTAAACGCGGCTCTCCCCAAGCTCGAGGATACTCGCCCACTCAGGTGGTCCAGGTGCCCCATCACCTTCAGTTCAGTAGACCAGCTCAAGTGCGTGGCTACGGCCGGCGCCCTCCCGATGCTTTGTTCGCCCGTCATCAGCAACGCCCAAGTTACCAAGACCCTCATCGATGGTGGCGCAGGGCTCAATGCCCTGTCCATCGAGACATTCGACAGCCTCCAAGTACCCTACGATCAGCTGCTGCCTACTAAGCCCGTCTCCGGAGTGACTGACGACTCCACCACCCCCGTAGGGCAGGTCTGTCTGCCTGTCACCTTTGGCAAGTGCGACAACTACCACACTGAGCGCATCGACTTTGATGTCGCCCACATCCATCTCCCTTAAAACGCCATCCTCGGGTACCCAGCCCTGGCCAAGTTCATGGCAGTGACTCACCACGGCTACAACATCCTCAAGATGCCGGTAAGCGGCGGCGTCATCACCATCGCCTGTGAAGAGAAGGATGTAGTGTGCTCACTCGAGCGCTCTTACCAGGCGGCAGCAGTCGAGGATCTGGACAATGACAACATCATCTACCCACCTGAGGTCGTCCCCAAGAAGAAGAAGTGATGTCTACTACACAACCTTCTTCTTGTAGACGTTGTTGGGCCTCCAAGTGCAGAGGTTTGTAGGAAAATAGCAAATTTCCCTCAAGTGGATGACCTAATGTTTATCAATCCGTGGGAGGCGTAGGATGAACATGGTCTCTCTCAAACAACCCTGCAACCAAATAACAAAGAGTCTCTTGTGTCCCCAACACACCCAATACAGTGGTAAATTGTAGAGGTGCACTAGTTCGGCGAAGAGATGGTGATACAAGTGCAATATGGATGGTAGATATAGGTTTTTGTAATATGAAAGTATAAAAACAGCAAGGTAACTAAAGATAAAAGTGAGCATAAACGGTGTTGCAATGATAGGAAACAAGGCCTAGGGTTCATACTTTCACTAGTGCAAGGTCTCTCAACAATAATAACATACTTGGATCATATAACTATCCCTCAACATGCAACAAAGAGTCACTCCAAAGTAACTAATAGCGGAGAACAAACGAAGAGATTATGGTAGGGTATGAAACCACCTCAAAGTTATTCTTTCTGAACGATCTATTCAAGAGTCCGTAGTAAAATAACACGAAGCTATTCTTTCCGTTCGATCTATCATAGAGTTCGTACTAGAATAACACCTTAAGACACAAATCAACCAAAACCCTAATGTCACCTAGATACTCCATTGTCACCCTCAAGTATCCGTGGGCATGATTATACGATATGCATCACACAATCTCAGATTCATCTATTCAACCAACACAAAGTACTTCAAAGAGTGCCCCAAAGTTTCTATCGGAGAGTCAAGACGAAAACGTGTGCCAACCCCTATGCATAGATTCCCAAGGTCACGAAACCCGCAAGTTGATCACCAAAACATACATCAAGTAGATCACGTGATATCCCGTTGTCACCACAGATAAACACATGCAAGACATACATCAAGTGTTCGCAAATCCTTAAAGACTCAATCCGATAAGATAACTTCAAAGGGAAAACTCAATTCATCACAAGAGAGTAGAGGGGGAGAAACATCATAAGATCCAACTATAATAGCAAAGCTCACGATACATCAAGATCGTGCCATCTCAAGAACACGAGAGAGAGAGAGAGAGAGAGAGATCAGACACATAGCTACTGGTACATACCCTCAACCCCGAGGGTGGACTACTCCCGTCCTCGTCATGGAGAGCGCCGGGATGATGAAGATAGCCACCGGAGAGGGATTCCCCCCTCCGCCAGGGTGCCAGAACGGGTCTAGATTGGTTTTCAGTGGCAACAGAGGCTTTCGACGGCTGAACTCCCGATCTAGGTTATTTTCCGAGGTTTCAGTATTTATAGGAATTTTTGGCGTAGGTCTCACGTCAGGGGGTTCTCCGGGCTGTCCACGAGATAGGGGGGCGCCACCACTTGGGGTGGGCGCGCCCCCACCCTCGTGGGCAGCCCCTGACTCTCCTGGCCCAACTCTTTTATTTCGGGGGCTTCTTCTGGTCCAGAAAAAATCATCAAAAATTGGCACGTCAATTGGACTCCGTTTGATATTCCTTTTCTATAAAACTCAAAAACAAGGAAAAAAATAGAAACTGGCACTGGGCTCTGGGTTAATAGGTTAGTCCTAAAAATCATATAAAAGTGTATATAAAAGCCCATAAAACATCCTAGAAGGATAATATAATAGCATGGAACAATCAAAATTTATAGATACATTGGAGACTAATACGTCTCTAACGTATCTACTTTTCCAAACCCTTTTGCCCTTGTTTTGGACTCTAACTTACATGATTTGAACGGAACTAACCCGGACTGACACTGTTTTCAGCAGAATTGCCATGGTGTTGTTTTTGTGCAGAAATAAAAAGTTCTCGGAATGGCCTGAAAACTTACGGAGAATTATTTTGGAAAATATAAAAAATACATGCGGGAAGATCCAGACCAGGGGGCCCACACCCTGTCCACGAGGGTGGGGGGCACGCCCCCTCCCCCAGGGTGCGCTTCCTGCCTCGTGGGCCCCCTGTCGCTCCACCGACGTATCTCCAAACCCCATATATTCACTTTCGGGGAGAAAAAAAAACAGAGAGAAATAATTATCGCGTTTTACGATACGGAGTCGCCGCCAAGCCCTAATCTCTCTCGGGAGGCCTGATCTGGAGTCCGTTCGGGGCTCCGGAGAGTGGAGATCGTCGCCATCGTCATCATCAACCTTCCTCCATCACCAATTCCATGATGCTCACCGCCGTGCATGAGTAATTCCATCGTAGGCTTGCTGGACGGTGATGGGTTTGATGAGATCTATCATGTAATCGAGTTAGTTTTGTTAGGGTTTGATCCCTAGTATCCCCTATGTTCTGAGATTGATGTTGCTATGACTTTGCTATGCTTGATGCTTGTCACTAGGGCCTGAGTACCATGATTTCAGACCTGAACCTATTATGTTTTCATGAATATATGTGTGTTCTTGATCCTATCTTGCAAGTCTATAGCCACCTACTATGTGTTATGATCCGGCAACCCCGAAGTGACAATAATCGGGACCACTCCCGGTGATGACCGTAGTTTGAGGAGTTCATGTATTCACTATGTGTTAATGCTTTGGTCTGGTACTCTATTAAAAGGAGGCCTTAATATCCCTTAGTTTTCAATGGGACCCCGTTGCCACGGGAGGGTAGGACAAAAGATGTCATGCAAGTTCTTTTCCATAAGCACGTATGACTATATTCGGAATACATGTCTACATTACATTGATGAACTGGAGCTAGTTCTGTATCACCCTAGGTTATAACTTCTACATGATGAATTGCATCCGACATAATTTCCCATCACTGATCCAATGCCTACGAGCTTTTCACATAATGCTTGTTGCTTATTTACTTTTCCGTTGCTACTATTACAAAAACTACAAAAACATTATCGTTACCTTTGTTACCGCTACCGCTACTATCATATTACTTTGCTACTAAACTACCTTGCTACACATACTAAGTTTCCAGGTGTGGTTAAATTGACAACTCAGCTGCTAATACTTAAGAGTATTCTTTGGCTCCCCTTGTGTCGAATCAACAAATATGGGTTGAATACTGTACCCTCGAAAACTGTTGCGATCCCCTACACTTGTGGGTTATCAAGACTATTTTCTGGCGCCGTTGTCGGGGAGCATAGCTCTATTCTTTAAGTCACTTTGGATTTATATTTTTTGATCACTATGAAGAATTTGAAGGACTCAAAAACCAAGATCTTACCCTCAACTACGAGGGGAGGTAAGGAACTGCCATCTAGCTCTGTACTTGATTCACCATCTGTTATGGGTAAATTTGTGACACCTACTCCTGCTAGTGAATTTGATATGTCGTATGTTCTTGATGATGCCACTTCTGCTATGTATGATGAAACTACTTCTATGCCTGATAATACTGTGCCACTAGGTGAATTTCTAGATGAAAAAATTCCTAAGGTTAGGGGGAATGCAAATATTGAAACTGATAATATTTATGAAAGTGATGACGAAGCTTCTCCCAATAGATATGAATTGCATGTTATTCCTCAGGGTTATGTTATGGAAGAAGAAACTGCTAGAGACTTTCTTGCTTGCAATGATAGATATAATCTTAAGAAATTATTAGCTAAGATGAAAGAAAAGTCCTTGAATGCTAGAATGAAACATGACCCTGCTTTCGCTACTTCACCTATCTTTGTTACTGGTAAGGATTATGAATTCTCGGTTGATCCTGAGTTAATTACTTTGGTTGAATCTGATCCTTTCCATGGCTATGAGTCTGAAACTATTGTGGCACATCTTACTAAGTTGAATGATATAGCCACCATGTTTACCAACGATGAAAAGATTTGTTATTACTATATCCTTAAGCTATTTCCGTTCTCGTTAAAGGGTGATGCTAAGACATGGTTTAATTCTCTTGATCCTGGTTGTGTGCGTAGTCCCCGGGATATGATGTATTACTTCTCTGCTAAATATTTTCCCGCTCATAAGAAACAAGCTGCCTTATGGGAAATATATAACTTTGTGCAAATTGAAGAAGAGAGTCTCCCACAAGCTTGGGGGAGGCTTCTCCAATTACTTAATGCTTTGCCTGATCATCCTCTTGAGAGGAACGATATACTTGATGTCTTTTATAATGGACTAACCGATGCTTCCAGAGACCACCTGGATAGTTGTGCTGGTTGTGTTTTCAGGGAAAGAACAGTTGATCAAGCTGAATTACTATTGAATAATATGCTGGCCAATGAAAATAATTGGACACTTCCTGAACCAGCCCCTAAGCCAACTCTGAAGAAAAGAGGTGTTCTATTTCTCAGTCCTGAAGATATGCAAGAGGCGAAGAAACCCATGAAATAAAAAGGTATTAAAGCTGAAGATGTTAAGAATTTGCCACATATTGAAGAAATACATGGTCTTGATAACCCGACACAGGTAGTAAAGGTAAATTCTCTTTATAGATTTGATGAAGGTGATATTCCTCGTTATAAGTCTGCTAGCCAATGCTTAGATGAGTTTGACAATTTTATTGTGAAACAAGAAAACTTCAATGCCTATGTTGGTAGACAATTGCAACGTAATGCTTATATGATTGAACGCTGGAGTGATTATCTGTCTAGAGTTAAAGGTGAATTGAAACTCATTAGTAAACATGCTTCCATGGTTACCACTCAAGTATAACAAGTACTTAAGGCTCAAAATGATTTGCTCAATGAATTAAATGGTAAGAATAATGACTATGTTGTTAGAGTTGCTACTAGAGGTGGTAAAGTGACCCAAAAACCTTTGTATCCTGAAGGCCACCCGAAGAGAATTGAGCAAGATTCTTAGAGAGCTAATATAGATGCACCTAGTTCTTCTAAGAAGAAGAAAAATAAAAATGATAAAACTTTGCATGCTTCTAGTGAACCTGTAGCTGACACACCTGAGAATCCCAATGATATATCTGTTTCTGATGCTGAGACACAATCTGGTAATGAACATGAACCTAGTGATAATATTAATGATGATGTTCATGATGATGCTCAACCTAGCAATGATAATGATGTAGAGATTGAACCTGCTGTTGATCTTGATAACCCACAATCAAAGAATCAACGTTATGATAAGAGAGACTTTGTTGCTAGGAAGCACGGTAGGGAAAGAGAACCATGGGTTCAGAAACCCATGCCTTTTCCTCCTAACCCGTCCAAGAAAAAGGATGATGAGGATTTTGAGCGCTTTGCTGAAATGATTAGACCTATCTTTTTGCGTATGCGTTTGACTGATATGCTTAAAACAAATCCTTATGCTAAGTATATGAAAGATATTATTACCAATAAAAGAAAGATACCTGAAGTAGAAATTTCCACCATGCTTGCCAATTACACTTTTAAAGGTGGAATACCTAAGAAACTAGGAGATCCAGGAGTACCTACTATACCTTACTCCATTAAAAGAAACTATATTAAAACTGCTTTATGTGATCTTGGAGCCGGTGTTAGTGTAATGCCTCTCTCTTTATATCGTAGACTTGACTTGAGTAAGTTGACACCTACTGAAATATCTTTGCAAATGACTGATAAATCAACTGCCATACCTGTCGGTATTTGTGAGGATGTGCCTTTTGTGGTTGCAAATGTTACTATTCTGACGGACTTTTTCATACTTGATATTCCTGAGGACGATAGTATGTCTATTATCCTTGGTAGACCCTTTTTCAATACTGCAGGAGCTGTTATTGATTGCAACAAAGGCAATGTCAGTTTTCATGTCAATGGTAATGAGCATACGGTACACTTTCCGAGGAAGCAACCTCAGGTCCACAGTATCAATTATATTGGAAATTTTTCAACTATTACTATTGGAGGTTTTGAATTTCCTCTCCCTGCTGTCAAGAAGACATATGATATTCTTATTGTTGGGGACATACATATCCCCATTGAGGTAACCTAGTGTTATTCGAAAATTCTCCGGTTTCATGTTATTCGGAAATAGTTTATTAACAAGACCTGATCAACCTTGTTAATGGATTCCTTTTGATGAGCATGAGATAGGTGAATCTAGATAGCACAACCTTCTATACCCCCTTTTACTTTCTGTTAATTATAATAAATAAAGCAAAAATAGTATTTTTCTGTCTGTTTCCAGACTTATCCATGCAATAAAAAATACCCCGAAAATAAAGTTCTCCAAATGCCCTGAAAATTTAATATGATTTTTTCTAGAATATTTGAGAATATATGGCACAGAACACACAACGAGGGGAGCCATCACCTGGCCACGAGGGTTCAGGGCGTGATACGTCTCCGACGTATCTATAATTTTTGATTGTTCCATGCTATTATTTATGAAGTCTTGGATGTTTAATGGGCTTTATCATACACTTTTATATCATTTTTGGGACTAACCTACTAACCCAAAGGCCTTGTCCAGATTGCTGCTTTTTTGCCTGTTTCAGGGTTTTGCAGAAAAAGAATATCAAACGGAGTCCAAACAGAATGAAACCTTCGCGAGAGATATTTTTGGAGAAAATCACGCACATGGAACTTGAGAACCACGTCAGGGGAGCATCGAGGCGCCCACGAGGGTGGGGGGCGCGCCCCCTACCTCGTGCCCCCCCGAGCACCCCCCAATGTCCTCCTTCTTCCTATATAAGTCTACGTACCCCGAAACCTTTGATAACAGAGAGAAAACCCTAATTCCACCGTCGTAACCTTCTGTTCCCGTGAGATCCCGTCTTGGGGCCTGTTTCGGAGCTCCACCGGAGGGGGATCCATCACAGAGTTCTTCTTCTTCATCATCATCGCCCTCACCATGAGTTGTGAGTAATTTACCACAGACCTTCAGGTCCATAGCTAGTATCTAGATGGCTTCTTCTCTCTCTGGATCTCAATACAAAGTTCTCCTTGGTCTTCGAGGAGATCTATTCGATGTAATCTCTTTTTGCGGTGTGTTTGTCGAGATCCGATGAATTGTGAGTTTATGATCAAGATTATTTATGAAAGATATTTGGTTCTTCTCTGAACTTTTTATGTGTGCCCATAATATCCTTGCAAGTCTCTTCGAATTATTGGTTTGGTTTGGCCTACTAGATCTATAGTTCTTGCAATGGGAGAAGTGCTTGGCTTTGGGTTCAATCTTGCGGTGTCCTTTCCTAGTGACAGTAGGGGCAGCAAGGCACATATTGTATTGTTGCCATCGAGGATAAAAAGATGGGGTTTATATCATATTGTTTGAGTTTATCCCTCTACATCATGTCATCTTGCTTAAGGCGTTACTCTGTTCTTATGAACTCAATACACTAGATGCATGCTGGATAGCGGTCGATGTGTGGAGTAATAGTAGTAGATGCATAATCGTTTCGATCTACTTGTCTCGGACGTGATGCCTATATACAATGATCATGCCTAGATAGTCTCATAATTATTCGCTTTTCTATCAATTGCTCGACAGTAATTTGTTTACCCGCCGTAGAATATCGCTATCATGAGAGAAGCCAGTAGAGAACACTATGGCCCCCGGGTCTATTCTCAACATATCAATCTACATCTACTTTGCTTTTATCGCTTTTATTTGCTGTTCTTATAAACCAAAAATAACAAAAATATAAACTATCATCTCTATCAGATCTCACTTTCGTAACTGACCGTAAAGGGATTGACAACCCCTTATCGTGTTGGCTGCGAAGTTCTTATTTGTTTGTGCAGGTGCGAGGGACTCGCGCGTGGTCTCCTACTGGATTGATACCTTGGTTCTCAAAAACTGAGGGAAATACTTACGCTACTGTGCTGCATCTCCCTTTCCTCTTCGAGGGAATACAACACAAGCTCGAGAAGTAGCAAGAACTATTGCTGGCACCATTGCCGGGGAGGCTTACGCAAAAGTCATATACCAAGTACCTATCACAAACCCTTATCCTTCGCATTACATTTTTTGCCTCTCGTTTTCCTCTCCCCCACTTCACCCTTGCCGTTTTATTTGCCCTTCTTCTGCCGTGTGTTTACCGTCCGCTTGTCTCTTGTTTGCTTGTGTTGCTATGTGCCCTCTATTAGCTTGCATCTTCGCTTGCTAAATTATGGATCCTCATCCACTTGCTAATCTCTTTAAGAGATCCAATTATGTTGAACCAATTGCTAGTGAGCTGCGTGCACTAGATTATCTTTATGGGGTTTTGCTTGAAATTTATGAATCCGAAAATTGTGAGGAATTGTTAAAAGAAAAAGTGATTCATGTTAGCTCCTTAAATAAAAAGCATGATTGCAATGATGTTACTATAAATTCTATTGATGTCAATTGTGCTAATAATATGCAAAACCCTAAGCTTGGGGATGCTAGTTTTGATATGTCTACTACTTGTTACAATGATCATGATTGGGGTGATGCTTCTTACGATCTTGAAAATTTATTTCAACTCCATGATGAATATGAGATTGATAATAATGTTTGCAATAATATTGAAAGTGGGTTTGGAAGAGTGTCAACCTTAGATCCCACATATCTGAAGTATGATCAATCTTATGAAATTTCTGATAAGAGTGGGTTTGGAGAGGTCATGACTTTAGATAATGTTGATCCCACTATTTTGGAAGAGTGTCAACTTCGTATGCATGTGGATCGTGTTGACAATATGTTTTGCGATAGCTATATTGTTGAATTTGCTTATGATCCTACATGCAATTATTTCGAGAGACGAAAATATGGTCGTAGAAAGTTTCATGTTACTAAATTACCGCTCTTCATGTTGAGATTGCTATTGGCTCTTTTTTCTTACTTGCATATGCTAGATCTTGCTTGTCTTGGTAATTTGTTTGCTTATAAAATGCCTATGAATAGGAAGTATGTTAGACTTAGATGTGATTTTCACATGCTTTATGATGCTCTCTTTGTACTTCAATTCTTATCTTTCATGTGAGCATCATTGAATTCTCGTGCCTAGCTAGGGGCGTAAAACGATGGCGCTTGTTGGGAGGCAACCCAACTTTGTATTTTTGTTTTTGTTGATGTTAGGGAATAAATATTGCATCTAGCCTCTGACTAGATGTGGTTTCATGTTTTTTTTAGTGTTTGTGCCAAGTAGGACCTTTGGGAAGACTTGTGTGAAGTTTATGTGATCTTGCTGTGAAAAACAGAATCGTTAGCTCTTGCTAAAGTGGTCGTCAGATTTTACTGGAGCATGCTATTTAGTTGATTATTCTTGAAGATGATTAGTAGACAAATTCCTCAAATTTAACAATTTAGTTTGAATTTTTTGGAGTTCCAGAAGTAGGCGAAACCTGCAGATTACTACAGACTGTTCTGTTTTTGACAGATTCTGTTTTTCGTGTGTTGTTTGCTTATTTCGATGCATCTATGAGTAGTATTGGAAGATATGAACCATAGAGAAGTTGGAATACATTAGGTTTAACACCAATATAAACAAAGAATGAATTCATTGCCGCACCTTTGAGTAGTGGTTTGCTTTCTTATACTAACGGAGCTCACGAGAATTTTTGTCTAAGTTTTGTGTTGTGAAGTTTTCAAGTTTTGAGTATTGATTTGATGGACTATGGAACAAGGAGTAGCAAAGGCCTAAGCTTGGGGATGCTCATGGCACCCCAAGTAAATTCAAGATAATCAAAAGCCTAATCTTGGGGATGCCCCGGGAAGGCATCCCCTCTTTCGTCTTCATCCATCGGTAACTATACTTGGAGCTATATTTTTATTCGCAACATGATATGTGTTTTGCTTGGAGCATCTTGTATAATTTGAGTCTTTGCTTGTTAGTTTGTCACAATCATCCTTGCTGGACACACCTATTTGAGAGAGTTAAATATGGCCTAGAAATTGTTAAAACACTCTATGTGCTTGACTTATATCTTTTGAGTTGAATAGTTTTTGCTCTAGTGCTTCACTTATATCTTTTAGAGCACGGTGGTGGTAATATTTTGTAGAATTTTTTTAATTCTCATGCTTCACTTATATCTATTTGAGAGTCTATTAAAACAGCATGGTAATGTGTTTAGGCTAAAGAAACTTGTCTTCACATGATAGACATCCAATGTCAATGTAGTAAAAAAATTCACACCAAGTGCATTGAATAGAATGAGATGTTGGATGCTTGATAATTGTTTTGAGATAGGATGATAGTGATATTAGAGTCATGCTAGTGGAGTTATTATGAAATTGAGAAATACTTGTGTTAAGGTTAGTGATTCCCGTAGCATGCACGTATGGTGAACCACTATGTGACGAAGTTAGAGCATGAGGTATTTGTAGAGTGCCAACCTTTGTGTGGAGGTCGGGGGCGCGCGATGGTTAACTCCTACCAACCTCCCCCCTAGGAGCATGCGTTGATTGCTTTGTTTTGATGACTCGTAGATTTTTGCAATAAGTATATGAGTTCTTTATGACTAATGTTGAGTCCATGGATTATACGCACTCTCACCCTTCCACCATTGCTAGCCTCTCTTGTACCGCGCAACTTTCACCGGTGCCATAATACCACTATATATCCTTCATCAAAACAGCCACCATATTATTCCTCAAAACAACCACCATACCTACCTATCATGGCATTTCCATAGCCATTCCGAGATATATTGCCATGCAACTTTCCACCGTTCCGTTCATATGACACGCATCATATTGTCATATTGCCATGCATGATCATATAGTTGACATTGTATTTGTGGCAAGGCCACCATGCATAATTTTTATACATGTCACTCTTGTTTCATTGCACATACCGGTACACCGCCCGAGGCATTCATATAGAGTCATACTTTGTTGTTGTAGTATCGAGTTGTAATGAAAGTGTGATGATCATCATTATTAGAGCATTGTCCCATGGGAGGAAAGGCTAAATCTATAAAGCCCCTCCGCAAAAAAAAGGAACATAAAAAAGGAAAGGCCAAAGAAAAAAGAAAGGCCCAAAAAAAAGAGAAAAAAAAGAAAAAAATAAAAGAAATGAAAAAGGGACAATTGCTACTATTTTTTTCCCACACTTGTGCTTCAAAGTAGCACTATGTTCTTCATTGTAGAGAGTCTCATGTTTAGTCACTTCCATATACTAGTGGGAATTTTCGTTATAGAACTTGGCTTGTATATTCCAACGATGGGCTTCCTCAAATGCCCTAGGTCTTCGTGAGCAAGCAAGTTGGATGCACACCCACTAGTTTCTTTTGTTGAGCTTTCATTCATATTTAGCTCTAGTGCATCCGTTGCATGGCAATCCCTACTTACTCACATTGATATCTATTGATGGGCATCTCCATAGCCCGTCGATACGCCTAGTTGATGTGAGACTATCTCCCTCCTTTTTGACTTCTCCACAACCACCTCTTTTCCACCCATAGTGCTATGTCCATGGCTCACGCTCATGTATTGCGTGAAAGTTGAAAGGTTTGAAAGAATAGAGTATGAAAACAAGTGCTTGGCTGAAATCGGGGTTGTGCATGATATGAATATTTTGTGTGATGAAGAGGGAGCATAGCCAGACTATATGATTTTGTAGGGATAACTTTCTTTAGCCATAGTATTTTGAGAAGACATGATTGCTTTGTTAGTATGCTTGAAGTATTATTATTTCTTATGTCAATATAGACTTTTATCTTGAATCTTTCAGATCTGAACATTCATGTCACAATTAAGAGAATTACATTAAAAAACTATGTTGGTTAGCATTCCACATCAAAAATTCAAGTACTCCTCGGTCTTCGGGTCCATAACAAGTATCTAGATGGTTTCTTCTCTCTCTCTGGATCTCAATACAAAGTACTCCTCGGTCTTCGAGGAGATCTATTCGATGTAATCTCTTTTTGCGGTGTGTTTGTCGAGATCCGATGAATTGTGAGTTTATGATCAAGATTATTTATGAAAGATATTTGGTTCTTCTCTGAACTTTTTATGTGTGCTCATAATATCCTTGCAAGTCTCTTCGAATTATTGGTTTGGTTTGGCCTACTGGATCTACAGTTCTTCCAATGGGAGAAGTGCTTGGCTTTGGGTTCAATCTTGCGGTGTCCTTTCCCAGTGACAGTAGGGGCAGCAAGGCACGTATTTTATTGTTGCCATCGAGGATAAAAAGATGGGGTTTATATCATATTGCTTGAGTTTATCCCTCTACATCATGTCATCTTGCTTAAGGCGTTACTCTGTTCTTATGAACTCAATACACTAGATGCATGCTGGATAGCGGTCGATGTGTGGAGTAATAGTAGTAGATGCAGAATCGTTTCGGTCTACTTGTCTCGCACGTGATGCCTATATACAATGATCATGCCTAGATAGTCTCATAATTATTCGCTTTTCTATCAATTGCTCGACAGTAATTTGTTTACCCGCCGTAGAATATCGCTATCATGAGAGAAGCCACTAGAGAACACTATGCTCCCCGGGTCTATTCTCAACATATCAATCAACATCTACTTTGCTTTTATCGCTTTTATTTGTTGTTCTTATAAACCAAAAATACCAAAAATATAAACTATCATGTCTATCAGATCTCACTTTCGTAACTGACCGTAAAGGGATTGACAACCCCTTATCGTGTTGGCTGCGAAGTTCTTATTTGTTTGTGCAGGTGCGAGGGACTCGCGCGTGGTCTCCTACTGGATTGATACCTTGGTTCTCAAAAACTGAGGGAAAAATTACGCTACTGTGGTGCATCTCCCTTTCCTCTTCGAGGGAATACAACGCAAGCTCAAGAAGTAGCAGGGCGCGCCCACCCTCACAGGGCGCACCCCTGCCTCGTGGGCCCCACGTGGCCCCCCTCCACTTATTCCTGCACCCACACTCTTCTTCTTCCTCCCAAAAAAAATCACCAACCAGCTCAAGCACGAGTTCTAGCTCATCTTGCTGCCATTTTCGATCTCCTTGCTCAAAGCACCATTCACCAAACTGTTTGGGGAGATTGTTCCTTGGTATGTGACTCCTCCATTGGTCCAATTAGTTTTTGTTCAAGTGCTTTATTTATTGCAAATTTTTTCTACTGTGGTGACCTTATTCTTGAGCTTGAATGTCAAACTTCTTTGGTCCCAAGTAGTTCTAATGCATGATATAGTCTCTAGGCACTTATAGGAGTTGTTGCTATCAATCTTGTTGAGTTTGGTTAACTTTTATTCCGAGATACTAAAATTTTCAGAAAAATGCATAGGAAAAACTCCCAAGGTGGTTCTTCAAGGAAGCAAGAACCGAGGCTCGCGTTTCGTGAGCCGGACGATGAACTACCGAGGGAAGCGGAAGTGCGGCCTTGTGAATGGCCGTCAGATGACTTTATGGATCAGGTTGGCATCAAGGAGGAATTTTACGCATATGTGCGCAACGCTGACCTCGAGGGCTTCATACACGATAAGTGCCCTCAATACCGTGGCTTAACTAGTACCTTTGTGAGAAGGTTTAAATTTTCATCTTCACGTAATTCTCACACTGTCCTGTTTGACCTTTATGATAAATCTTACACCATGGATTTAGAGGATTTTAATGATGCTTGGAAGCTCCCGTAGTGGGGCAGTATGGGTGATCCTCGCAAATCTGAATATAGAGATTTCCTTGCCAGTATCACTGTGGGGGAATCTAGAGAAATCACACAGGCTACCATAGGGAGCATTCATTTTTCTGTTATTCATTACTTTGCTCTCTTTATTGATAGATGCATAAACGGTAAAGATGAGGCTTGCCACATGCTACATCATAATGGCTTGCAAGGATATTTATTTGGTGGGATTTATGCCACTCGCATAGCCCGCCGTCTTGGTGTGCCTGTCCATGAAAATGATGAACCTTTACCGCCTGCTCATTTGGATTACCATGCTATGACTAGTCACCGGTTTATAGAGAGGGATGAACAATCCCTCAAATATCGACTAATCTTTAACAAGCGTCATGCCGTCCCTATTATTCTTCCTGCCCCTACTTTGTTTGACTTTCTGGCAGAAGGGAGATACACTATAACCAGGGAGGAGGCAAATGAGTATCATAGTATGACGGAAGCAGCCCGCCTTCGAGCCGCAGCTCAGCAGGCAGTAGCTGCTGCATCTCAGTACAACCCCAACTATGACTTTGGATATCCGTCAGGCCAATACTGGCCATAGACCAACTTAGGCCAAAAGCCTAAGCTTGGAGGAGTACGTGTTTCTCACCGACTTTACATTCATGTTCACACACTTATTCTAGTTGTCGGTGCTCACACTCTTTCATTGTACCATCCATGCTTAGTTTCAATTCTTTTCTTAGTCTTTTTCTTGTGTGTTAGAAAAACCTTAAGAAAAAAAAATATTAGTTGTAGCTTCTAGCTAGTTTACTTTCCTTGTAGTAGTAGTAATTAAAAAGAAAACCCAAAAAGATTTCTCGTTCTTCTTTTGCTTGTTGGGAGCTTTCCCGTGTAAATAGTTTCTTTTCTTTTCTTTGGGGGTTAAGAGTAGAAGACCATGATTAAAATGCTTAGTGGCTCTCTTATGCTTTATTGTTGATTTATCCTTGAGCCATATTACCTTGTCTTCTCTCTTGTATTAAATGGTCGCAGATTCCAGCTTAGTCCAATGCACGTGCACTATTATTATTATCCACACCGTTCGGTCGTGCGAGTGAAAGGCAATAAGGATGATATATGATGAACTAATTGAGATGAGAAAAGCTGGTATGAACTCGACCTCTCTTGTTTTTGTAAATATGATAGTTCATTGTTCCTAATTCAGCTTGTTATGAATGAAACATGCTTGCAATGACAATTAGAGATCATAGCTGCTTATGCCATGCTTAATTAGCTGAGAGTTTATAATGGTCTATGTTGCGTGCCAACATGATATTAAAGTGGTTGTGATGTAGTATGATAGGGTGGTATCCTCCTTTGAACGATTCAAGTGGTCTGACTTGGCACATGTTCACGCATGTAGTTGAAACAAATCAACATAGCCTCCACGATATTTATGTTCATGGTGATTTATATCCTACTCATGCTTGCATTCATTGTTGATTAATTTTAATGCATGTTCATGACCGTTGTTGCTCTCTAGCTGGTCGCTTCCCAGTCTCTTTCTAGCCTTCACCTGTACTGCGGGAATACTGGTTGTGCATCCACTTCCTATAAACCCAAAAGTTATTCCACATGAGTCCACCATACCTTCCTATATGCGGTATTTACCTGCCGTTCCAAGTAAATTTGTATGTGCCAAACTCTAAACCTTCAAATGAAATTATGTTTTGTATGCTCGAACAGTTCATGTATCAACTAGGGTTGTCTATATCTTCCATGCTAGGTGGGTTATTCTCACGATGAGTGGACTCCGCTCATGATTCACGAGAAAATGGCTAGTAACCGGGATGCCCAGTCCCATGCTCAAAATCATAATAATTAAACAAACCTCCCCCACGGCTGTTGCTGGTTTGGACAGTACCCGTTGTTTCGGGCTAGCCGTGGAGTGTGCTTGTTGGTGGTTGGGGAAGTATAAACTTTACCATTTTGTTTGGGAACCTCCTATAATGTGCGTAGCACGGAAGATATTGAGATTCTTGGTTGATATGTTGACAATGAAAGTATACCGCTCTAAATGTTATTCATCTCTATTTAAAAATCGAGCTCTGGCACCTCTACAAATCCCTGCTTCCCTCTGCGAAGGGCCTATCTATTTACTTTTATGCCGAGTCATCATCCTCTTATAAAAGAGCACCAGTAGGAGAGCACCTCTGTCATTTGCATGTATTACTATTAATTTGCATTGAGTATGATCATGACTGGATCTCTTTTACCATGAATTACAATGTCTAGTTAGTCCTTGATCCTTAAAGGTGCTCTGCTTTATGTTTTGCGGTCTCGGAAAGGGCTAGCGAGATACCATCTTGTTATATCATATCATGATTATTTTGAGAAAGTGTTGTCATCCGAGGTTTATTATTATTGCTCGCTAGTTGATTATGCTATTGATGTGAGTAGACATGAGACCTGAAAGTTATTGTGAATGTGGTTAGTTCATGATCATTGCTGAAAACCTGAATGTTGGCTTACATATTTACCACAACAAGAGCAAATAGAGTTTGTCAAAAAAATTCTTTATCACTTTCAGTTTATCAACTGAATTGCTTGAGGACAAGCAAAGGTTTAAGCTTGGGGGAGTTGATACGTCTCCAACGTATCTACTTTTCCAAACACTTTTGCCCTTGTTTTGGACTCTAACTTGCATGATTTGAATGGAACTAACCCGGGCTGACGCTGTTTTCAGCAGAATTGCCATGGTGTTGTTTTTGTGCAGAAATAAAAAGTTCTCGAAATGACCTGAAAACTTACGGAGAATTATTTTGGAAAATAAAAAAATACCTGCGTGAAGATCCAGACCAGGGGGGCCACACCCTGTCCACGAGGGTGGGGGCGCGCTCCCTCCCCCAGGGCGCGCCCCCTGCCTCATGGGCCCCCTCACACTCCACCGACGTATCTTCAGACCCCATATATTCACTTTCGGGGAGAAAAAAATCAGAGAGAAAGAACTATCGCGTTTTACGATACGGAGCCGCCGCCAAGCCCTAATCTCTCTCGGGAGGGCTGATCTGGAGTCCGTTCGGGGCTCCGGAGAGTGGAGATTGTCGCTATCGTCATCATCAACCTTCCTCCATGACCAATTCCATGATGCTCACCGCCGTGCATGAGTAATTCCATCGTAGGCTTGCTGGACGATGATGGGTTGGATGAGATCTATCATGTAATCGAGTTAGTTTTGTTAGGGTTTGATCCCTAGTATCCCCTATGTTCTGAGATTGATGTTGCTATAACTTTGCTATGCTTAATGCTTGTCATTAGGGCCCGAGTGCCATGATTTCAGATCTGAACCTATTATGTTTTCATTAATATATGTGTGTTGTTGATCCTATCTTGCAAGTCTATAGTCACCTACTATGTGTTATGATCCGGCAACCCCGAAGTGACAATAATCGGGACCACTCCCGGTGATGACCGTAGTTTGAGGAGTTCATGCATTCACTATGTGTTAATGCTTTGGTCTGGTACTCTATTGAAAGGAGGCCTTAATATCCCTTAGTTTCCAATAGGACCTTGCTGCCACGGGAGGGTAGGACAAAAGATGTCATGCAAGTTCTTTTCCATAAGCACGTATGACTATATTCGGAATACATGCCTACATTACATTGATGAACTGGAGCTAGTTCTGTGTCACCCTAGGTTATAACTTCTACATGATGAATTGCATCCGACATAATTTCCCATCACCGATCCAAGGCATGCGAGCTTTTCACATATTGCTTGTTGCTTATTTACTTTTCCGTTGCTACTATTGCAAAAACTACAAGAACATTATCGTTACCTTTGTTACCGCTACCGCTACTATCATATTACTTTGCTACTAAACTACCTTGCTGCAGATACTAAGTTTCCAGGTGTGGTTGAATTGACAACTCATCTGCTAATACTTAAGAGTATTCTTTGGCTCCCCTTGTGTCGAATCAACAAATTTGGGTTGAATACTTTACCCTTGAAAATTGTTGCGATCCCCTACACTTGTGGGTTATCAAGACTATTTTCGGGTGCCGTTGCTGGGGAGCATAGCTCTATTCTTTAAGTCACTTGGGATTTATATCTGTTGATCACTATGAATAATTTGAAGGACTCAAAAACCAAGATCTTACCCTCAACTACGGGGGAGGTAAGGAACTGCCATCTAGCTCTGTACTTGATTCACCATCTGGTATGGGTAAATTCGCGACATCTAGGGAGGGCCGTCTCCCTTCCTCACATAGGAAGGCGCGCCCGGCGACCCCCTCAGGGTGGGCTCGGGGGATCTCCTTTGGAGGGCCTTTGACTTAGCCAATGTCACGAGGGAGGCGCTCGGGCACCATGTGGAGGAGTGCTTCAACGCACACTTCCCTCCAGAGGCCTCAAGGCGTGAGGCATCGAGCACTCAGGAGTTCATCAGCCAGACCATCGAAGACCTACAGGTGCCAAGGGCTGTGCGGGGCGAGCGCCGCCCGGCGCCTCGGAGTGCAGCTATCGCCCCAGGCTCAGGCGACGGGCTGCGCGTCTGCGTCAACATCCCCGCACTTAACAGGATCGCATCTCAGGAGCTCTACTGTCCTTCCCAAGTGGGCCGGTGCGAGGGTCCCCCTCACAGCTACGTTCGCGTGCCTTTCGGCCTGCCGAACCAAGTGACCTTGCACCAGTGCCATATGCGGGAGATTTGGCGACTCGCGAGGCCAGGCATCAGGAGATCCAGGCGGAGTTGGATTCGGTACTCCGCGAGATCTGGGGAACCCCGGATCCTCACGGGGTGCCGAAGCCAGGCGGCGCATGAGGAGCAGCGTCTGCATCAAGCGTCTTCAGCTACACCAACACTACTTCAGCAACTGTGTCAGGTGATATTTTCCGGTTTTCGTTCAACTGGGAGCGCCCCTCGGGCTGTATCATTCCCAGGCCGCACGGGCTTGTCTTTGCGGCGTGTATCCTTTTGCATCTTCAGCTCACCTTGTCGGGGGCGCCCCTCAGGCTGCATCATCCCCAGGCCGCATAGGTCCATCCTTGTGGCATGCATCTCATTTAGCGTCACTTGGCTTAGTTTGTTTCCTCCTGCAATTTGCCTTACAGGCATCATCTACTCACTCATCACCTCTTCTGGTCTCCTTCGTTGCTTAATGGACTTCAGCTCATCCCGCAACGGGGGCTGCACACGTTGGCGCGACGCTTGTGCTCGGGTCCGTCCCTGCAACACTGACAAACCCGAGGGACCGAGCTCTGACCCACGGCCCACTTTGCAAGCGTCACCTCACCAGGTCCTCGGTGCCTTCGTCTTCCTGCGGAATTATCAGGAGCCTGGCGGTAGGCGCGGTTCTAAGTTGTGCTGCTACAAGCTAACCCGCAGGAGTCTCAGGAGCACGGCGACAGGCAATCCCGCCGGTCTCCCCTCCTCACGTATTTCGCTTGCGCGTTAAAGGGGGGGACGCCTCTGAGCATCGCTTCTCAGGGGCTCTTACCAACTCTCTAGCCCTCACCCCTTGGCCTTGACCACGGCATCATGACCTAGCATACCAACGGCGATTGAGCTTCGCTCGAGGGTTGGGACCGGAGGATGCAGAACATCAAGAAGGATGGGAGAAGGGGAGGCCGGCTTAGATAGCCCAGGCCCGTTCGTACGTCATGGGGGACCCTTGGGCATCGCAACCCAAGGGCCTAACTAGTCCCGTAGCCCCTCACTCCTTGGTCTTGTCCTGGTGATCTAGACGAGGCCAGCGGCGGCTGAGGTACGCGCGGGGCCGTGCACTGCCGATGCAGAACACCAAGGCCTAAGTCCAGCATTCCCTTCCCAAAGGCCGTTCGTACGTCAAGGGGGACCCTTGGGCATCGCGACCCAATGGCCTAACTGGTCCCATAGCGCCTCACTCCCTGGTTTTGTCCTGGTGATCCGGTCAAAGCCAGTGGCGGCTGAGGTACGCGCGGGGCCGGGCTCTGCCGAAGCAGAACTCTGGGGCCAGCGGGGAGGAAATCATGAAATCTCAGCCTTGCGACATCAGAAACAAGCCAGGCGCGCTGCTTAAAGAATCACCTCATGCTCATCAAGATAGTTCATTAACTCTTTGGTGACCCATCCTCTCTCGTAGAATGGGATTCGGCAGTCACGCGTTGGCAACGCCATCTCGCTTTTTAACCTCCGGAAGCCGCTTGCATGCCAAGGGGGACCTCTTGAGCATCACGCCTCAGGGGCTCTTACCGGACCTCGGGCCGCTCACCTCCTGGCCTTGACCACGGCATCACGACCTGGCATACCAGCGACGGCTGCAGCTTGCCTTGGGACTGGGGCATGCCGGCGTAGAGCACTATGCTACCAAAAGGATAAAAAAGGGGCAATATTGCTGAAACGGGATTCACAAATAGGGTGTACTAGCGGGGATAACAATATAAGAGCAAAAGCACTACAAGTTCTTTACATACCCTCGTGGGGTTGGCTTCGAATCCTCGTAGGGAACACCATAAAAGGACTTCAGGGGATCCTAACTACGACCGCCAACGTCGACGCCGTCATTAACAGTGGGCCATGATGACCCACCTCCGACCTTGCGCAGATCACCACCAGCGGCGTGCTCGCGAGCCTGATGCGTTTCGGGCGCGCAGCGAGCTCGGGGGCACATAGCTATCGTCGCTCGTTTGCGGAGACTCGTCGGACTCTGGAGAGCTGCTAGACCCCCGAAGGCCATCGCTGCTGCTGAACGAGCGGGTGGCAGGGTCGACGGCTAGCGTGGCACCAGCCGCTACGTCGTCCCGACGGTCCCCTCCGGTGCAGCACTCCAGGCGGCGTCCCTCCTCGTCGAACGCCTTGAAGAGCAGCACAGAGGCGCCATCGTACTCAAAATGGATGGCGAGGGCGCCTTCCACACCGCAGACGTGGGCGACCTCGCCCCATCCGCGGGTCATGAAGACCTTGCCCGGGGAGACGACCTCAACCTCAGCCCTCGTCACCGGGGCCCGGCACTCGGCGTGTCGCAACCACAGCTCGAGCGACCCCCTCGACGGCATCTCCGAGATGAAGAATGGCGGTAAGCGTATCCAGGATCTAGGAGGCATCGCTACCCACACCATGAACTCACGCGAGGAGCCTCTGGCGTGCGTTCGCGGGACGGCGACGTGCACCACTATAGCGTGATCGACGCGGCCATGGCACGGGCGGCGCTGGGCGCTGCCTTCCCCTCCGTGGCCTGGTGCCCTAGCGTATAGGGGCAGTGGGTAGCTAGGGGGAGTCCGCTGGTGCCAAGGCCTCGTCACTTCCGACCTCATGGCGGCGCCATGAGGGCGGAATAGTCTTTTCTTCGGGGGGAGCACTTCTGGCTCCTCGCGAGGAGTCTTCCCCTTCTTAGCGGCAGAAAATCGCCGGATCGGCGCCATGACTAGCTCGGCCAAGTGAGAAGCAAGGAAGAAGAAGAAGCGGGAGGGACGAAGGAAGAAGACGGGCAGCGAGGACTCCGCCGACCGCCTTATTTATAGCCAGGAGAAGGCTAACCGCCGGCCTCCATAATCGCAGGTAATGATGGTCTTTTGTGCATGCAGGGACTTGTCAAGTCGCGCAGCCGCCGAGGCTGCATGGGGAAGTGGAGACGCCCACGTCCAATCAATCACCACGCGTCAGTCAAGGACGCATGCTTTTGGGGCCCGCGGTGCTCCGCACTTGAACCTTGGCTTCACCGCAAAGCCAAGCCCGAGCGCACCTTGGGCCCGGGGGCTACTGTCGGCGTTCTGGGAACGGGGGTACCCAGACTTGCCTGCCTGTGGCCCAGGGCGTGGCTCATCAGGCGGCCTGATACGGCCCAACCTCTTCAGCAACCACTCAAGACCCTCGTGAGGGGCCAAGCCTCGCGAGGCGGACGACGCAAGACGTCCCCTGGGGCGGCCTCACTATGCTAGCTCCTGAGGATCAGAGATATCAAGGCGAGGTGTACCTCGCGAGATCCTCGTGACGAGAGCAATGACGACCAAGGACAGGCGGGCGCCAGCGGGCGCAGAGTGCCAGTTTCCTCTTTGGTGCTAAAGGAGCAGGTGCAGGCGAGGAGTCCCGAGGCATCAGGCAAAGGTTTCCATATCGGTGCAACGAGACCAAGACCAGCAGGGTGGCAGAGCGGAGGTCATCGCGGAGCCCACGGCAGTGTCACCACCAAAGCCTTTGGTAGGCGAAGACCACCTTTTGTCATGATAGCTTGTACTAGCTGCCCCCTTCAAATTTGGCCATTGTGGGATCCCTTCACGCTCGTCTGCAGAATAGGGTTGCTCATTGCCTCACAAACTTTGGTTCTGGTGGTTTTGCTCATTTCTCCACAATGTATTGAGCAGCTTGTAATTGATATTGTCACCTGCAATTATGGAATAGGAACTCCTAATTCATCCAGAAAAAAAGTTTATGATGAAAGAATAAGAAAAAACCAACCGTGCATGCCTCCTGTGTCTCGCGTGTCTCTCGTCGTCTTTTGGACACAGACCAACAATGTCCTGGTGTCTAGGCCATGCAGGCAGGCTCTCCTTCATTAAGGTTCTCTATTTTTTTGCAAAAAAACTCCCTATGTATTTATCAACTGTCAAGGCAGTACAAAGAACACTAGAAGTAAAAATTTACATCCAGATCCGTAGACCACCTGGCGACAACTACAAGCACTCGTGCAAGCCGAAGGCGCGCGCCGTCATCGCCTCTCTCCCGATGGAGCCGCGCAAACATTGTAGTAATGGACAGTCAGGAAATCGTCGTGCTAAGGCCCCATAGGATCAGCGCATCAGAACAACAACAACCGCCGCCGATGAAGAGACGCACAGATCGAAAGGATCCAATTTACAAACGCACATACGTAGACGAACGAAGACTGGATCCACACAAGACAAACACCGATCGGATCGCATGAGATCCATCGGAGACAAAACTCCACATGCCTTCTGACGACACTTGAAAAACACCGGGATGGGGGCTAGGGCGGGAGGACCTTATACCATCTTCAAGAAGCCGTCGCCGTCCCGTCTTCATGAGCATGGCACAAACCCTAACAAAACTCAGAAAAACACTCCGTGGTGACCTCCACGGGCGTCGGTGGCTTCGTGATTTCTATGCAGCAATTCGCCTCCACAAGTTGCTTTGCCGACATCCTGTCAATACCGAACGTCATGATGACCTTCCCCAACACGTTCACTACGGTGCCTTCTCCGGTAAATTTCGGTGACGACACGCCGCCACCGATCACGGACAACAAGAGCTACTCCGTGCGCGACATGCCAGCATTCCTGGCGGCGGCAGGGTTGCAGCCACACGCCGTGCAACTCTACGAGACGCGGACCCACCCATAGCCCTAAGCATCGGACCACCGGTGGTGCCCATGACGTGTGTCAACAGCGTAGGCATGCTTTCCGCAGAGAAGCTCGTCTACCCCTCGAGGCGGCCTCGACCTGGCCCCGAAGGTTGTTTATGGTGACGACGACGGGGTCGTGTGTGACACCCCGAGACCGATGCGCCAGGTGTCTTCCAGTTATTCGCCGTCGTTGCCATATCATTTGCTTGAGTGTTGCACTTTGCCATGTCATCATGCGCATTTCATTTGCATGCTTTTCAAAACATGCATCCGTTCGTAGTTGCCGGGTTCCCCGTCCTCTCCGTTGTCCGTTCTGAGCCTAAACACACTTGCACGCGCCCGCGGCACCTCCGGAACCTTGCTTTGTAAGTGGCCGCAAAATGTTCTCGGAATGGGATGAAACTTGGCGTGCGGTCTTGTTATAGTGTAGACAAACCGCGTGCCAAATTTCGTCGCATTCGGAGTCCGTCTGATAGCCCAACCGTTAAACTTAGAGCGGCACTGTTGCTGGTCTGACATCGGACGTTTTTGGTCTCCGAAAACCCTGTCGGGCCTCTCTCTCTTTTCTCCTCTCAGCCCGAGGCCTCTTCTACACAACCACTAAACCACCCACTAGCCCACCTAGACTCCCCCTCTATCCGGAGCCGCACAATCGAGATCGTACGGTACGACCTGCTCCAAAAACTACCCCAAACCCTAGCTTTTCCTTATATATACTCAACCCCTTCCAAAAATGGACCCTAGCCTCCTCCCACCTCAAGGACCGTGCCACCAGCCTCCCACCACCGCGCCACCTTCTTCTCCTCCAAATCCGGGCAGCCCAGCCCGCGCCCGCCACTTGGCGAGCTCCCTGTGGCCAGCCGCCACCCGCGCCACCTTCCAGGCCAATGGCCTCGCGCCACGTCGCCTTCCCGCCGCCAACAATCCTGCCTCCACCCGCGCGGCCCGCCCATGCCCATCGCGGGCCCTCCCGGGCCCGATCCCCTCCGTCACCGGCCCGAGCGCCCCGCTCCGCCGCCTCCCCGTTCGTCCCTGCCGCCGCATCCTCCAGCTACGTCGCCAACCCCGCCGTCCCTTCGCGCCCAAACACTAGTCGTCGCTGCCGCGACCCTGCCGGAGAATCCAGCGCGCGTCGCCATCGCCTCGCCTCCTCCCTACGTCGTCTATGCACGCCGCTGTTGCTGGAGTTCCTTCGCCCCGCCCTTTGGAGCTCGCCGCCGCCCCTTGGTGTTTCCGGCCAGATCAGTCGCTGTCGACCGCGGAGCCGCCTCCTCCGACCTTGCCGCCCCTGCTCCAGTTGTGGATCCGGCGGATCCGACCTTCCCGCCGCCGGCTCTGCCTGGTCTCGCCTCGCCTCGGCTTCTACCGACCTCGCCGCCAAGCCACCATGGTCGTCGCCCCGCGAGCTCTCCTCGGGACCGGTTCATCCCAGATCCATGGGATCCCTCGAGCCAAACACTCCTCGGCCCGCTCCGTCCCGCGTCCGCCGTCGTCCATGAACGCCGCCGTCCCTCGATCCAAACAGGAGCCTGGACCTGCTCGTCCCGAACCCCTTCGTCCTTTTCTGCTAGGTATCAAAACTGCTAAGTCCCTGTTTTCCAACAACATGTTGCATGTTTGTGAGGATGGTAACTTTGTGCATATTGACCCCATGATGATGTATTATATATGGAAATTTTCGTCTCTTGATGCTCTACGTGATGGTGTGCTTTGCATTCATGTTAGGGGTGCATATTGGCATATTAATCTCTGTTGCAAAAGTGCTAAGTGATGTTAACTGCTGAAACTTGATATAACTTGCTGAGTTTTCTTTTTCATATATTTTTGTGTGATTTGTGTTTGACCATCATGTCAACATGTGTTAGGAGCATAATCATGTCATCTTTGTTGTGGTGCAATCCAGTTTCCATGATATGCCTTGTGGTGAGTGCAATAAGCTTGTGAAGTGACCTACTTGTTGTTTGCTGATTTCTGAGACTTGTTGAAAACTGCTAAGTCTGAAACTGTTATATCATGATGCCATGTTTGATTGATGCTACAGTCATATCCATGCATGTTTCGGAATGTCCAGTGGGCATGTATTGAAGTTCATATTATGCTCTATCCATCCATACCCTTGTTTGAAATTACAGGTTGTTGTAGCTTGTCTCTTTCTTGCTCTTAAATTGCTATATAATGTTTCTGTCAGCCTGCTATCAGTAAGTTCAGTTTTGCCATGTGAATAGCTAGTGTTCTATGCATCCTATGACCATTTTCTTGCCATGATTAGCTGCATAAACATGTCTTCTTGCTGCTGGTTATATTCACATGCCATGATATGCTTTGAGATGAGTTGCACAAGCTTGCAAACATGCCTACTTCTCGTTGTTGCTGCCATGTTCAGTTTATTTCACTAAGTCTGAGAAACTGTTATCATTTGCAATCTTGCCATGATGTTTTGAGCATGTTCTTGTGGTATTTGGCAGTAGTCTGTGATCTCTTTTGTAGTGCTTGACGTGTACATGCTTGCCATGCCCTTTGATGCCATGAAATGTTCCTGTAGCATATTGTTTTGATGATCGCAAAGTGCCTAGTTGCTGTTTTGGGACATATTGTTGTTATATCTTGTTTCGTGTGTATGTGTTGATCCGTTGCTCCGTTTTGAATGTGCTCTACATGAAACTTGCTTGTTTTTGCATGTAGATGCATCATATCATGTTGTATACATGTTTGGAGTGTGTTTGCTTGATGTTTGAATGCATCTTGTATCTTTGCCATGCTTAACTTGTTTTGGTCATATCTTCTAAGACATAGCTCCGAATTAAATGAAATTATATATGCAACTTGACTAGAATTTCATGTATATTATCATGGTGCATGTTAGCTTGATTTTTAACAACTTTAACTTAAGGTTTGTTCAGATCTGGACCAATATTGAAATTTGCATATGAGGACTTACCAGAATTGTTATTTGTTGTTTTCGGCCTCATTTAAACTTGCTTTGTGTGATGTTCTTGTATGCTTCATCTCTTGCCATGAGTAGCATCATGTAGCCTTGTCATGCATCGTACTTGTTTCAGCATCATGACATGTTTATGTGTTCTGTGTTTACCGTGTTGTTTGCTTCTTCTCGTTAGTTCCTGTTTCGTTGCGATCTTGAGGATGTGTTCGAGTACGATTGGTTCGTCTTCGTGGCTTCCTCTTCTTCATGGACTCGTTCTTATTCCTAGCGGGATCTCAGGCAAGATGAACGTCACCTTGGATCTCATTACTATCATTGCGATGCTAGTTGTCTCAATGCTATCGCTATATGTCACGCTGCCTATCGATTGTTGTCAGCCTCTCATTGTTGCCATGAAACCTCTAACCTTTGACACCATCACGACAAACCGTTGTATGGCTATGTTACCGCTCGCTCAACCCCTCTTATAGCGTTAGTTGCAGGTGAAGATGAAGATTGCTCCATGTCGGAACTTGGTTTTTGGGAATATCACAATATATTCTTACTATAATTAATGCACCTATATATATATATATATATATACTTGGTAATGGGTGGAAGGCTTCGCCTTTTGCTCGGTGTTTTGTTCCACTCGTGCCTCCTTAAGAACTGATAAACTGGTGTTATGTTCCTTGATTTTGCGTTCCTAACACGGTTGGGGGTTATGGGACCCCCTCGACAGTTCGCTTTGAATAAAACTCCTTTAGCAAGGCCCAACTTTGGTTTTACCATTTGCCTAATAACTAAAAACTTGCATAGGGACTTTCCGGACCCCGAGGACTTAATTTACAACCCGGGCCAGTGCTCCTCATGAGTGTTGGTCCAAACTAGAGCCCCTTGAAGCGCCACCACGGGGAAACTCGAGGATTGGTTTTACTTGTACGGAGTGTTGATCCGGTCGTGGCCTGAGACGAGATACGCGCGGCTACTATCAGGGTGTCGGCACGCTGGGAGGTCTTGCTGGACTTGTTTTACCATTGTCGAAATGTCTTGTGCACCGGGATTCCAAGTTTGATCGGGTTGTCCCTAAGATAAGGGGTTTTTACCTCTGCTAATCGTGAGAGCTTGTGATGGGCTAAGTTGGGACACCTCTTCAGGGTTATGATCTTTCGAAAGCCATGCCCGCGGTTATGTGGCAGATTGGAATTTGTTAATATCCGGTTGTAGAAAACTTGACAGAGTATCCGAAATAAAATACACCAACAGCGTGAGTAACCGTGACCGTCTCTTTTCACTTTGAGAAGAAAACACAGTGGGGTTATGTTTGACTCGTAGGTAGTTCAGGATAATTTAGCGATCATTACTAGTTTGCAACCGTTTGCATAGATGCTCATCTTATTCTTGTACTCGTAAGTTAGCCACCATACATATGCTTAGCCGCTGCTGCAACCTCACCACTTACCCTCTCCATACCCATTAATCTTTGCTAGTCTTGATACCCATGGTTATGGGATTGCTGATGTTGACATCACATTTTGGCATGTCAATAACTTAATTAATATGACCTCAAATGGAGAAGTGGTCTACGTAAAATATTTTCGTATTGTCCATATGAACATCTTTGAAGTTTGGGCCATCGCCATCCAATCTCATCTCGAAGGCCGAAGTTGTGTTTGAAATACTGAGATTTTGTATTCAGAACACTAATGGGCTGATTACGCCCCCAAGTCGGCCTCATATGGAAAAACTTTCTATATGAATTGTCTTCGTCTCGTCGAAAGGTCGATTTTGATATAAAAATCGTCCCAATCCGAGTTCATATGCAAAAGTTAGAGCTATCAGAGTGCAGCCCTGTCATGAGGCGAGATATGGCACGCCCCACCAGACCTATGTCTGATGGGTAGCGCGAGCGAACAGGTGTTTTGCGTGACCATTTTGGCCTAGAAGATGGGTTTAAATCGAAAAACGTTCAACATGAAAGTTGTTTGTCTCATCGAATCGGTCAAGATTCATTTGGGCTCTTTTCCATCCGATGTTGTTTACCACCTCAAAAATTACCCGCAAGGTGCAGCCAGTTTAAACCGAACAGTTTTGGAAAATTCGGACAAAACCAATCCGAATTTGACTACGGTTTTGGATGTGAATCCAAGCCTTTTCCTTGCACGGGAAGTCCAGCCGCCTCTTAATTACCTAAGGGGTGACGGCCGATTGAACAACACACAATCGAACAAACGCATCTACTACTTTTACCTTTACTTTTACCTTCTCCCTTGTTCTTCTTCTTCCTCGTTCTTCGTTCATTCTTCTTCATTGCAGGGTGGCGAACCTCGAGGCCCTAGGGGCGACCAGGTCGACCTAGGGCAGCCCATAGCCGCCGTGCGCCCTGACGGGGTCCCTCCCGTGCAAGCAGGGCTTCGGGTCTACAAAAGCGCCCGCCGGATTGTCTTGCGTACCGCGCTTCTGGCGGGTCTCATTCGATGTGAGCTGCGGTGCATCACGCCCGGCGTCGAGGGTACACGGTGACGTGTTCGTGTGCGAACATACTTTTTGGTGACTCCGCTGGGGACGAAGCTTTGAACGGTCTCCAGTCCGTTCTTGCTACGAGGGGATCGTCATCTAGGGTTTGCAATCTACAAAGGTAATATGAATACCCAATTCCCTACTATAGATGCAAATAATTCATATGGTGTTACTAGATCGTTCAATGAGTATGCTCTATCGGCCAGCCCTAGTTTGTTCTATCATGCATCTAATTACGTGCATAGGCCGATTCAAAATAATTTACATGCTTCAACTTCTTATGATACTAGTAACATGCACCATATGTATCACAACTCTCATGCATCGGCAACCCCACAAATCGTTATGCCAATGAACAACATGGTGAGTTCGGTTAATAAATTTGAAACACCTCATGTTAGAATTTGCAATGCCATGCAAGAAAGTGTTTCACCCTTTTGTTCATCGGCAACTAATTTGCAATATACTAGTTCAACCATGCCAAAGGATGGGAGAATTGGCCATGCTACTACTAGCTATTCGGCCAATTACTCTCAACCATCATATGCTACACCTCATGTCAGTAATTTTTCAGCACCATACACAACTGTAGATGTTCATAATTCGGCTTCACACCTTCCTGGTCATAGCCGAATAAATGTCAATTTTACAGGAGCGGTTGTGCCCAATATTGTAGAAGATGAGGTAGTGGTGGCTGCATCGAAGAGTTTAGCCCAAAATAAGAGGATTAGTGCTCTTTGTCTTGAACAACATGAAAAGGGGCTATTTCTTGATTATAATGCAATAAAAGCTAGAGTTTTGCAAGAAGATGAATCTTTGTCAATTGATAAAATTGGCGAGCAAATATATGGTTTTACAACAATGCATGTGCCTTCACCTAGTACTTCATCATATTATGCACCCCCTACACAATTGCAAAGTTTCGGCAACACCCATGTGCCATTGCCGAAAGAATCTAATTTGCTGCTCGCCGCCAGAAACAAAAAGAAACAGAATTGGCTCAAGTAAAAGAAGCATTGCCAATTGGTAGAACCGGTGAAAAGAATGATGATTCGGAAACTAAAAGTGCTTCGGTTCAAAAATTCGAATCACGTAGTATATATTTCAAATCCATCAAATCCAATGAGGCAAGCATCACTGAGAAAGGGCATGTCAAGCATAGGAAAATAGCGGTGCTTGATTTTTCTGAAGTTAATGGGACCTACTTCATGCCCTATGATTTTCGTGTCGTACAAATTGACAAGCCTCAAGAACAAGAGCAAGTAGCCGAACAAAGTTTGCCTGACAAGGATCTTCGAAGTAATGATGCATGGAATCAAGAAAAAGATGATGATAAGGCATTGGGGAGCCATCCAAAGATGGAGCAAGATATTGTTCAAGTCACACCACCATCATGCTCTCCCAACATATTTGAAGAGGTATGCCTAGCAAATAATTTTCCTATTTTCAGATTTGGTCGCAACTTCATAGGTGATGCATCTATTAGAAAAATCCTCAGAAGTAATTTTGAAAGACCAATAAAGAAGGGTAATTTACTTGTTAGCGATAAAGTTGTTATTGAGCATATCGGTCAACCCATTGTGCCATTTATAAAGACTGATAGTGACTTATTGTTGCAGTCAAGGCTTTCCCTATTGTTTTATCTAAAGTTCATATCTAATTGGGTAGCTTTGCTTATTTATTACTTGGCTTGCATTTGGTCTCAATTGAGACATGTATGCTCTAACTATTTTTGTTTCAGAAATTTAAAGCCAAGGTTAAATTCTTTTGAGAAAACTGATGCTATTATGATATCTTATCGAAAGACATTGGATATAGAGTGAAAAACACATTGCATAGCCGAATGGGTAGATTCCAGATATGAACCATTCGTTTGCTTACCTCTAAATTTGTTCTCACAGCAAGACCGGCTAAACAATAAGAAGTATACCTTCAATTCAAGCATGTGTGATCAAATATTTGATTTGTTGCTGAAAAATAATTACATTAGAATTCTTGACCACCATGTCAAGCCATCAATCCAGGGACGAATGTATTGTAAGTTGCATGATTCGTCCAAGCATAATTTTGAGGATTGCAACATGTTTCGTCAAATGGTTAAATCAGCCATTGAAAAAGGACGATTGAAGTTTGTTGAAACGCCAAGAGATGACCAGTCTATTCTGATTGGTCCTGATGGCAAAAAGTTTTGCATCGGCTGCTTCAAGCCGATCCATTTAAAGAGAAGGTAAAAACTGCAGGTGATGAGATCAAGCTGTCAAGTAAAGAAGTTGTTGAAGAGCATAATGAACATAATCTTGAGGGCGAGAATTCCATCGAAGCTACAATGGAGATGCCAAGGACTGGGGGGCAGCAAGCAAATCCGACGATCGATGAAAGCAAACCAAAAGAAAACAAAGGTCGAAGTAAGCGAACGTGTAAGGGATCAAAAACCACCTTCGGTGAACTATTGGAAAAATATCAAAAGAAGAGTGAAGAGAAGAATGCTTATCGGCCAAATCATGCAAAGAATCCAAGATCACCCCCAAGGCGCAAATATGAGGATCGGTATTGGCAAAATGAGAACTTTAATGCAACATATTCATATCCTTATTTTGGTCCGCCAATGCCAATGTCGTGGATGCCTCCCTATGCTCATATAGAATCATATCCATCATGGGACATGTATGATCCAAGGGCACATTCTCCATCTTATTTTAGACAATCTCACCAACATTATGCAGCTTCAAGAGGATTAACATTTGAACAATCATATGTTAAAGACCGTTTCAATCATAAGGAATCGGTCCAGAACTCAAGGAAGAAGAAAGAGGTGGTGAAGCAAGTTTACTGTGTTAAAAGAGATGGTCGTAAGAGTGCAACTTCAGATTTGATCTCAAATGAAAAGCAGCCAATTAAAGTGTTGACATTGGCTACTAAAGTCAATGAGACGAAGCAACCAATTATTGATAGTCAAAGTGCCAAATCTGAAGAAAAGAAGTTGAGAGTGCACAAGGTAAAACAAGAATTGCCATTGCTTCAGACAAAATCGCAGCCGGGGTGCCCACTCGTCTTATCATATTGACAAAAGAAGAAATTACAAACACTCAGTGCACAAGAACTTGAAGAAAGGAACATGGCATGGGTTCCCAAAGGAAGTGCTGAAAATAAGAATTATGTGCAAGCTTCCATTACAAGAAGTGCGGTAAAGGTGAAGAAGGAAAAAGTGAAAACTATGAAGGACCAAGACGAAGGTTTCAGCATCTTCGGTCTACACATTATCCACATTCTTCAACTATGCCATTAACGCCTATGCTATGGAATTCGTCATCAGGTATGATTGGTAACCCTCCATGGGCTTATTTTAATCCATGGATACCATATAATTTCTTACATCATGAAAGGGAATTACCAAGTCACTATGCATTTGATTAGCTACAGGTTTGTTGCTGATCCAAAGGGCCGAAATACTTGATTTGTCATTTCATTTGTTTATTTCGGCTATATGTGCTTTGAATGATGTTTACATGGTAATGGTCGATATGGATCTATCGTCCTAAGAGTATGTAAATGCATGGCTGGTGTAGTATTCTAGCATCGTCCTTGTTCGATTGGAGAGCGAGACAAGGTATGTGCTCATGGAAATTCATATGTATGCCTATATTACACTTGAATGGAGTTGAGACATCATTGAATATACGTTGCATAGACCAATTCATAGTTGCAGAATTGGCTAGTGGGCTTATACTTTGTTTGGATATGATTTGGCTTATGCATCTTTGAGATCTATAAGAGGCCAAATCATAACCGATTTTATTACTGAACATCGCATTAATGACATGCATGATATTGATGTTAGCCTTGTCTCTCTAGTACTATGGAGATTATGTTTGATCGTTCAATTCGTAGCAATGGCCAAAGTGTTGGTGTTGTTTATATATCTCCTTATGGTGCTATTTTTTGAAGCCTCATGCCGCTTAGAATATTTTTATGCACGATTAATCAAAGCCAAATATGCATTGTTATTTGAATTGACTCTTTTACTTGCTATAGGTGCTATACATATTGAGGCTTTCGGTGATTCATTATGAGTAGTGCAACAAATATACAAGGGTTATCAATGTTTTGACGAATCACTTATAGTTTATCTTGGGGTATGTCTAGATGCAAAATTTACCTTGGGTTGCATTAAAATTGTTCACATATTTAGACATGATAATTCGAAAGAGTTGGCACAGCAAGCATCTAGCTAATATGTTAGTCATGGTGTATTGCATTTCTCTCAATAGCCGGTGCTTCGTCTTGTCAACATAGATAAGGCCGAACCGAAGTCCACAGCTTCGGCCACTAATGAAACTTTTATGCAGACAGATTAAGGATTGAGGGAAGTTCATTCCTGACTATCTGCAAAATCCTATCAAAAGGGTGAAAATTATGGTTCAGAGGATGATTTTGATCTATGGAACCTTATCACCAGATTGTTATAGAAGTTGAGAAGTTTTCACCCAAGTTTGCATCAATAGGTTCAAACAAGCAATGGTCGATATATACTTATCGTCCTAAAAACAGGCAAAATGGCCGATGGAGTCTTGACATCATCCTTAGAACAAGCTATGTGCAAATTATTTTTTGGCATTCAAGTTTTGCCGAAAAACAGGGGGGCATGTGTTGACACCATATTTTGGCACATCAATAACTTAATTAATATAACCTCAAATAGAGAAGTGATCTACATAAAATATTTTCATATTGTCCATGTGAACATCTTTGAAGTTTGGGCCATCGCCATCCAATCCCATCTCGAAGGCCGAAGTTGTGTTCGAAATACTGAGATTTTGTATTCAGAACACTAATCGGCTGATTACGCCCCGAAGATGGCCTCATATGGAAAAACCTTCTATATGAATTGTCTTTGTCCCGTCAAAACGGTCGATTTTGATATAAAAATTGTCCCAATCCAAATTCGTATGCAAAAGGTAGAGCTATCAGAGTGCAGCCCTGTCATGAGGCGAGATGTGGCGCGCCCCACCAGACCTATGACTGATGGGTAGCACGAGCGAACAGGTGTTTTGCGTGACCGTTTTGGTCTATAAGATGGCTTCAAATCGAAAAACGTTCAACATGAAAGTTGTTTGTCTCGTCGAATCGGTCAAGCTTACTTTTGGGCTCTTTTCCATCCGAGGTTGTTTACCACCTCAAAAATTACCCGCAAGGTACAGCCAGTTTAAACCGAACAGTTTTGGAAAATTCGGACAAAACCAATCCGAATTTGGCTACGGTTTTGGACGTGAATCCAAGCCTTTTCCTTGCACGGGAAGTCCAGCCGCCTCTTAATTACCTAAGGGGTGACGGCCGATTGAACAACACACAATCGAACAAACACATCTACTACTTTTACCTTTACGTTTACCTTCTCCCTTGTTCTTCTTCTTCCTCATTCTTCGTTTGTTTTTCTTCATTGTAGGGCGGTGAATCTCGAGGCCCTAGGGGCGATCAGGTCGACCTAGGGCATCCCATAGCCGCCGCGCGCCCTGACGGGGTCCCTCCCGGGCAAGCGGGGGTTCGGGTCTACAAAAGCGCCCGCCGGATTGTCTTGCGTACCGCGCTTCCGGCGGGTCTCCTTCGACATGAGCTGCGGTCCATCACCCCCGGCGTCGAGGGTACACGGTGACGTGTTCGTGTGTGAATAGCCGAGTCCTCGTGGCTCACAGTTACTACAACAACTGTTGCAGGTGCAGGTTTCTGATGACTTGACGTGAGAGCGATGTTTACTTGTGTTGGAGTTCTTCCTTCTTCTTCTTCGTTAGTCTTGGGATAGGGTCCTGGTTGGCAGCCTGGGATAGCAGGATGGATGTCCTGTGCTTTTCATGTTTTCATCTGTAGCCGGATGTTCTTGTGTATGTAGTGTTGTATTCATGTGGCTCTTGTATGACTTGTATGTATCCCCAACTAATTATGTAATGGTACGATGTAATGATATCCATTTTGCTAAGCGCCCGAAATGCGGTTGTGCCCCAATCACGAGTTCATGATAACCCACAAGTGTAGGGGATCGCAACAGTTTTCGAGGGTAAAGTATTCAACCCAAATTTGTTGATTCGGCACAAGGGGAGCCAAAGAATACTCTTAAGTATTAGCAGCTGAGTTGTCAATTCAACCACACCTGGAAACTTAGTATCTGCAGCAAGATAGTTTAGTAGCAAAGTAATATGACAGTGGCGGTAGCAGCAATAAAAGTAACGATAGTGTTTTTGTAGTTTTTGTAATAGTAGCAGCGGAAAAGTAAATAAGCAACAAGCAATATAGGTAAAGCTCGTAGGCATTGGATCGGTGATGGGAAATTATGTCGGATGCAATTCATCATGTAGAAGTTATAACCTAGGGTGACACAGAACTAGCTCCAGTTCATCAATGCAATGTAGGCATGTATTCGGAATATAGTCATACGTGTTTATGGAAAAGAACTTGCATGACATCTTTTGTCCTACCCTCCCGTGGTAGCGGGGTCCTATTGGAAACTAAGGGATATTAAGGCCTCCTTTTAATAGAGTACCGGACCAAAGCATTAACACATAGTGAATACATGAACTCCTCAAATTACGGTCATCACCGGGTGTCAGGGATATGACTAGCAGGTATGAACCGGCTAGTGTAAACCGGCTTAGTTATGTTATATTCGGTTGTACTATTTTAGTAAAGGCTACGGCCCATGAGATCTTAAGGCCCATGTATAGAAGTGTGTGTTGTAAACCGCCAAGCGATGTAACTTGAGGAATAAGAAAGAAAAGACAGAGACCGAGGTGGACACAAGTATGAGCCGGCCTCGGGACTCTGTAAACCGGACCAGGCGTCACCTCTATATAAAGGGACGACCCGGACGGTTCAGGGACAAGAGACAATCAACCCGTCGAGACACAGGCAAGCGAATCCGCTCCCTGTAATCCGACGCCCAAGCAATACCAAACCAACTAGACGTAGGCTTTTACCTTCTTTGAAGGGGCCGAACTAGTATAAACCCTCTGTGTCCTTTGTGTGCTATGAACCCTTTCAAGTTAACCCGTGCGATGGTTCCATCATCAAGTCCGTTAAACCGGACATCTGCCGTGTTATTTCCACGACAGTTGGCGCCCACCGTGGGGCCTCCGCACGATGGTTTCGAGTTCTTGAAAGGCGGCTTCGAAGGGCTCAAGGGTTACGCAGTCGGCCGGATGACCAAGAGTCGCCGCGGCCGGATCTACATCGACGACGCAGGTTGGGGACCGGAGGCCGATTCGATTGAATACGGGTACCGGGTCCCCTTCGGCAGCATCCAAGTCTTCATCGGCAAAATCGGTGAACCGGGACCTGAGCCGGACATCTTCCCCAACATCGTCGAGCCGGCTCAGCGTGCGAGATCGGCCCGGATTCAGCCCGCCGTGAAGCGCGTGTTCGTTGGAGCAATCCACGGAGGTCGAGCCGAGAACGGATCGGAATCTGATGATGCAACAATCGTCTACTCAGATGACGAGTCTTCATCCGGGGAAACTGAATCTCTGTATCAGTTGCGGGACGGCCGGTCTGAGGGCGAGTCCGACGGGAACAGTATTCCGGGCCCCTTTGACCCGCCAAACCGGGTGGCGGTCTTCATGGCCGGTTCACAGCCCCCGATGAACGGAACGACAGCAGAAGCTGGTGCAGGGGGAAGCGGTTCAAATCCCTCCCTTACTGAAGTTATATCCACCTTGATCGAGGAGTTCACAGCTAAAGCAGTGGAAGACGTAGCTCCAGCAGACAAGGCGCATCATGATGCAGAGCTCCTTCAGTTGAAAGGCCGGATCGATCAGTTAAAGGAGGACCTAAAGGCAGAAAGAGAGATGATAGCAACGAGGCAAGCAGAATTGGATGATCAAGCTTTTTATCTGAGGATGGAGCAGGCTTCTATGGAAGGAGTAAGGGGACGGAAATACCGGTCCCGTATACCGCCGGTTTATGAATCAACGAATCTGTTCAGGACACCTGGGGCTGGGGCTAGTAATCATCCGGCTTTAAACCGGAGAACGCCCCCGGCCCGGGAGGAGCCAGTTCAGCGGCCCGCTACAGAGCAGGAGCGCCGGATTACGGCAGCTCCTTATGTTCATGTCCCTCCAGGGCACTATTCAAACCCTTTGGATAATATTGCTGCAGCGGCGGCACGATTGGCCGCTTTACCTACGGAAGAAACATCTCCGGTGGCGATAGAAGCGCGCAGGGTCCAGAAGCTACTTAATATGGCATTGATGCAGCAGCAAGCGTATTCTCATAGCAGGGAAAGGTTACATTCAACACCGCGTCCCAACTGAAGTTATTCTAGGCATTGGGAGGAGCCAGAAGTATCGAGCAGTGAGCGCAGGAGACATCAGCGCAGGCAGGATAATCCGGCAGGGGCGGAGATGCTAGCCCCAGACCTAAACCGGGCCAGATCAGGGGCCAGGGAGGAAATTCGTCAATCGACGCCAGTTCACACAGCCACTGCGGGAACAGGAGCTACGGCGAGTTCTTTCGGAATACAGTGTCTTGTCCCCGCCCTACGGAGTGTAAGGCTGCCCAAGGATTTCAAAGGGCCCCGCAAGGTACCTAACTACACAGCTGATTTACCGCCCGAAGCTTGGGTGGAGAGTTATGAAATGGCCATGGAAATGCTGGACATGGATGAATCAGCTTGTGCCAAATATTTTACTATGATGCTCGAGGGCACGGCCCGGACCTGGTTGAAAGCCTTACCCCCGAATTCCATTGGATCATGGGGGGAACTGCGCAGCCAGTTCATCAAAAACTTCAAGGATACGTGCAAACAGCCAATGTCGGTGATAGACCTAGCAGCCTGTGTGCAAGGAGAGCAGGAGTCTACAGCAGCTTGGGTACGAAGGGTAGCAGAGATTTTGCACTCTTCGAATGGTATTAATCCGAGCACGACAATAGTGACCTTGGAGAACAATTGCCGGTTTGAATCTTTAAAATTGAAACTCGGACGGCTTAAAAGGGACTGCAATGACATGGGAACTTTAATGAGTGCCCTGGTGAAATACGGAGACTCTGATAACACAAAGTATCCGGAAGCAGAAGGAGATAAGGCTGGGAAGGCCAGCAAATCTAGTAAACCGGCATCGATCAGTCCGGTTACTTCAGGCCTTTTGGGCAAACGGAAAGCAGAGGGCGGTTCAGACTTCGTGGCTAACACTCAAGTTCAAGGTGGTTTTCAGGGTAATCCGGAGGATTCTGCTTTTCAAACCGGCGGAGGAGCTCCGGGCTGGGAGCAGGAGTTGGATCGACCTTGTCCAAAGCATAGCGGAAAGGGGAAGATAGCGAAGCATACCATGAGAGAGTGCATACCCCTTATGAAGGCAGTAGCAGGCCGTTTCAATCCTCCCAATCGACCCCCACATGGCGGTTCAGGGCCTGGATTTTACGGTTCGGGTCATCAGGGGAACAGTTCCGGATCAGGATATAGGGGCAATAACGGTGGTTATCAACCCCGGGCAGGCGGCCAAAACAATCAAGGAAATTATAATGGTCAGGGGAATCAATCGCATCATCAAGGTGGTTACAATGGTCAGAATAATCAGCAGCAGGGCCAAGGAAGCTATAATAATCAGGGAAACCAGCAGCAACAGCGTCAGCAACAGCAGCCGCAATCCGGATATCAGAGTAATCCGAAGGAGTTAAGCAGCGGGCAATATCATGTTTTCACCACAAGTCTGTGTAAGAGAGACCAGAAGGTTTTGAAGCGGGCTGTTAATGCAGTAGAACCGGCGACTCCACAGTTTCTTCGATGGTCGGAGCAGCCCATTGTATGGAGCAGAGAAGACCACCCCATACGGGTGGATAATCCGGGACATTTAGCCTTGGTAGTAGCACCACAGGTGGGAGGATATAAGTTTACTAAAGTCCTCATGGATGGTGGTAGCAGTATCAATATCTTATATTACGAGACTTTCCGTCGTATGGGTCTGACAGATAAAAAGTTAAGATCGTCAAACACAGTGTTTCATGGAGTGGTCCCAGGTAAGTCAGCTTATCCGGTTGGTAAGATTGACTTAGAAGTTACCTTTGGAGATGAGTATGACTCCAGGTCAGAGATGATCACTTTCGAAGTCGTCAAAATTAAAAGTCCATATCATGCTCTGTTTGGAAGGACGGTTTATGCTAAGTTCATGGCTAGGCCATGTTATGTTTATTTGTAGCTTAAGATGCTGGGTCATAAAGGCACGATCACGGTTCATGGCAGTCGCAAGATAGCACTGGAATGTGAGGAAGGTGATGCAGCTTATGCAGAAGCAGTATGTGCCACCGAGGAGCTAAAATTTTATAAAGATAATGTTGATCCGGTAGATATGACTCCGCTGAAGAAACCAACCACCGAGCATGATCCGGCGTTGAAGTTTAAATCCGCTGAAGAGACCAAGCAGGTTGATTTTGTGCCAGGGGACTCGTCTAAACAATTCACTATCAGCGCCAACCTTGATCCCAAATAGGAAAGCGCGCTCATCGAGTTCATCCGTGAGAACCGGGATATCTTTGCGTGGAAACCTTCTGACATGCCAGGTATACCGAGGGAACTCGCTGAGCACAAGTTAAACATTGATCCGAAGTTTAAACCAGTTAAACAGTATCTACACCGCTTCAACGAAGAAAGACGCAAAGCTATAGGAGAAGAGGTGGCCAGACTTTTGGCCGCAGGGTTCATCGTGGAAGTTTTTCATCCGGAGTGGTTGGCTAATCCGGTGCTGGTCTTAAAGAAGAATGGGAAGTGGAGGATGTGTGTGGACTACACGGACCTCAATAAAGCTTGCCCAACTGATCCTTTTGCTCTACCTCGCATCGATCAGATCATCGATGCCACGGCGGGGTGTGGGCGGCTGAGTTTTCTGGATGCATATTCAGGGTATCACCAGATCAAGATGGCAGTGGAAGACCAAGAGAAGACAGCCTTCATAACTCCGTTTGGTGCTTTTTGCTATGTGTCTATGCCTTTTGGACTTAAGTATGCACAGGCAACTTATCAACGTTGCGTTCAGAATTGTTTGAAGGGGCAGATAGGGAGAAACGTTCATGCCTACGTGGATGACATTGTGGTCAAATCAAAGAAGGAAGAGACAATAATAGAGGATCTCAAGGAAACCTTTGATAATCTTCGGGCTTACAGAATGATGCTTAATCCGGAAAAATGTGCTTTCGGAGTTCCGGCTGGTAAGCTTTTGGGATTCTTGGTCTCAAACAGAGGGATAAAAGCTAACCCGGAGAAGATCAAAGCCATCACATCTTTGACTAAACCGGTTTGTATCAATGATGTTCAACGCATAGCTGGCCGGATCACAGCATTAAGCCGGTTCATCAATCGCTTGGGAGAGAAGGCGATCCCGCTTTACCAGATGCTGAGGAAAACAGATCGGTTTATCTGGAGTGATGAGGCAAATGCAGCATTTGAGGATCTAAAAAGGCAATTAGCAAACCCACCAGTTTTAGCTGCACCCATTGACAGGGAACCTTTGCTGTTATACGTTGCTGCGAACACGCGAGCGGTCAGTGTTGCTATTGTGGTTGAACGCAAGGAAGCAGGGAAGGAGCACCCGGTTCAGCGTTCGGTTTATTATATAAGCGAAGTACTCATTGAGTCCAAGCAGAGATATCCTCACTGGCAGAAATTGGTGTATGGGGTGTTCATGGCAAACCGGAAGCTGAAGCATTATTTTCAAGGACATCCGATAACCGTGGTTAGTTCAGCTCCACTGGGGGATATAATCCAGAACAGGGAAGCTACAGGCAGGGTAGCGAAGTGGGCCATCGAGCTCAGTCCACATGAGTTGAAATATGTGCCACGCACTGCTATAAAATCTCAGGCATTAGTAGACTTCATCAATGACTGGACAGAGTTGCAGACTCCTGAAGAGAAGCCGGATCTTACCTATTGGAAGATTCACTTTGACGGTTCCAAACAGTTGGAGGGCTCGGGGGCTGGAGTTGTTTTAACTTCCCCCAGAGGTGATAAATTTTGCTATGTCCTCCGCTTATTATTTCCTTGTACTAACAACGCAGCAGAATATGAAGCATTACTTCATGGTTTGCGGTTAGCAAAGGAGATGAATTTGAGCCGGGTTAAGTGCCTAGGTGATTCAGACCTAGTGGCACATCAAGTATCTGGCAAGTGGGATTCAAGAGATCCCCTCATGGCAGCTTATCGGCGAGAAGTTGAAGCAGTTGCAGGACACTTTAAGGGATATCAGGTGGATCACATAGACCGGCGGAGAAACGAAGCGGCCGATGCTCTGAGCCGGCTAGGGTCTCAGCGTAAACCGGTACCACCGAACACCTTTTTGGATGAATTGCACAGTCCTTCGGTTCAAGTACTTTCGGAGGAAGACTTAGCTGTTCCGGACCCAGAGGCGCAGCTAGTTGCAGCACTCCATGTTATTCCGGATTGGACGCTACCCTATTTGGCATACCTGGGTCGAGGAGAAGTGCCGGAAGACGAAGAGGAAGCGCGACAGCTAATCCGGCGATCTAAGTCCATGACAATTGCAAACGGAGAGCTTCACCATCGTAGTACTTCAGGAGTATTTCAGCGATGTGTTTCAGCGGAGGAAGGTCGTGAGATTTTAAGGGAGATTCATGAAGGGGATTGCGGTCATCATGCCGGTTCAAAATCATTGGTAGCAAAAGCATTCCGACATGGTTTCTATTGGCTAACCGCGCATGCAGATGCGGCAGATTTAGTCCGAAAGTGTGATGCTTGTCAGAAATTCTCAAGACGTGCTCTGGTGCCGGCACAGGAACTCCGGATGATACCAATAACTTGGCCTTTCGCAACTTGGGGGCTTGATATGGTTGGGCCTTTCAAACGGTCCCAAGATCAAAAAACTCATCTACTGGTGGCAGTAGACAAGTTTACAAAGTGGGTTGAAGCGGAGCCTATAAGCAAGTGTGATGCAGCAACAGCGGTTAAATTCATCAAAAAAGTGATATTCCGGTTTGGCTTTCCACACAACATCATCACAGACAATGGTACTAACCTATCTAAGGGTGAAATGAAGGAATTCTGTCAAAGGGAGCATATTCGGTTAGATGTATCTTCTGTGGCTCATCCTCAGACCAACGGCCAGGCCGAAAGAGCAAATCAGGAGATTTTGCGAGGCATCAAACCCCGGCTTATGACACCTTTGCAGAGAACCCCAGGTTGTTGGGTGGAAGAGTTGCCATCTGTTCTTTGGAGTATTAATACTACACCAAACCGGTCTACGGGCTACACGCCTTTCTTCATGGTTTACGGCGCGGAGGCAGTTCTTCCAAGTGATATACGTCATGACTCACCAAGGATAACGGCCTATGTGGAAGCAATCAATGAAGAGTCAAGACAGGACGGTTTAGACCGGTTGGATGAAGAGCGTGATACGGCTGCAGCGCGGTCGGCGATTTATCAGCAAGATCTGCGCAGATATCATAGCCGCCGGATTAGAACAAGGACATTCCAGGAGGGTGACTTGGTACTCCGGCTCATCCAAGATCAAACAGATATGCACAAGCTATCCCCACCATGGGAAGGGCCCTTTTTGGTCAGCAAGAATCTACACAATGGTTCATATTACTTGGTGGACATTCGAGAACACAAGGATTCACGGACATCAGAAGAGGAGACGAAGAGGCCGTGGAACATCGCCCATTTACGGCCATACTATACTTGAGCTATGTGCTCCAATGTATCCTATGTATATATTATGAATAATGAATAAACCGGCACCCTCGGTAAACTGGGGGCTCAGCCCTTTTTCCATATACAAAAATCCTGTGAAAAACAACCATATAAGTTTACTATGAAATACTATATTTCAATATTGGCCGGTTTTAGAAACTAATTTTTTGCAGAATATGTGAAGGAGCAATAGAACTCTCAAGAACAGGAGATCATATCCGGTTCAAGAAGAGAAGACTCCATAAAAAACCCACAGGTTCAGACAGAACACTGGAGGCCCTCTGGGAGTTGGTACCATCTACTCCCAGTGATCGGATTAATTTGATAAGTTCTATCAACCCTCTGGAAAGTTGGACAAATCCACGTTCGGAGATTGGTTTACATTGACCCACCGGTTCAGGAGGAACCCTGGAGGCCCTCTGGGAGTTGGTATCATCCACTCCCAGTGATCGGATTAGTTTCATAGTTCTTTCGACCCTCTGAAAAGTTGGACAAAGTCCACGTTCAGTGATTGGTTTAGATTGACCCACCGGTTCAGGAGGAACCCTGGAGGCCCTCTGGGAGTGTCGGCCAATCCGCGTCCCAGTGATCGGAATATTTTTTTTTTCTT
>LR738709.1:46287253-46384546 GCA_902687465.1 Secale cereale | reverse complement strand
GACATCTACAAGACTATCTTCTTCGAGAACTACAAGTCCCTCGACGACAACTACATTGGTGCTCTCAAGGCGGAACAAGAACTCATGAAGGCCAAGGCTTCTCCACCGCAAGCACACTTCTCGAAGACCAAGCTCCAAGACGGCGAGCATGAGGGTAGTACCACCACGATGTCCAAGCCCAACGAGCTCCAAGACGATGCTCCCAAGTTCGACTCCACCGCCATCCCTCTTTGTGGCATTGATGATGCCGAGTCTACTTCGACTCTTTTTCAAGACGGTGCGGCGACGACTACGATTACGGAGCCATTCAAGGACCAAGCTTTGGAGGCGAGCGACAAGGTGGCGAGCGAGGATGATGCTTCCATCTTAGGAGGCAAGAGTGATGATGTGCCATCTTCGGCCTTCATCCACGGCGACGGTGACGAGATGGTTGAGCATGGGATTTTCCCTTCGACCACGGCGGCGTATGATGACTTGAGTGACTTGTGCCACCATATTGAGAGTGAGAGCGAGTTCACCACTAGCCCCATATATGATGAGCTGCCCCGATTCCCATGTGAGGAGAGCCACAACCCCCACCACTTGAGTGAGATGAGTGACTCCACCATATGTGAGTTTGAGTGCACCTACCTTGAGGGAGTGAGTGAGCCACCACATAGAGAGAGTGAGATAGTTGATAGGTCATGTGAGGCCACTTTCAACACTAACGACTTGACCTCTACCTCTATTGTGTCTTCTCCTTTGGTGCTAGGTCCCACATATGATGACGCGCCGATTCTCGACGACTTCGTCCTTCCTTTGGACAAGACGATGGCCATGGTGGAATATGATGCACCCCCCACATGGTTCCATCAAGATGAAGATGATGACCACCTTTTGGTCTTTCCCACCTCACCTACACCACATGAGTGGAATGAGAAAGGTAACAAAGGTGAAGGTGATGATCTCGTCCCACTAGTGGACTATGTTGACATTGATTGCTTGCATGATGTTGATCCACCTATTGCCATGCTTCATTCTAGTATGATTTCCCCATGCGATGATTTACCCATTTATGATGAGTTTGATGATTGCCATGTGGAGTCTATTAGTTGTGATGCCATGTTGCATAGGATTTCTTGTGATAATTCTATTGGCCACATCATGTTTGACAATCCGCTTGACTTGTCATATGCTATGCATGAGATCAATCATATGTCATATTTGCAATCTCTTCATAGTAACTATGCATATGCCATTAAGATAAACCCAATTTGCACATATGGCATAGATGACAAGCCCATGGTTATTGGCATTTGTTTTTCTTGTGATGATATTGACATGCTTCCTTTGCATCATATCCATCCTATGCCATGCCATGATTACCTAGCTTCGGATATGCATTGTTTTGGATGTTGTTCCACTTCTCCATATTATGCTTCCACTTTTGCTCATGAGGAGACCCCCATAGTTTTCTCATATATTTTAGGAGATTTTGATCCATCCCATCCATTGCATAATCCCCATGCTTGTGTGCACAATATGCTCTCCATGAATGAACTTGCTATCGATGTGCCATATAATTGTATGCTCAATTTGCATCCACATCATGCTATACACAATAACTATTCATTCATGATGGATGACATGTTCTTATACCATGCATCAAATTTCTTTGAGAGATGCTTATCTTGTGCTAACTCTAACGTGCACATACACATCATGATGGATGATGTGTACATTTACCACGCGCACAATTTCTTTGGCTTGTGTCTCTTTTGTGTAGGTACACATGCATACTCGTCAACCTCGCAAGAGCACGAGTTGACGAAACAAGCTCTAGAGAGCAACGATGACTTGGGATATCGCGGATTATCTCTCCCACCGCTCCTTTTGCGCAAACACTTCGCGCATTTCTTCTACATGGCCCTCACATGGTTATGGGTTATTGTCCATTATATCTTTTATGCCCCTCTTGCCATGTTCACTTTGCATGATATGCTCATTTATATGCCTTTGCCATGCATTTGTGACCCATGTTTCGCATTACACATGATGATTGATTCTCATAATTGTATGTGTATTTGCAAGCTTGGTGGAGATATCACTTGTTATTGCCATGATTCCTTTGCACACCATGCCTATTATGATGCTTTGATCTTGATTTGTGCTCGTGCTTGCGATATGTCATGTGCATTGCATATGCTTACTATTGGTTCACATGACATGATTGCTATGAACTCATCTAGTGTGTTGCATCTTCGCTCCACTAGTTTGCACAACTTGATCACCATGCTTGCTTATGTTGCATCACCGATGATTCATACTTGCTCCTTTCATGCGGTTGATGACAACCATTGCCTTGCTTTGCACATGATTGATATTGCTTGTTGTCATATGTCTCCAAATGTTGCATCTCTCTTGCTACCATGTATTGAGCGCAACCATGATTTTAGTCTTGCCAATGAGATTGCCCCCATAGCATTCTCGCATTTATTTGGAGATTATGACATCATTCTTGTGAAGCATGCTTGTTTTACCTCTTTGCACCATATTCCTAGTGCCATGAATATAGCCATTGTTGCATCATATTATTCATGCACTTTTGCTCCTAATGGTTATGTGCAAGAGAAGAGAACCATCATGATGGATGATGTGTTTATCTACCATGCGCATACATTCTTTGTTTTGTTGTGTGCATGTGTAGGATACTTGGACTTCGTGTCGACTTCCACTTCACGTGAGTTGACCATTCGAGCTCTTGAGAGCGAACCACTTTCTACCACGACGCTTCTACATCGCACTTGTTTGTGCTTCGGCATTGTGAAGGAGCCACAAGGACACACTTTCAAGGTGATATCCTTCTCTTTCGAGACACTCAAAACCATGAGCATGGATGTTAGAGATCTTGATTCGACTTGCCATTTACACATCTCCATGCATCATGATATACATGCCTTGTGTGTTGCATCCGACTTGTGGATTACTTGTCCCTATCATATGCTTGGTTGCAACAATGTCATCTCTTCACATATGCCATGTCCCATTGCTTTTCACGTGATTGACTTGATGGCCTCACACATGTTAAACAATTGCTCTTTCAATTGTGTTGAGTGCCATACTATCTTCACTACACCCTATGCACGTTATGCTTGGATTGTCTTGCACCTGACTCATGTGTTTAGACACTTCATTTTACATGGTGTTGTGAATGATTCCTATGCCTACCATAGACCTTTCATTGAGCACTTTATGCATGCTTGCTATGACTTTGAGGTAGATGCTTATTCTCTTGACACAAATATGTGCATCTCTACCTCACATTTACATGCTTGTTTCAATGATGTTCTTGATTGTGCTCAACTTATATGGTTATTTGCCATGCCACACTTCTTTGTCACACCTTATGATATGCTTGATGACAACACTTGTTGGGTGAATCACCTCTTGAATGCTTGGTTTTGCACTAACGCTAACCACATTTGTTTTTCCAAGTGTTTGTTGTCCTTGCTCCTTTTGAAGGAATCACTAGACGGTGCGACATTGGAGAGTGCCCATGTAGAGCTTCAAGATGATGAGCACTTCGTGATGGTCCACATCTACATGACAACGCCATCTCTTTCCCATGGTGATTTGGTTTTCGATCCGAGGTCGGATCTTTCCCAAGGGGGAGGGGATGATACGGTGTATCCTATGGACATCACCATGTCAAGAGTCCGCTTGGCAAGTGACACGTGCGACCTCTATTTCTCATACAAAAAGGTGAATCATCTCCTTTACACATGTCCACTTGACCCCTTCGTGGATGGTATACTACTTGACACTCCACTCGTATGCATGCATAGGTATTGTCGGAGCTTCACGGATGACGAGGAGGAGTGCAAGCGCCAAGGATCACCCACACCATCTGCGAGGGAAGCGTGGAAGAGAAGACGGAAGAAACGGAGCTGCTGCAAGCTACAGGCTCCGGACGACCGGCGTTTACCGGACGTCCGACGCGTCCCAGGCGACCGGACGACCGGAGGCCACCGGACGTCCGTGACATCGGCAACAGAACCAAAATACCGGAAGTCCGAGAAGATACCGGACGTCCGGTCCCTCCCGAGCCACCGGACGTCCGGTGTCCAGCGGACGACCGGCACCTGTCTGCGTACAGTGTTCGGGCCCGAGGCCCATGTATCCCTTTCGCCCCTCACTTACCCCTTGGTGGCCATAGACTATATAAACTCCTCCACCTCCACCATTTTAGGGTTAGCAATGGTTTAGCTCATATGAGAGATAGAGCTTTGCTCATCCATCCCGGATCTACTCCACGAGAGAGACCGCGGCCCCTCTACGGAGAAGATCCACCTTGGATTCAAGACCCCTAACGGGAAGATCCTTCACGGATTCAAGGCCTCCTCTTGGAGATGAACTCTACCCATGTATCTTTCCCTTTGTTGTTCATGTATCTTGTGATCTTGTGTGTTTGATTGTCTAGTGGATGTGTGATTGGACTTGTTCTTGTGTGTTTCCTCTCGTGTTTTCCCCCGTTTCCGCCTTGTGTTCGTCGTGTTCATCGTGGGATCCCCTCCATTTCGTGAAAGATCCGCTGATTAGGGTTCCACCCTGTATCTTATGGTATCAAGAGCCACGGTTTCTCACGAATTTGGAGCCCCCTCCACCGTTTTCTACCCTTGTTTTGTGTGATTTCGTCCAAAATTCGAAAATCCCCACCAAAAATAGCCCCAAAATTTTTTGTGATCTGTTGGTTTGTTGATGTTTTGTTGATTTTGATCCATGGATTTGCTTGGTTTCAAGTGGATCTAGCATTTCCCCAAGTTTCCCCATCTTTCATCCACGAAATCTCATCAATTTTGACCCCAAAATCCCCATTTTCCGCCCAAAATCGCGTCTCGGATCTCAAATCTCGAGTTGACCCCGACCCACCGGACGACCGGCCTTTTACCGGACGTCCGGACCCTCAGGAAGCACCGGACGTCCGGAACTCACCGGACGACCGGAACCACCTATACAGCAAAAATTACCGGATTTCCGGTCTTTTCCGGACGCCCGGTATCCCCAGATTTTGACTTCGGCTGATTTTTGTTTTGGTCATAACTAATTCATACGAACTCCGATTTGGACGTTCTTTAGCTCGTTTTGAAGCTCTTGACATCCCCCTTTCCACAAAAATACCACCATATTCATTTGACTCCATCTTATTTTGTGGATTTTGGCATCTTTGCCTAGGGCCTCCACCACACCATCCGCATAACCACCACCGACTTCCGCAACCTAACCATTTTGATCCCCATAGCATTTGTGGTTGCTTGAGTAGTGATTTGAGTCTCCTAAGGTGTTTAGGCTACTTAGGGACCATTGCTTCTTCATCAACCACCACCACCACTTCCGCATACCCATTGACCACTATACATAGCCAACCAAACTTAACCCAATTTTGTGTGAGCTTGTTTGAGTTGTGGCTCGTGTCTCCTAAGGTGTTTCGGCTACTTAGGGACCGTGACTTCAACTCCAACATCGTGTATAGCCCATCACTCCACTTCCGCAACCACCACCGCTTGTCCGCTATCACCATTTGACATTTGTCCTTGAGATTTTGAGTTGTGGTTTTTCCGTTTCCTAAGGTGTTTCGGCTAATTAGGAACGGGTCTACATCAAGAACACCGCCTCTCATCATCGACTCGGACGGTAACCTCGACGACATCATTGTATATTCCCCTTGCAATTGCATTGTTAACCCCTAGCCCATTTTGCGTCACTTGCCTATCGAGACTAGTCTTTGAGTATTGCCGACAACGTTACTTGTGCACATTAGTGATCATCGATCCGCCCTTCCATTGCATATATACCATATCATATTGGTATCATCATATCATCTCTTGTGTCACAAGATTGTTCCCGCATATACACAATTGCTATCTTGGTTTGTGCATTTCGCATCGTGGCCATACAAAAAAAAATAAGCTTTTAAGCAAAAAGAGAAAGACAAAGAAGCTTGTAAGCAAGAGCCATAGCATCATACCACATTGCATATAAGATTGCCATAGCCGATCATCTTGGATCAACAACGGAACATCATACACATAGCATACTTGGGATAGAAAGTTCATACATTTTGCATCTTATAGGTTGTGCACAAGTGTCGTATCCGCCTATAGAGCAATCGTGCTAGCGTCTCTCTTGAGTTGTGCAACACGAGCGTTTTCCGTAGATTCCACATTTTGGCTCATTCCTTGGTTGCACGACCCCATCTATCTATCCGTGTGTGTGTTTCCGTGTGCCACATATTGCTATTGGTCTACTTGTTACATTTGCGAATTTGTGAATCTCTTTCAACATTATTGACTCTTTCTAACATTTTGCATCACATTTTTGTGCCACTATCCTCACCGAGCTCCACCATAAGCTTTACTTGATAGGTGTGAGTGAACAAGTCCGGTACCAATTCCACTATTCTTTCATTTCACATTGAGTGAAACGGGATACATCCTCAACGTTGGGAAAAGGTAACTTGGTATTGTTTATCTCATCTCCTACTCACCTTTGCTCGAGTCTTGTGATGGATAGGAAAAGCATTTCCTCTACTTCGGTCTACAACAACAACGACAAGTTCGATGCCATGACGAACAACTTGTTTGCCAACATGAATGCTCAAATGGAGGACCTCAAAGCCCTCATCAAGAAACACAAGAGGTCTCCCTCATCTTCGAGAAGACGCTCTAGTGCACATCCTTCCGAGCTGCCATCTTCGGCGAGATCACATCGGCATCGACATCATCAACAACAAGAACGTGAAGGTCATGAGCTCAACACCAACAACCGCTCAACGACTTCACCATGTACCTTGGCATCTTCGCCAAGCGACTTCAAGGCATCTTCGCCTTTGGATATGCGGCATCTTCGCCCACAAGAACCTCAAGCTTATGATCAAGAGAAGCTTACCAAGCTCAAGTCCGCGACTTCCACGAGCTACTACGACCTCGACAACGACCACGAGATTCCTTTCTATGGGACTCAAGACCCCGAGGAGTATCTCGAGTGGGAGCGCAAGATGGACGACTACCTCAAGCTACATCAAGTTCCCTACGAAGATCAAGTGAAGTGCGCCACAAGACACCTCCACGACAAAGCGTCAACATGGTGGCTTCACACACCTTCGACAAGCTTCAACGTGAATTGGCCCAAGATGAAGAAAGCTATGCGAAGAGAGTTCGTGCCTTCCACCTACACGGAACAACTTCTACGCCAATTGGAGAACACCATTCAAGGATCCAAGTCCATCGACGAGTACTTCAAGGACATGAAGATTGCCTTGCGACGAGCCGGCGTGGACGACCCCATTTCAATGAAGCTCCACTTCATGATGGGATTGCACAATGACATCTACAAGACTATCTTCTTCGAGAACTACAAGTCCCTCGACGACAACTACATTGGTGCTCTCAAGGCGGAACAAGAACTCATGAAGGCCAAGGCTTCTCCACCGCAAGCACACTTCTCGAAGACCAAGCTCCAAGACGGCGAGCATGAGGGTAGTACCACCACGATGTCCAAGCCCAACGAGCTCCAAGACGATGCTCCCAAGTTCGACTCCACCGCCATCCCTCTTTGTGGCATTGATGATGCCGAGTCTACTTCGACTCTTTTTCAAGACGGTGCGGCGACGACTACGATTACGGAGCCATTCAAGGACCAAGCTTTGGAGGCGAGCGACAAGGTGGCGAGCGAGGATGATGCTTCCATCTTAGGAGGCAAGAGTGATGATGTGCCATCTTCGGCCTTCATCCACGGCGACGGTGACGAGATGGTTGAGCATGGGATTTTCCCTTCGACCACGGCGGCGTATGATGACTTGAGTGACTTGTGCCACCATATTGAGAGTGAGAGCGAGTTCACCACTAGCCCCATATATGATGAGCTGCCCCGATTCCCATGTGAGGAGAGCCACAACCCCCACCACTTGAGTGAGATGAGTGACTCCACCATATGTGAGTTTGAGTGCACCTACCTTGAGGGAGTGAGTGAGCCACCACATAGAGAGAGTGAGATAGTTGATAGGTCATGTGAGGCCACTTTCAACACTAACGACTTGACCTCTACCTCTATTGTGTCTTCTCCTTTGGTGCTAGGTCCCACATATGATGACGCGCCGATTCTCGACGACTTCGTCCTTCCTTTGGACAAGACGATGGCCATGGTGGAATATGATGCACCCCCCACATGGTTCCATCAAGATGAAGATGATGACCACCTTTTGGTCTTTCCCACCTCACCTACACCACATGAGTGGAATGAGAAAGGTAACAAAGGTGAAGGTGATGATCTCGTCCCACTAGTGGACTATGTTGACATTGATTGCTTGCATGATGTTGATCCACCTATTGCCATGCTTCATTCTAGTATGATTTCCCCATGCGATGATTTACCCATTTATGATGAGTTTGATGATTGCCATGTGGAGTACTTACAGCAGGATAAAAACACAATTCAAAAGCAAGATCTGAAGGATAACATTACTAAAGTCATTCGCTTGAAGGTTGAACAAGAAGAAATTTCTATTTAAGCTCTAATGGCGGAGGCGTGGAAGGAAACCCTAGAAGCTGCGAACTGATAATGGAGAAGAAGGATGTACCTGGAACAGCAAAGATCGGTGGCGGAGGTTTTCTTGTCGAGTTCAGGGTGATGCAGCGGCCAGGCAAGGAATTGGATCCAGCGGTCGTCGGCGGCGGTTCGAGCTCGGGCAGCGACGGAGGAAGAAGACGGAAGAAGAAGACGGAGCGAGAAGAAGATAATGAATGAGGGGGACGGTATTTATAAAGGAGAGTCAGATCCGAAGCGACCGGCGCGGGATTTGAGGAGACAAAAAATCGGATAAAGATATTCTGGCGCCTCGATTCTCGGGATAACCCTTAAACAAAGCTACAGTACAGCTCATGGCGTTAAATGTGGAGATGATGTCACGGTCAGATTTAGTGATTCTCGAAGATGACGTCAGCACCGGTTTACAAAAATATGAAGACAAAGAAGAAAATTATATAAGACAAGGAAGACTGATATGAACAAGTTCAAATCATTCTGGGCCTAATGTCAGGGATATGACTAGCAGGTATGAACCGGCTAGTGTAAACTGGCTTAGTTATGTTATATTCGGTTGTACTATTTTAGTAAAGGCTACGGCCCATGAGATCTTAAGGCCCATGTATAGAAGTGTGTGTTGTAAACCGCCAAGCGATATAACTTGAGGAATAAGAAAGAAAAGACAGAGACCGAGGTGGACACAAGTATGAGCCGGCCTCGGGACTCTGTAAACCGGACCAGGCGTCACCTCTATATAAAGGGACGACCCGGACGGTTCAGGGACAAGAGACAATCAACCCGTCGAGACACAGGCAAGCGAATCCGCTCCCTGTAATCCGATGCCCAAGCAATACCAAACCAACTAGACGTAGGCTTTTACCTTCTTTGAAGGGGCCGAACTAGTATAAACCCTCTGTGTCCTTTGTGTGCTATGAACCCTTTCAAGTTAACCCGTGCGATGGTTCCATCATCAAGTCCGTTAAACCGGACATCTGCCGTGTTATTTCCACGACACCGGGAGTGGTCCCGATTATTGTCACTTCGGGGTTGCCGGATCATAACACATAGTAGGTGACTATAGACTTGCAAGATAGGATCAAGAACACACATATATTCATGAAAACATAATAGGTTCAGATCTGAAATCATGGCACTCGGGCCCTAGTGACAAGCATTAAGCATAGCAAAGTCATAGCAACATCAATCTGAGAACATAGTGGATACTAGGGATCAAACCCTAACAAAACTAACTCGATTACATGATAGATCCCATCCAACCCATCACCGTCCAGCAAGCCTATGATGGAATTACTCACGCACGGCGGTGCGCATCATGGAATTGGTGATGAAGGAAGGTTGATGATGATGATGGCGACGATCTCCACTCTCCGGAGCCCCGAACGGACTCCAGATCAGCCCTCACGAGAGAGATTAGGGCTTGGCGGCGGCTTCGTCTCGTGAAACGTGATAATTCCTTCTCCCAGATTTTTTTTTCTCCCCGAAAGTGAAGATATATGATCTGGGGGTACGTCGGTAAGGCACCAGGAGGCCCACGAGGCAGGGGCGCGCCCTGGGCAGGGGGGCGCGCCCCCCACCCTCGTGGACAGGACCAAGGCCCCCTGGTGTGGATCTTCTTGCAGGTATTTTTTTATATTTTCTGAAATAATTCTCCGTTGATTTTCAAGCAATTCCGAAAACTTTTTATTCTGCACAAAAAAAACACCATGGCAGTTCTGCTGAAAATAGCGTCAGTCCGGGTTAGTTCCATTCAAATCATGCAAGTTAGAGTCCAAAACAAGGGCAAAAGGATTTGGAAAAGTAGATACGTTGGAGACGTATCAACTTCCCCAAGCTTAAACCTTTGCTTGTCCTCAAACAATTCAGTTGATAAACTAAAAGTGATAAAGAAAAACTTTGACAAACTCATTTTGCTCTTGTTGTTGTAAATATGTAAGCTAGCATTCAGGTTTTCAACAAGATCATGAACTAACCACATTCACAATAACTTTCAGGTCGCAAGACTACTCACATCAATGACATAATCAACTAGCGAGCAATAATAATAAACCTCGGATGACAACACTTTCTCAAAACAATCATGATATGATATAACAAGATGGTATCTCACTAGCCCTTTCTGAGACCGCAAAACATAAATGCAGAGCACCCTTAAAGATCAAGGACTGACTAGACATTGTAATTCATGGTAAAAGAGATCCAATCATGATCATACTCAATGCAAATTAATAGTAATACATGCAACGACAGAGGTGCTCTCCTACTGGTGCTCTTTGATAGGAGGGTGATGACTCTGCATAAAAGTAAATAGATAGGCCCTTCGCAGAGGGAAGCAGGGATTTGTAGAGGTGCCACAGCTCGGTTTTTAAATAGAGATGAATAACATTTTGAGCGGTATACTTTCATTGTCAACATAACAACCAAGAATCTCGATATCTCCCATGTTACACACATTATAGGTGGTTCCCAAACAGAATGGTAAAGTTTATACTCCCCCAACTACCAACAAGCACACTCCACGGCTAGCCCAAAACAATGGATACCGTCCAAACTAGCAACAGCCCTTGGGGAGGTTTGTTTAATTATTATGATTTTGAGCATGGGACTGGGCATCCCGATTACCAGCCATTTTCTCATGAATGATGAGCGGAGTCCACTCATCGTGAGAATAACCCACCTAGCATGGAAGATATAGCCAGCCCTAGTTGATACATGAGCTGTTCGAGCATACAAAACAAAATTTCATTTGAAGGTTTAGAGTTTGGTACATACAAATTTACTTGGAACGGTAGGTAAATACCGCATATAGGGAGGTATGGTGGACTCATATGGAACAACTGTGGGGTTTATGGAAGTGGATGCACAACCAGTATTCCCGCTTAGTACAAGTGAAGGCTAGAAAGAGACTCGGAAGCGACCAGCTAGAGAGCAACAACGGTCATGAACATGCATTAAAATTAATCAACAATAAATGCAAGCATGAGTAGGATATAAATCACCATGAACATAAATATCGTGGAGGCTATGTTGATTTGTTTCAACTAAATGTGTGAACATGTGCCAAGTCAGACCACTTGAATCGTTCAAAGGAGGATACCACCCCATAATACTACATCACAACCATTTTAATATCATGTTGGCGCGCAAGATAGACCATTATAAACTCTCAGCTAATTAAGCATGGCATAAGCAGCTATGATCTCTAATTGTCATTGCGAGCATGTTTCATTCATAACAAGCTGAATCAGGAACGACGAGCAAACATATTTACAAAAACAAAAGAGGTCGAGTTCATACCAGCTTTTCTCATCTCAATTAGTTCATCATATATCATCCTTATTGCCTTTCAGTCGCACGACCGAACGATGTGGATAATAATAATAGTGCACGTGCATTGGACTAAGCTGGAATCTGCAGACATTTAATACAAGAGAGAAGACAAGGTAATATGGCTCAAGGTTAAATCAACGACAAAGCATATGAGAGCCACTAAGCATTTTAATCATGGTCTTCTACTCTTAACCCCTAAAGAAAAGAAGAGAAACTATTTACACGGGGAAGTTCCCAACAAGCAAAAGAAGAATGGGAAATCTTTTTGGGTTTTCATTTTAATTGCTGCTACAAGCAAAGAAAGTAAACTAGCTAGAAGCTTCAACTAATATTTTTTTGTTTTTCTGGGTTTTTCTAGCACACAAGAAAAAGACTAAGAAAAAGAAATGAAACTAAACATGGATGGTACAGTGAAAGAGTGTGAGCACCGACAACTAGAATAAGTGTAACATGAATGTAAGTCGGTGAGAAACACGTACTCCCCCAAGCTTAGGCTTTTGGCCTAAGTTGGTCTATGGCCAGTATTGGCCTGACGAATATCCAAAGTTGTAGCTGGGGTCGTACTGAGACACAGCAGATGCTGCATGCTGAGCTGCAGCTCGAAGGCAGGCTGCCTCCGTCATGTTATAATAAGCATTTGCCTCCTCCATAGTTATAGTGTATCTCCCTTTTTCCTGAAAATTAAACAAAGTAGGGGCAGGAAGAACAATAGGGATGGCATGCTGCCTGTTAAAGATTAGTCGATATTTGAGGGTTTGATTATCCCACTCTATAAACCGGTGACTAGTCATATCATGGCAGTCTAAATAAGCAGGAGGTAAAGGTTCATCATTCATGTGCACAGACACACCAAGAAAGCGGACTATGCGGGTAGCATAGATCCCACCAAATAAATCTCCATGCAACCCATTATGGTGTAGTCTACGTGCAACAATGGCTCCCAAGTTATATTGCCTATCACCTAGTACAACACTCTTGGGAACAATTAGATCAGGGACGCACATATGGCAAGCCTCATCCTTACCGTTTATGCATCTACCGATAAAGAGAGCAAAGTAATGAATAGCAGGAAAATGTATGCTCCCCATGGTAGCCTGTGTAACTTCCCTGGACTCCCCCACTGTAATACTAGCAAGGAATTCTCTAAATTTGGATTTGCGAGGATCACTCATACTGCCCCACTGTGGGAGCTTGCAAGCATAATTAAAATCCTCTAAATCCATGGTATAAGATTTGTCATACAGGTCAAACAGTACAGTGTGAGAATTACGTGAAGATGAAAATTTAAACCTTCTCACAAAGCTATCAATTAAGCCACGGTATTGATGACACTTATCTTGTATGAAGTCCTCGAGGTCAGCGTTGCGCACGTATGCGTAAAATTTATCCTTGATGCCAGCTTGACCCATGAATTCATCTGACGGCCATTCACAAGGCCGCACATCAGCATCCCTCAGTGGTTCATCATTCGGCTCATGGAACGCGAGCCTCGGTTCTTGCTTCCTTGAAGGACCACCTTGGAAGTTTCTCCTAGACATTTTCTGAAATTTTCTGAAATTTTTAGTAACTTCAAAATAAAAGTTAACCAAACTCAACAAGATTGATAGCAACAACTCCTATAAGTGCCTAGAGGCTATATCATGCATTAGAAATACTTGAGACCAAGAAAATTTGACATGCAAGCTCAAGAACACGGTCACCACAGCAGCATAAATTTGCAACAAATAAAGCACTAGAGCAAAAACTAATTGGACCAATGGAGGAGTCACATACCAAGGGACAATCTCCCCAAACAGTTTGGTGAATGGTGCTTTGAGCAAGGAGATCGAAAATGGCAGCAAGATGAGCTAGAACTCGGGTTTGAGCTGGTTGGGGATTTTTTTGGGAGGAAGAAGAAGAGCATGGGTGCAGGAATAAGTTGAGGGGGGCCACGTGGGGCCCACGAGGTAGGGGGTGCGCCCTGGGCAGGGGGCGCGCCCTGGACCCTCGTGGCCACGTGTTGGCTCCCCTCGCTCTGTGTTCAGTGCCATATTTCCTCAAATATTCTAGAAAAAATCTTATTTCATTTTCATGGCATTTGGAGAACTTTTATTTTCGGGATATTTTTTTATTGCACGGATAAGTTTGGAAACAGACAAAAAATACTAATTTTCTTTTATTTAACCTAATTAATAGAAAGTAAAAGGGTAGTACAGAAGGTTGTGCTATCTAGATTCACCTATCCGATGCCAATCAAAAGGAATCCATTAACAAGGTTGATCAGGTATTGTTAATAAACTCTTTCCGAGTAACATGAAATTGGAGAATTTTCGAATAACACTAGGTTACCTCAATGGGGATATGTATGTCCCCAACAATAAGAATGCCATATTCCTTCTTAATAGTAGGAATAGGAAACTCAAAACCTCCAATAGTAATAGTCGAAGTTTTTCCAATATAATTGATACTGTGGACCTGAGGTTGTTTCCTCGGAAAGTGTACCGTATGCTCATTACCATTGACATGAAAAGTGACATTGCCTTTGTTGCAATCAATAACAGCCCCTGCAGTATTCAAAAAGGGTCTTCCAAGAATAATAGACATACTATCGTCCTCGGGAATATCAAGTATAACAAAGTCCGTTAGAATAGTAACATTTGCAACTACAACGGGCACATCCTTACAAATACCGACAGGTATAGCAGTTGATTTATCAGCCATTTGCAAAGATATTTCAGTAGGTGTCAACTTACTAAAGTCAAGTCTACGATATAAAGAGAGAGGCATAACACTAACACCGGCTCCAAGATCACACAAAGCAGTTTTGACATAGTTTCTCTTAATAGAGCAAGGTATAGTAGGTACTCCTGGATCTCCTAATTTCTTAGGCATTCCACCCTCAAAAGTGTTATTGGCAAGCATGGTGGAAATTTCTACTTCAGGTATCTTTCTTTTGTTGGTAATAATATCTTTCATATACTTAGCATAAGGATTTGTTTTAAGCACATCAGTCAAACGCATACGCAAAAAGATAGGTCTAATCATTTCAGCGAAGCGCTCAAAATCCTCATCATCCTTTTTCTTGGATGGTTTCGGAGGAAAAGGCACGGGTTTCTGAACCCAAGGTTCTCTTTCCCTACTATGCTTCCTAGCAACGAAGTCTCTCTTATCATAACGTTGATTCTTTGATTGTGGGTAATCAAGATCAACAGCAGGTTCAGTCTCTACATCATTATCATTGCTAGGTTGAGCATCAACATGAACATCATCATTAACATTATCACTAGGTTCATGTTCATTACCAGATTGTGTCTCAGCATCAGAAACAGATATAGCATTGGGATTCTCAGGTGTGTCAGCTACAGGTTCACTAGGAGCATGCAAAGTCCTATCATTTTTCTTTTTCTTCTTCTTAGAAGAACTAGGTGCATCTAAATTAGCTCCCTAAGAATCTTGCTAAATTCTCTTAGGGTGGCCCTCAGGATACAGAGGTTCCTGAGTCATTTTACCACCTCTAGTTGCAACTCTAACAACATAGTCATTATTCTTACTATTTAATTCATTGAGCAAATCGTTCTGAGCCTTAAGTACTTGTTCTACTTGAGTGGTGACCATAGAAGCATGTATACTAATGAGTTTCAGTTCACCTTTAGCTATAGACAGATAATAACTCAAGCGTTCAATCATATAAGCATTGTGTTGTAATTGTCTACCAACATAAGCATTGAAGTTTTCTTGTTTCACAATAAAATTGTCAAACTCATCTAAACATTGGCTAGCAAACTTATAACGCGGAATATCACCTTCATCAAATCTATAAAGAGAATTTACCTTTACTACCTGTGTCGGGTTATCAAGACCATGTATTTCTTCAATAGGTGGTAAATTCTTAACGTCTTCAGCTTTAATACCTTTTTCTTTCATAGATTTCTTTGCCTCTTGCATATCTTGAGGACTGAGAAATAGAACGCCTCTTTTCTTCGGAGTTGGCTTAGGGGCTGGTTCAGGAAGTGTCCAATTATTTTCATTGGCCAGCATATTATTCAATAGTAGTTCAGCTTGTTCAACTGTTCTTTCACTGAAAACACAACCAGCACAACTATCCAGGTGGTCGCTGGAAGCATCGGTTAGTCCATTATAAAAGACATCAAGTATATCATGCATCTCAAGAGGATGATCAGGCAAAGAATTAAGTAACTAGAGAAGCCTCCCCCAAGCTTGTGGGAGACTCTCTTCTTCAATTTGCACAAAGTTATATATATCCCGTAAGGCAGCTTGTTTCTTATGAGCGGGAAAATATTTAGCAGAGAAGTAATACATCATATCCTGGGGACTACGCACACAACCAGGATCAAGAGAATTAAACCAAGTCTTAGCATCACCCTTTAACGAGAATGGAAATAGCTTAAGGATATAATAATAGCGAATCTTTTCATCGTTGGTAAACAGGGTGGCTATATCATTCAACTTAGTAAGATGTGCCACAACAGTTTCAGACTCATAGCCATGGAAAGGATCAGATTCAACCAAAGTAATTAACTCAGGATCAACAGAGAATTCATAATCCTTATCAGTGACACGGATAGGTGAAGTAGGAAAAGAAGGGTCATGTTTCATTCTAGCATTCAAGGACTTTTCTTTCATCTTAGCTAATAGTTTCTTAAGATCATATCTATCATTGCAAGCAAGAAAGTCTCTAGCAGTTTCTTCATCCATAACATAACCCTCATGCACAACAAGCAATTCATATCTATTGGGAGTAGTTTCATCATCACTTTCATAAATATCATCAGTTTCAACATTTGCACTCTCCCTAACCTTAGCAATTTGTTCATCTAGAAATTCACCTAGTGGCACAGTATCAGGCATAGAGGTAGTTTCATCATACATAGCAGAAGTAGCATCATCAAGAACATACGACATATCAGATTCAATAACAGGAGTAGGTGTCGCAAGTTTAATCATAACAGAAGGAGAATCAAGTGCAGAGCTAGATGGCAGTTCCTTACCTCCCCTCGTAGTTGAGGGTAAGATCTTGGTTTTTGAGTCCTTCAAATTCTTCATAGTGATCAACAGGTATAAATCCCAAGTGACTTAAAGAATAGAGCTATGCTCCCCGGCAATGGCGGCCAGAAAATAGTCTTGATAACCCACAAGTGTAGGGGATCGCAACAGTTTTCGAGGGTAAAGTATTCAACCCAAATTTGTTGATTTGACACAAGGGGAGCCAAAGAATACTCTTAAGTATTAGCAGCTGAGTTGTCAATTCAACCACACCTGGAAACTTAGTATCTGTAGCAAGATAGTTTAGTAGCAAAGTAATATGATAGTGGCGGTAGCAGCAATAAAAGTAACAGTAGTGTTTTGTAGTTTTTGTAATAGTAGCAACGGAAAAGTAAATAAGCAACAAGCAATATAGGTAAAGCTTGTAGGCATTGGATCGGTGATGGGAAATTACGTCGGATGCAATTCATCATGTAGAAGTTATAACCTAGGGTGACACAGAACTAGCTCCAGTTCATCAATGCAATGTAGGCATGTATTCCGAATATAGTCATACGTGCTTATGGAAAAGAACTTGCATGGAATCTTTTGTCCTACCCTCCCGTGGTAGCGGGGTCCTATTGGAAACTAAGGGATATTAAGGCCTCCTTTTAATAGAGTACCGGACCAAAGCATTAACACATAGTGAATACATGAACTCCTCAAACTACGGTCATCACTGGGAGTGATCCCGATTATTGTCACTTCGGGGTTGCCGGATCATAACACATAGTAGGTGACTATAGACTTGCAAGATAGGATCAAGAACACACATATATTCATGAAAACATAATAGGTTCAGATCTGAAATCATGGCACTCGGTCCCTAGTGACAAGCATTAAGCATAGCAAAGTCATAGCAACATCAATCTCAGAACATAGTGGATACTAGGGATCAAATCCTAACAAAACTAACTCGATTACATGATAGATCCCATCCAACCCATCACTGTCCAGCAAGCCTACGATGGAATTACTCACGCACGGCGGTGAGCATCATGGAATTGGTGATGGAGGAAGGTTGATGATGACGATGGCGACGATCTCCACTTTCCGGAGCCCCGAACGGACTCCAGATCAGCCCTCCCGAGAGAGATTAGGGCTTTGCGGCGGCTCCGTCTCGTGAAACGCGATAATTCCTTCTCCCTGATTTTTTTTCTCCCCGGAAGTGAAGATATAGGATATAGGGGTACGTCGGTAAGGCACCAAGGGGCCCACAAGGCAGGGGGCGCGCCCCCTCCCTCGTTGACAGGCCCAAGGCCCCCTGGTGTGGATATTCTTGCATGTATTTTTTTATATTTTCCGCAATAATTCTCCGTTGATTTTCAGGCGATTCCGAGAACTTTTCATTCTGCACAAAACAACACCATGGCAGTTCTGCTGAAAACAGCGTCAGTCCGGGTTAGTTCCATTCAAATCATGCAAGTTAGAGTCCAAAACAAGGGCAAAAGGGTTTGGAAAAGTTGATACGTTGGAGACGTATCAGTTCACCACGTGATCGGGATAGAATCGCATCTTGGGCATGACAAGTTGGTATCAGAGCCTCGACCGACCATAGGAGCCCCCTTGATTGATCGTAGTTTGGCCGCTGTCGAGTCTAGCGGAAAACTATTTTGGAGTCTAGTTATATCGGGGAGTAGGAATTCTTTTTACTCCTCAGCCCCTTCGTCGCTCTGGTGAGGAATCTTGACGTAGGTGTTTTGAATTACTCCTCTTCCCCTTCAATTTTTTTTAGGATCACGCATTTAGTTTCGTTCGTTGCGATGTCAGCTCATGTCATCCGGTGCATTTCTCGTCAAGTTGATTCGACCATCTTCATCTTTTGCTAGTTCAATCCTCAGCTTTTTCCAACTGACATTTTTCCCCATCCGATGTGGTCTATCTTTTTTCCCACCCGCCCACCCTTTTTTCTTCTTAGAGCCGGAGTCCATAATCGAGTATTCATCCTACTCATGGGAAGTCATTTATCCTTTCCTCAATTATTTCAACTCGCGATTTCTCCTCTCGTTCGGCATTCTTCATCTCTTTTCTTCTCCGGTGGATTCAATTCAAGTATTCGGTGTTGATCATATTCTTTCACATTGTTCAAATGTTTTCCCCTTGTCACATTCACCTCTCGTCATTTAATTGTTCCGGAGTTCCGAAGACATCTCAGGAGATTCGTCTGTGCTCCAATTAATTTGTGGTCGTCACCTCATTCAAGTGTTTGAATCGTTCCGGTGCATTATTTCTCTTTCAAATAATCTTTTTCAATGGTGATTCTTTTCAGTGGGCTCATAACCCACGGGTCTTTTCCCAGGATCTTACCTGACTCTTCTAGTTATTTTCGGAGTGATTCCCAAATTCTTTTCAAGTGTGACGTAAGTATTGATTCCATCAGTCATATGCTTTTTCCAAGGTCGCTTTCAAATTCTTTTCATGTTTGGTTCAACATATCCTCTTTTCATCCTTCCAGAGTATCTCAACAATTTTGGTGATGTATCTCGTCGTCATTCTCAACATTTGCAGACCGAAGAAGAGTTTTCCTCTAAATCTTGTCCGTTCTTTCGACTATTCATCGTTTAGGCTTAATGTTATCCCCTCAAATTGTTCTGATCGTGGCAAATTCTTTTCCTTACCCATCCGGAGTATTTCATGAATTCTTTTCTTTGTGATCCTCCAAAGGTCATCATTTCAGAAGATTTCTTCATTCTCAGTTTTCAACTTCGTCCTCCAACTATTCTTCATTAGTGCCTCTGCGTTCATCTCCATATTCTTCCGGTGCTTCGTTCAAGTGTTCTTATTCCGTTAATGATCTCTTCGTTCTCTTGTATCCAAATTTCCTCAAGTGCTTATTCTTCCCGGCGATTCATTCTCTTGTATTCACTCAATTTCAATTCCTTATGGTGGTTTGTCCTCTTTCATCACTCGGTTTCAATTCCTTACGGTGGTTCGCTCAAGAGTTATTTTCCTTGTTATCTCATCAATTCATTCGTTCTTTCCAATCCTACCAGTGGTTCATGAAGACTTTCTCAAGTTCGCACTATATCTCCCCTTAATATTTTTCAACTTGATAAGTGGTATGCAAATCCATTGTTTTCATCAATTTAATTGATGAAGGATAAGCATAACATAATTCGTATTCTTCAAGTTGATTTAATCCTTTCCTTCAGAATTTGTTCTTGATGAATAAATTCTAGTCCCAAGTATTTTCATCTTTTCTTTCTGGAGTTAAAAATTTTCTCGGCTATCTTGTCGAAACCTTCTTCTAAATCATCACAAGGCTTTAATCATATTATTTTCATCATCATTTCTATTTCATTGTCCTTTTGTTACCGGAGTTCTTCATGGTGGCTCATCATGATTTAATTCTTTCTTCAAGCGCTCTTCAAAATCCTTGTGGAGAAGCTCAAGCATTATTCTTTTGACTCTTGAGTGCAAATAATTCTCCCTATTCTTTTTAAGTTTTGTTTTGCATCTCTTCCTTCAACTCATCTATTCAATCTTTTGGTTGTGGCATAATCTCACCTCAAGTTTTGGGATGTTTTCCATAAGTCCACAACAAGCGTATTCTTTTGTTGTTGATTTTCTCAACAACTCTGTTCAAGACTTTCTCTTGAAGATCCTCTTTCAAATTCATTCGTGGTGGAACTTATTGTTCTCTTATTCGTTCTTTTCATTTCACTCTTTCATTTCTTCCGGAGGCATCGTGTTGCTCATCTCGTCAAGTATTGTTCCATCTTCTCAAGTTCTTGTTCCATTCCATTCATATTCAACCGGAGTGCTATCTAAATTTTCTCGATCTTATTCCTTGTCTATCCCGTTTAACCGGAGTGGTTTCAATGTCTCTCTTGTCACTTAAGCTCTTGGTTCTCGTCGTATGCCTTATTTCCTCATTTTAATGGAGCTTCTCAATCTCGTTCATCCGCGTTGTGTTCTTCCTTTCAAATTGTTCAACGTCTCAAAATTCTTTTGTTTCACTCTTTTTTCCAAGAAGAACTTCGTTCTTCCTTTTTCCCTTCCGTCTCGTTCCTAAGATCTCGGGGCGAGATCTCTTGTTAGTAGGGGAGTGTTGTGACACCCAAAGACCAATGCGCTAGGTGTCTTCCAGTTATTCCCCGTTGTTGCCATGTCACTTGCTTGCGTGTTGCACTTTGCCATGTCATCATGCGCATTTCATCTGCATGCTTTTCAAAACTTGCATCCGTTCATAGTTGTCGGGTCCCCCGTCCTCTCCGTTGTCCGTTCTGAGCCCAAACACACTTGCACGCGCCCGCGGCACCTCCGGAACCTTGCTTTGTAAGTGGCTTGTAAATGTTCTCGGAATGGGATCAAACTTGGCGTGTGGTCTTGTTATATTGTAGACAGACTGCCTGCCAAATTTCGTCGCATTCGGAGTCAGTTTGATAGCCCAACCGTTAAACTTAGAGCGGCACCGTTGCCGGTCTGGCATCGGACGTCTTCGGTCTCTGAAAACGCCATCGGGCCTCTCTCTCTTTTCTCCTCTCAGCCCAAGGCCTCTTCTACACAGCCACTAAACCACCCACTAGCCCACCTAGACTCCCCCTCTATCCGGAGCCGCACGATCAAGATCGTACGGTCCGACCTGCTCCAAAAACTACCCCAAACCCTCCAAACCCTAGCTTTTCCTTATATATACTCAACCCCCTTCCAAAAAGGGACCCTAGCCTCCTCCCACCTCGGGGGCCGCGCCACCAGCCTTCCACAACCGCGCCGCCTTCTTCTCCTCCAAATTCGGGCAGCCCAGCCCACGCCCGCCACTTGGCGAGCTCCCTGTGGCCAGCCGCCACCCGCGCCAACTTCCAGGCCAATGGGCTCGCGCCACGTCGCCTCCCCGCCGCCAGCAATCTTGCCTCCACCCGTGCAGCCCGCCCAGGCCCATCGCGGGCCCGCCCGGGCCCAATCCACGCCGTCGTCGGCCCGAGTGCCCTTCTCCGCCGCCTTCCCATTCGTCCCCACCGCCGCGTCCTCCAGCTACGTCGCCACCCCCGCGCTTCGCGCCCAGCCACCGTTCGTCGTTGCCGCGACCCTGCCGGAGAACCCAGCGCGCGTCGTCATCGCCTCGCCTCCTCCCTGCATCAGCTGCGCACGCCGCTGTTGCTGGAGTTCCTTCGCCCCCGCCCTTTGGAGCTCGCCTCTGCCCCTTGGTGTTTCCGGCTAGATCCGCCGCTGCCGACCGCGGAGCCGCCTCCTCCGACCTCGCCGCCCCTGCTCTGGTTGTGGGTCCGGTGGATCCGACCTACCCATCGCCGCCTCTGCCTGGTTTCGCCTCGCCTCGGCTTCTGCCGACCTCGCTGCCAAGCCACCATGGTCGCCAACCCGCGAGCTCTCCTCGGGACTGGTCCATCCCAGATCCACGGGATCCCCCAGGCCAAACACTCCTCGTCCAGCTCCGTCCCACGTCCACCGTCGTCCATGAACGCCGTCGTCCCTCGATCCAAACAGGAGCCTGGACCTGCTCGTCCCGAACCCCTTCGTCCACTTTTCTGCTAGGTATAAAAACTGCTAAGTCCCTGTTTTCCAACAACATGTTGCATGTTTGTGATGATGGTAACTTTGTGCATATTGACCCCATGATGATGTATTATATATGGAAATGTTCGTCTCTTGATGCTCTACATGATGGTGTGCTTTGAATTCATGTTAGGATGCATATTGGCATATTAATATCTGTTGCAAAAGTGCTAAGGGTTGTTAACTGCTGAAACTTGATATAACTTGCTGATTTGTCTTTTTCATATCTTTTTGTGTGATTTTTGTTTGAGCATCATGTCAACATGTGTTAGGATCATAATCATGTCATCTTTGCTGTGGTGCAATCCACTTTCCATGATATGCCTTGTGGTGAGTGTAACAAGCTTGTTAAGTGACCTACTTATTGTTTGCTGATTTCTGAGACTTGTTGAAAACTGCTAAGTCTGAAACTGTTATATCATGATGCCATGGTTGCTTGATTCTACAGTCATATCCATGAATGTTTTGGAATATCCATTGGGCATGTATTGAATTCCATGTTATGCTCTATCCATACATGCCCTTGTTTGAAATTATAGGTTGTTGTAGCTTGTCTCTTTCTTGCTCTCAAATTGCTATATAATGTTTTTGTCAGCCTGTTATCAGTAAGTTCAGTTTTGCCATGTGAATAGCTAGTGTTTTGTGCATCCTATGACCATGTTCTTGCCATGAGTAGCTGCATAAAGATGTCTTCTTGCTGTTGGTTATATTCACATGCCATGATATGCTTTGAGATGAGTTGCACAAGCTTGCAAACATGCCTACTTGTTGTTGTTGCTGCCATATTCAGTTTATTTCACTAAGTCTTAGAAACTATTATCATTTGCAATCTTGCCATGATGTTTTGAGCATGTTCTATTGGTATTTGGCAGTAGCTCTATGACCTCCTTTTGTAGTGCTTGACATGTACATGCTTGCCATGCCCTTTGATGCCATGAAATGTTCCTGTAACATGTCGTTTTGATGATTGCAAAGTGCCTAGTTGCTGTTTTGGGACATATTGTTGTTATATCTTGTTTCGTGCGTATGTGTTGATCCGTTGCTCCATTTTGAGTGTGCTCTACATGAAACTTGCTTGTTTTTGCATGTAGATGCATCATATCATGTTGTATACATGTTTGGAGTGTGTTTGCTTGATGTTTGAATGCATCTTGTATCTTTGTCATGCTTAACTTGTTTTGCTCATATCTTCTAAGCCGTAGCTCCGAATTAAATGAAATTTATATGCAACTTGACTAGAATTTCGTGTATATCATCATGGTGCATGTTAACTTGCTATTTAACAACTTTAACTTAAGGTTTGTTCAGATCTGGACCAATTTCGAAATTTGCATATGAGGACTTACCGGAATTGTTATTTGTTGTTTCCGGCCTCATTTAAACTTGCTTTGTGTGATGTTCTTGTATGCTTCATCTCTTGCCATGAGTAGCATCATGTAGCCTTGTCATGCATCATACTTGTTTGAGCATCATGACTTGTTTATGTGTTGTGTGTTTCCCGTGTTGTTTGCTTCTTCTCATTAGTTCCTGTTTCGTTGCGATCGTGAGGATGCCTTCGACTACGCTTGGTTCGTCTTTGTGGCTTCCTCCTCTTCATGGACCTGTTCTTCTTCCTAGCAGGATCTCAGGCAAGATGACCGTCACCTTGGATCTCATTACTATCATTGCTATGCTAGTTATCTCAATGCTATCACTATATGTCATGCTGCCTATCTATTGTTGTCGGCCTCTCATTGTTGCCATGAAACCTCTAACCTTTGACACCATCACAGCAAACCATTGTATGGCTATGTTACCGCTCGCTCAACCCCTCTTATAGCGTTAGTTGCAGGTGAAGATGAAGATTGCTCCATGTCGGAACTTGGTTTTTGGGAATATCACAATATATATTACTATAATTAATGCACCTATATACTTGGTAATGGGTGGAAGGCTTCGCCTTTTGCTCGGTGTTTTGTTCCACTCATTCCGCCTTAAGAACCGATAAACCGGTGCTATGTTCCTTGATTTTGTGTTCCTAACACGGTTGGGGGTTATGGGACCCCCTCGACAGTTCGCTTTGAATAAAACTCCTCCAGCAAGGCCAAACTTTGGTTTACCATTTTCCTAATAACTAAAAACTTGCATAGGGACTTTACGGACCCCGAGGACTTAATTTACAACCCGGGCCAGTGCTCCTCATGAGTGTTGGTCCAAACTAGGGCGCCTTGCAGCGCCACCATGGGGAAACTTGAGGATTTGTTTTAGTTGTATGGAGTGTTCATCCGGTCGTGGCCTGAGACGAGATACGCGCAGCTCCTATCAGGGTGACGGCACATCGGGAGGTCTTGCTGGACTTGTTTTACCATTGTCGAAATGTCTTGTGCACCGGGATTCCGAGTCTAATCGGGTTGTCCCTTAGATAAGGGGTTTTTACCTCTGCTGATCATGAGAGCTTGTGATGGGCTAAGTTGGGACACCCCTGCAGGGTTATGATCTTTTGAAAGCTGTGTCCGCGGTTATGTGACAGATTGGAATTTGTTAATATCCAGTTCTAGAAAACTTGACAGAGGATTCGAAATAAAATACACCAACGTGAGTAACCGTGACTGTCTCTTTTCACTTTGAGAAGAGAACACGGTGGGGTTATGTTTGACTCGTAGGTAGTTCAAGATCATTTAGCGATCATTACTAGTTTGTGACCGTTTGCGTAGATGCTCATCTTATTCTTGTACTCGTAAGTTAGCCACCATACATATGTTTAGCCGTTGTTGCAACCTCACCACTTACCCTCTCCATACCCATTGAGCTTTGCTAGTCTTGATACCCATGGTTATGGGATTGATGAGTCCTCGTGGCTCACAGTTACTACAACAGCTGTTGCAGGTGCAGGTTTCTGATGACTTGACGTGAGAGCGTTGTTTACTTGTGTTGGAGTTCTTCCTTCTTATTCTTCGTCGGTCTTGGGATAGGTTCCCGGTCAGCAGCCTGGGATAGCAGGATGGATGTCGTGTGCTTTTCATGTTTTCATTTGTAGCCGGATGTTCTTGTGTATGTAGTGTTGTATTCATGTGGCTCTTGTATGACTTGTATGTATCCCCAACTATTTATGTAATGGTACGATGTAATGATATCCATCTTGCTAAGCGTCCGAAATGCGGCTGTGCCCCAATCACGAGTTCATCACGTGATCGGGGTAGAATCGCATCTTGGGCGTGACATCGTGAACTTGGCGAGCATACTTACGCTTGACATGATGATCGGTGGAGACCCTAGACAGGAGTACTGTGATTCCGTCAAGATTGCCAATACGTTTATGTCCTACAAGTGCACATGGCTATGTAGCAATTTTGTGACCAGTAAGGTTTGTCGATCCCACGGGGAGCGAATAAGATGTCACCACAATCCAAACAACTGCGTTGTCACTAACACAACCACACTCACACCCAAACATGAGTGTGGAAATAGCTCACTTGAGTAGGTTGCAGGGGAAAGGTAAAAACTAGAAATTAAACTAAACTAGAGAGAATGAAAAATAAATACTAAACTAAGCAAAAGAAAAAAAAAAGAAGTATGTGATTTTTTAGATGAGATTACTGGCATCTAGGTACGACCTCGTTCGGGAATGGAGTTAGGGTATTATGACTATGGCATGTTGTGACTAAGTCATCACCTGCATTATAGGATACGGTGGTCTACTTCTGGTAGGCGGTCCCTCACATAACATTATCTCTCAAGACGTGTTGTTAAGATAACTCATCCATTCTACTTCTTATCCCATACCCGAGGCAGCTAACGCAAAGATATTAAGGTCCTTGTGGTTTCAAGACCGGACAAATGCATTAGATTCTATGGAAAACCGTGCTCCTAGATTAATTGTGTTCCCCTCAAGATATCTGCACCTGTCATGTCACAGGTTAATCGGTCTGCACAACCATCTATACACTTCATGTGTGTCTTGGGGAGTTGGATGTCTCCATCTACGCCAATGGATAGGACATCTTTCTTCACTAAGTTACCGAAGGTAAATATGTAACACGAAGGAACACTCATAATTAGACAACACATATCAAATAACCACTTATTAATCGACCGACCCATAGCCAACAATTACTCAAATAATATCACATATAAAGGGGGTTCAAGAGTTGTTACAACTCATCACGGAGACCATGATGGAGGAGGAAGAAGGGATGGTGATGGTGGTGATGATGGCTACGTCGCGGATCGTGATGGTTGAAAGAACATGCGGTGCCCCCATGTTTGGTTTTGGTAATTGATGACAATCTCTATAAACTAATGGTTGCCTTAAGTTATATTTGAAGGATTTGTCCATAGGATTTTCTTGGAGTCCATTTGTTGGTTTCAAGGAGAGTTTGTAATGACCAAGGTGCTATTCAAGGAATTACCTAAAGATTAGTCATGTGAGAGGTTGATCAAGACTAAGTCAAAGAGTTAATCAAGTTGATCAACACACAAAGCGTAGAAGATGTACCCAGAGGGATCAAGCGATCCCATGGTATGGTAAGCATTGTCAATTACGCTTTGTGTACTAACCGGCCATGGTCTTCGTGAGAGTTCTTTGTGGGGTTAGGTTGCGGTGTGCAAGTTTAAGTGAAGCATCATGAAGAGGGCAAGTGCTTGAAGCTTGTTGTCCATTGTGGTGAAAATGGACGTATAAAGATGTGCCGAAGAGTGGCTCACCCATAGTGGAGTATGGGGAGCAATCTACTAGTCTTCACTCAGCCAACGCAATCACGAAAGGTGGTCCAACTGGAGGAAGTCAAGATCGTCTACATGTAGCTCAAGTGGACTTTGTTCAAGGCAAATGTTTTCCCTCGATAGGTTTTCTATTTTACCGGTCTCATGGTGGTAGTTGAGAGACCAGGTTATAGGATTGATTGCCATACTATCAGGGGGGCTCTCATCTGAGTAGCTTGATCGTATCGTTTGTAGAGAGCTCAAACCATTGCATGCTTGCATCATCTTTCTTGGTTCTTGTTTGGTTTTTCTCCTTGTGAGATTTGGAGCTCTTGGTCATCTGAAAGGACATGTGGTGCCCCCATGTGTGATTTTGGTAATTGATGACATTCTCTATGGACTAATGGTTGCATCGAGTTATACTTGAAGGATTTGTCCATAGGCCCTTCTTGAAGTCCATGTGTTAGTCTCAAGGAGTTTATGAGTTGACCAAGGTGCTATTAAGGAATTATCCAAAGATTGGTCATGTGAGTATGTATTGAGCTTATTGCAAGCATTTCTTGAAGAAGAAGATTTTGCGATCATTCATGTTTACCTTCAAGACATCATCCAAATGAAGAGAGTTGGAAGGAGTCAACGTTGATCAAAACTAAGTACAGAGAGTGATTCAAGTTGATATTCACACAAAGCGTAGATAATACATCGAGTGAAATCAAGTGATCTAACGGTTTGGTAAGCATTGTCCATTGTGCTTTGTGTACTAATCTATGGTCTTTGTGAGAGTTCTATGTGGTGTTAGGTTTGCTTCCATGGGCTTGTGTCAAGAGGAAGGTCACATACAACCCATGGAGGATGACATCAAAGCAAGGTTGTGTTGTGCAAGTTCAAGTGGAGCATCATGAAAAAATCATGCTTGTAGCTGGCCGTCCATTGTGGTGACACTGGACTTGTGAAGGTGTGCCGAAGTGTGACTCACCCATAGTAGAGTATGGGGGAGCAATCAACTAGCCTTCATCGAGCCAACGCAATCACGAAAGGTGGTCCAACTTGAGGGAGTGAAGATCGTCATCATCTAGCTCAAGTGGACTTCGTGCAAGGCAAAGGTTTGCCCTTGATAGGTTTTCTATTTTACCAGTCTCATGGTGATATTTTGGAGACCGGGTTATAGGATCGATAGCCGTACCATCAAGGTGGGGGGGCTCTCAAGTGAGTAGCTTGATCGCATCATTCGTCGAGAGCTCAAACCATTGCATCCTTGCATCATAATTCTTTATTATTATTTATATTTTCTCTTGTTAAGGTTTTAGAGCTTGTGGTTATCTTCGCGACAAGCTCTAGTACATCGAAAATGGATTTCATATGCTTCTTCTATTGCGTTTTCGGTGTTGGAGGTTTTACCGGTCTCTTTCGGGGAAGGCTTCTCACCATTTTCTTATGGGCCTTTTCTAATTTGCTTCTTATTGTTATTTCTATCAAGATTGTGTTAGGCCATGATCTTAGCTTCCAACAAACTTGGTTTCGTTGAATTCGGAGTCCGTTTGCAGAAGTTGTGTCAGTTTTGGTGTCCTCAAAAAGGCTACATCGGTACTACAGCTCATGGGAGTGGCACTGCCGCTTGGAGGGGATGTGATTTTTTACTTCTGCGGCTACTTCCGCTCCAGACAAAAAACTTGTCATAAATCCAGCGGTGGTAGGCACGGATGTATTTTTTAGTACCGCTCGCAAGCAGTAGTACTGCTACCCTTAGTGGTAGTACCGTGAGGACAAGCGGTAGTACCGCTCCAATGGTTCTACTGGCCTTTTGCCTCCTCGCTGTTGTTTTTCAAAGGGCTACTGCCGCCCTAGCGGTAGTACCACTTAGTGCGGGCTGTGAGCATAACAGTTGGATTTTTTTCACCTATAAAAGGGGGTCTTCTTCCCCAATGAACCTTATCTCTTGAGCTCGTGTTCTTCCCCCATTGTTGACCTTCTTCGAGCTTGCTATCTCTCAATCCCTCGATGGATTCTTTCTAGTTTAATTTTGGGGGGGGAGAGGAGATCTAGATCCACATTTCCACCAATCACTTTCTCCTCTATGTGAGGGGAACCCCTTGGATCTAGATCTTGGAGTTCTTGGTGTTCTCCTTCTCGTTCTTCCTCTCATCTTCCTCCCTGGCATTAGTTGCTTTGGTGGGATTTGGGAGAGAAGTACTTGGGCACTCCGTGTGCCCTTGCCATTGCATTTGGCGCATTGGTTTGAGTTCTCCACGGTGATACGTGGACGTTACAAGTTGATCAGCTTATTACTCTTGGGTGCTTGGTACCCTTGAGCTTCTTCCTCTTGGGTGCTTGGGCGCCCTAGACGGTTGAGGTCACCTCGGAGCCATATTCCATTGTGGTGAAGCTTTGTGGTGTCGTTGGGAGCCTCAAATTAAGTTGTGGAGATAGCCCCAACCTTGGTGGCGTTCGGAGCTCAATAATTGTGGTGTGAAGCTCCGGGCAAGCGTCGGGGGTCTCCAATTAGGTTGTGGAGATCGCCCCGAACAATTTGTACGGGTACGGTGACCGCCCTCAAGGGTCCCTTAGTGGAATCACGACATCTTGCATTGTGCGAGGGCGTGAGGAGATTACAGTGTCCCTAGTGGCTTCTTGGGGAGCATTGTGCCTTCACACCACTCCAAACGGAGATTAGCATCCGCAAGGGTGTGAACTTCGGGATACATCGTCATCTCCGCATGCCTCGATTATCTCTTACCCGAGCCCTTTACTTATGCACTTTACTTTGTGATAGCCATATTGTTTCTTGCTATATATCTTGCTATCACCTAGTTGTTTATCGTGCTTAGCATAAGTTGTTGGTGCACATAGGTGAGCCTAGTTGTTGTAGGTTTTGTGCTTGACAAATTAACCGCTAGGTTTATTTTGCATTTGTTCAAGCCTGAACCGTAATTATTTTAAAGTGCCTATTCACCCCCCCCCTCTAGGCAACATCCACGATCTTTCATCATCTTCATGACAAGCTCGTTTAATCGAAAACGGAGTTCACATGCATCTTTTATGATGTTTTCTATGTTGGAGGTTATGCCGATTCTTCACTCTGATGGAGGGTTCAGTCCTCTATATCTTAGGCATACCTCCCCTACCTCTTCTTACTATAACCAACACGCTTGAGTTTACTCAACTCAGAGCTCATTTGAAGAAGTTATGGCAGTTTTGGTTTTATTGTATCCTTCTGTCGTCTTTGGCTGTGATGTGGAAGGCAGCAGGCGGTTGTAGCTGTGTGGCGTGCGGTAGTACTGCTCAAGGGAGCAGTAGTACCGCTCCCTATGAGTGGTAGTACCGCTGCCTCCAGCCCTGGCGCTGATGCATGCAGAAGTAGGCGCGGATGTAATTTTTTACATCTGCCCTTTCGCGGTAGTACCGCGTCGTTTGTCTGGTACTACCGTGCCAGACTTTTGCAAGGTTTCAACCTCAGCGGAAGTTGTTACAGAAGTAATTTACTTCCGTGTATTTCCGGTGCCAGTTGATTCCTGTCGTACGGTAGTACCGTAGGGGCGCGAGGTAGTACCGCTCCGGCGGTTCTACCGCTCATTGCCCTCATCTGGTCACTACCGCGCAAGCGGTAGTACCACACCTTGCAGCAGTATTACCGCAACCCTGTGCGGTATGTGCGGTAGTACCGCGTCGCGCGGGCTGAGAGAGGGGATAACGGTTAGATTTTTCTCCTCCTATAAAAGGGGGCCTTCTTCCCCATTGAGCCACATACCTTGAGCTCGTGTTCTTCCTGCATTGTTGACCTTCTTCGAGCTTGCTATTGCTCAATCCCTCCATGGATTCTTGCTAGTTTGGGGGGGGGGGGTGGAGAGGAGATCTAGATCCACATTTCCACCAATCACTTTCTCCTCTATGTGAGGGGAACCCCTTGGATCTAGATCTTAGAGTTCTTGGTGTTCTCCTTCTTGTTCCTCCTCTCATTTTCCTCCCTAGCATTAGTTGCTTTGGTGGGATTTGGGAGAGAAGGACTTGGGCACTCTGTTGTAGGGTGAAACCCTAGGGGGATTTTTTCACACTTGGAGGGGGAAAGAGAGGAAGAACACACAAGACACAAATCTCTCAAAACAAACCCAATATCACATCCACTAGAGTAGCATACAAGAGATCCACAAGATTACAAGATCAATCCAAGGAAACAAGCACAAAGGTAAGGTTCTTCCCACTCCTAGAGAAGGTGAGGTCTTGATGATCTTCTCCCTTGGGAGGTCTTGGAATCCACAAGGATTCTTCTCTCTTGGGAGGTCTTCATCTCCTAGAGGAGGGGATACAAGGAGCAAAGCTCTCAAGGTCTCTCAATATCTTTGCTGCCCCCCAAAAGATGTGGAGGAGGTCTATTTATAGTTTATGTCACGAAGGTATAAGAGGGGGAAAGGGGTACATGGCCAAAGGCCGAAGGCTGCGCGCAGGCAGGACGGTAGTATGGGAACCTCGGGTGGTAGTACCGCTTGCCGGGGGTAGTACCGCTTATGGAGCGGTAGTACCGCTTGCTCCGGACTGGGCAGGTGCGGTAGTACCGCTCTGGAGCGATAGTACCGCTCGTTCCGGGCTGGGCAGGTCTTCATTCGCTTCCACGTGATCATCTCCTTGGTAACTAAGAATGCACAACATCTCCTTGTAAGGTAGAACCCAATTCTCATGCAAACCCGAACGAAGCTCGAAGAGGAAAGAATTCACCTCGTTCTCGATAGCGCGTGCACATGCTCTAGTCATTGGTCCCTTGAGTGCTTGTGCTGGTGACGGAGTGTCCATGGGGATGCTCGCCGGATGCTCCGCATCATCTCCCCCCCTTGGGGGAGATCCATCCACGGATCGTGCTCTTCATCACCATGGTATTTGGCCAAGTCTTTCACATTGGAGATGTCGCTTATGTTGTACTTGTCACGTGGGATGTCGATCTTGTATGCATTGTCGTTGTAGCGTGCTAGCACCTTGAATGGTCCGTCGACTCGTGGAAGAAGCTTGGATTTGCGTTCCTTGGGGAAGCGGTCTTTGCGAAGGTGTAGCCAAATGAGATCACCCGGATGGAACACCATTGGTGCTCTGTTGGTGTTGAGCTTGATGGCGCGGCGTTGGACTTGACGCTCGGTCGTGGAACGTGTTTCTCTTCAGGTGGGCTGCTCTTGCACTTGCGTCCATGTCGGCTCGTTCTTGAAGCGGGAGAGGAAGGATGTCCAACGGTGACAATGGATTGAAGCCGTAAGCAACCTCGAAGGGGGACTTGTCGGTTGTAGAGTGTCTCGCGCGATTGTAGGCGTACTCGGCGATGGGTAGGCACTCCTCCCACTCCTTGATGTTCTTCTTGATCAACACACGTAGGAGAGTTGCAAGCGTCCGGTTGGTGACTTCAGTTTGGCCATCTGTTTGAGGGTGGTATGTCATGGAGAATAGTAACTTGATGCCGAGCTTGGCGCATAGAGTCTTCCAGAAGTAGCTCAAGAACTTGACGTCACGGTCCGAGACAATCGTCTTGGGCACTCCATGTAGGCGCAAGATTTCCCTACAAAAGAGAGTAGCGATATGTGAAGCATCGTCTATCTTGTGACAAGGAATGAAATGTGCCATCTTGGAAAATCTATCCACAACAGCGAATACGGAATCCTATCCATTGCGAGTTCTAGGTAATCCAAGAATGAAATCCATGCTAATGTCTTCCCATGGATGGAAAGGAATAGGAAGTGGCATGTGAAGACCATGGGATTGAGCTTTTGACTTAGCTTTGCGGCATGTAGAGCACCGGTTGGTGAAGCAAGAGACGTCACGGAACATCTTGGGCCAAAAGTAGTTCTTGAAGAGCGTAGCAAATGTCTTGTCGCGACCAAAGTGTCCCATGAGCCTTCCTCCGTGAGATTCCTGCAAAAGGAGCAAACAAAGCGAAGACTCGGGAATGCAAAGTTTGTTAGCTTTCATGAGATATCCATCCTTTATGTAGTATCGTTCCCAAGAAGTATGTGCTACACATTTGGCATAAGGAATTGCAAAGAAAACATCATGCTCATATAAGTCTTTTATGTGCTCAAAGCCAATAACATTCAACTCAAGTTTGGTAACAAGCATGCATTTGCGGGAAAGCGCATCCGCCACGACATTTTCTTTGCCTTTGATGTATTTGATGACATAGGGAAAAGACTCAATGAATTCACTCCACTTAGCATGACGCTTGTTTAATTTCGTTTGGCCCTTGCGATACTTGAGCGTCTCATGGTCCGTGTGGAGAATAAATTCATGGGGTCGAAGATAGTGTTCCCAAACACGCAAAACTCTCACCAAGGCATAGATCTCTTTATCATATATGGGGTAGTTAAGTTGTGCTCCGGATAGTTTTTCACTAAAATACGCAATCGGACGCTTTTCTTGCATTAACACGCCTCCTATACCGGTACCACTAGCGTCACAATGTATCTCAAACGGTTTGTCAAAGTTCGGTAGGGCAAGAAGTGGTGTGTGTGTAAGCAAATTTTAAGTTCATTGAACGCGGTGTCTTGCGAGGGACCCCAAATGAAGGGTGTGTTCTTCTTGCTCAAGGCGTGTAAGGGCATAGCAGTTGTGCTAAAGTCCTTCACAAAGCGTCGATAGAAACCGGCTAAACCAAGAAAGCTATGCACTTGTTGAAGGTTCGTTGGTTGAGGCCAAGTTTTAATTGCTTCAATTTTAGTTTCATCAACGTGAACACCTTGAGAAGACACGACAAATCCTAGAAAAACAACTTTATCAACACCAAAAGTGCATTTCTCCATATTAGCATATAATTGTTGTTTCCGAAGGGTTTGCAAAACCATACGGATGTGGTTGACATGTTCCTCAAGCGATTTGCTAAAGACTAGGATGTCATCAAAGTAAACCACTACAAAGACGCCGATATAAGGTCGGAGAACGAAATGCATAAGACGCATGAAAGAGCCGGGCGCTTCCGATAAGCCCATTGGCATGACTAACCACTCATATAACCCAAACTTGGTTTTGAAAGCTGTTTTCCACTCATCACCCTCTTGAATGCGAATTTGGTAATAACCACTTTTAAGATCAATTTTGGAAAAGATGGTGGCACCACATAATTCATCAAGCATGTCATCTAGGCGTGGAATAGGGTGACGGTATCTAACGGTGATAGCGTTTATCGGACGACAATCGGAGCACATGCGAAAACTTACATCTTTCTTAGGCACTAGAATAACTGGAACGGCACAAGGGCTTAAGCTTTCACGTACATGACCTTTGTCGATGAGTTGTTGTACTTGACGTTGTATCTCCCTTGTTTCCTCCGGGTTGACGCGGTAAGGAGCTTTGTTCGGGAGTGCTGCGCCGGGTACGAGGTCGATGCGGTGTTCGATGCCGCGAAGTGGAGGTAGACCCGGTGGTAACTCATCGGGAAAGACGTCCGAAAATTCCTGCAACAATTGAGACAACACAAAAGGTGGAGGAGGTGAATTGTTAGAAGGTTTGGCTTCCCCTTTGCATAGAAGCACAAGGTGAAAGACGCTCGAAGGGTTCTCACACACTTCTCTCATCTCACTTTTGGTGGCTAGGAGGACTAAGTTTTTCTCTCTTGGTGACGAGGCGCTCAATTTTGGCTTGTGGCTCTCACTTTCTTTTTGTTGGATCACTCTCTGGCTAGGATCTCCATGATGGGTGGGTGCTTGCTTATCGGCGATCACTTGGCTTGGTGACATGGGTCGAAGCACATATTCCTTGCCGTTCATCTTGAAGCTATAGTAGTTGGTTCGTCCGTTGTGGATGACTCCACGGTCAAATTGCCAAGGTCGTCCCAAGAGAAGATGGCACACCGTCATGGGAATGACATCACACTCCAAGGTGTCCTCGTAGGCGCCGATCTTGAAATAAACTTGTACCGTGTGCTCCACTTGAATGGTGCCGGAGTCGCTCAACCATTGTACCTTGTATGGACGAGGGTGTTTCTTCTTGACCAATTGGAGCTTAGAACATAGCTCGTCGCTTGCCAAGTTGTGACAACTTCGTCCGTCGATGATGACCTTCACGGAACGTCCGTTGATGCCGGCCTTTGTGTGGAAGATATGGCATCGTTGGTCTTCATCTTGATGGTGTTGGAGAGTCAAGACCTTGGATACCATGAGAGAGGGACTTGAATCGTTGTCACAAAACACTTGATCATCTTCATCTTCGTTGATGCACCGGTGCATGGCCACGTGATCAATGGCTTCCACTTCGTCTTCACTCATCGAGTCATATGTGCCGTCGTCGTTGAAGATCATGGTTCTCTTGTTGGTGCAGTCGAAGGACTTGTGGCCTCAGCCACCACATGTGAAGCACTTGAAGGAACTAGTCTTCACGGGGTCGTATGTCGGTGCCGAAGGTGAGGGAGTTTTGGGTTTGTAGGTGCTTGCCGGAGAACGAGTCGGGGAAGGTGTAGGTTTCTTGGAACTTGACTTGTCGCCGGTACTTGGTGATGCTCTAGTTGAGGAAGGAGGTGCCGAAGTCGCGAGAGCTTGAGAGAAGGAACCGCAGGTCTTGGACGAGTATTTGGCGTATTTGAAGTCATCCTGGACTTGTCGCTCGGCCTTTGGATGCTTGATGAACTAGCTCAAGAAGGTTGGAGTATGGTTGGAAGTCGGCAATCCGCTTGATTGGGTGATTGAGGCCGTTCAAGAAGCGTGCCATGGTTTGCTCGTCATCTTCCTTGACGTTGGCTCGTATCATGGCAATCTCCATTTCTTGGTAGTATTCCTCCACCGTCTTCGTGCCTTGTTTGAGAAGTTGCAACTTCTTGAAGAGATCACGGATGTAGTGTGTAGGCACGAAGCGAGCTCTCATGACATTCTTCATTTCCGTCCAAGTTGTGATTGGTGGTTCGCCTCTTGTATGTCGTCGCTTGATCGTTTGTTCCCACCAAATGAGGACATAGTCTTGAAACTCGAGAGAGGCCATGGCAATCTTCTTCTCTTCTTCGAAGTTGTGGAGGCGGAATATCTTGTCGACCTTCAATGCCCATGAGAGGTATTCCTCGGGATCGTTGCTTTCGGAGAACTTGGGCATAGTGAACTTAAGCTTGCCGAAGCGTTGTTCTTCGTCATGTTGATGATGGTGGTGTCGCTCATGACGATGTGGTCGCTCCGCGAAAGCGTGCTCCTCACGATGGTCTTGTCGGTGGTGGCGCGACACGTCGTTCCCATTTCGTCGCTCTTGCTCCGCTTCGCAATGAGCGGCTTCCTCTTGTCACTCTTGATGAAGTGCTTCTTGTTGACGTACTTGGCGGTTGCGGTCGGCAAAGATGCGCGTGGAGTCACGAAGAGCTTGTTGTGTGTTGTGTGCTTGATCGTCACGCCGTTCTTGTGCTTGCCGGATTGCATCGTCATCTTCACGTACTTTATGTGGGCGTTGTTGCTCTTGGCGGCGCCCTTGCTCATGTGCTCGAACTCGAGCTCGTAACCCATTGCCATGGAATGGATTGCCTGGAGATTGTCGATCTTGATTGACGAATTGTTGAGCTTGATGAGGCCGTGGAGGACTTGCATCCGAGGAAGAGTAAGCCGAAGAGTGGTCGCTTGAGCGTCGACTTAAATGGCACCGTCTTGATGAAGAAGGCGGAGACGTGCGGTTCACCAAGATGTGGCGGAACTCTTGCATTTGTGTGTGAAAGTCGGAAGCGAGTTGCTCGATGCAGTCGCCCAAAGCTTCGCTCTCTTGGTGAAGAGCTCATTGGACACCGAAAAGGTGATTCTTGGTGACGTAGGCCGGTGCTTCCACTAGATGCTCATCGATCGGGTCGGTAGAAGAACTTGGCATATCCATCATGTAAGGTGGACGTGAGTAGGAAAATGAGAGAACAATACCAAGGTTACCTCTTCCGAAGATTAAAAATGTAACAAGTTTCACTCAATGAAATGCCACAATAGTAGAATTGGAACCAGGTTTGTTCCTCACACCTACAAGTAAAAAGGCTTATGGAGTAGCTTGGTTAGGATGGTGGCAAAATTTCAAACAAAGTGTTAGTCAAGATATCGATAAGTTCGACAAGGTTCACAAAAATGCACGTAAAGCAAATAGATCAAAGCCAAGAGTATCACTAGGAACACACGCACGGAAGATAGATGGGATCCGCACAACCAAGGGTGAGCGCAAAAATGTGAGTGATCACGTAAAATGCTCTTGTTGTGCGAATGCTAGAGAGATGCTAGCTCGATTGCTCAAATGGGCGAGATACGCTTTGTGCACCAACCTATGAGAGAAATGAAAGTGCGGTATATCAACTAGAGGGGGGTGAATAGGCAATTTTTATGAAATGCTTCTAAACATGGTAGTTTTGAAGACAAATGATAAACTCAATCCTATTAGTATGCAGCGGAAAGTGGACTACACTAGATAAGCCATAGTCATGTATTCAATGAAGTGAGAGCTCGAAGACTAATAGCAGCTAGGCAGTAGGGATCATGATGGAAGAAGGAATGAAGCCAATCACAACAACTAGATACTCAGTGAAGTCAATCAGATAAGGCAAGCATGCAATGACTTCACAACATAGATCAGTAAGTAAAGGTAAGGAGAGGATAGAACCAGTAGCTCGGGGAAGACAGTGATTTTTTGGACCAGTTCCAGTTGATGTGACAACTGTACATCTGGTTAGGGAGGCTGAGATTTAACTCAGAAGACCGCGTCTTCACCTTGTTCCCCTTGAGCTAAGGACACCTAGTCCTCGCCCAATCACTCTGGTAAGTCTTCAAGGTAGACTTCCAAACCTTCACAGACTTCGTTCACCGGCGATCCACAATGACTCTTGGATGCTCAGAACGCGACGCCTAACCGGCTGGAGGAAACACAGTCCTCAAGTGTAATAAGTCTTTAGGTCACACAGACAGAAAGACTTCAGTGATGCCTAACACTCTTTGCCTCTGGGTGTTTGGGCTTTGTCCTCGCAAGGATTTCTCTCTCAAATGCTTCGGAGGTGGGTTGCTCTCAAACGACAAAAGCCGTGCAATAACTCTGAGCAGCCACCAATTTATGGTGTAGGGGTGGGCTATTTATAGCCACTAGGCAACCCGACCTGATTTGTCCGAAGTGACCCTGGGTCACTAAGGAACTGGCACGTGTTCCAACGGTCAGATTTCAAACACACACGGCAACTTTACTTGAGCTACAAGTAAAGCTGACTCATCCGACTCTGGATAAGATTTGCTCTCATAGTCTTCGCTCGAAGACATAGGATTTGGTTGAGCATCACTTCAGTCACTCTGACTTAGTTCACTTGGACCCCACTTAACAGTACGGTGGTTCCTATGACTCAACAAAGAAGAAAAGGAAACAACGAAACATCTCCGTCTTCGCTCTCCATAGTATTCACACAATGTCTTCTCATGTCATAGTCTTCAATATGATTACCTTCAACAACCTCTCGCCTGATGAGGTGATATGGTGAAGGTGCCTCCTTGTAGCTGGCGTTGACTTGGTCTTCTCTTGTCTCTTTAATCATGACGATCCCTTGTGCCTCCTGGGACGTCGAGGGTACCAGGTAGGCAATCCATATGTAATGACAATAACAAGGCATAATAGAGGTCCAACATGTCGGTTTCGTTGATGAAAACATCGACACCAAGAGCGGGGGACGAAGAGAACCATTTTCCTGCTCACTATAGTGAGGCGGACCAAATGGCAAGGTTCTCATCCACCGGTGGTTGCCGATACAACAACGGTAGTGACAGGATCACTCTATTAGCGATGCATATCATGATTTTGCATAACCTATACCCTGGTCATTTGTAGGCCAAGGTTGCACCATCTTGGGGGCTCTTGTCAAGGGTGTCACCATCTTCTGGGTCTTCATGTCCTCATCCATCGAGGATGTAACTTCCGTTGGTATCGTCTTGTTGTGGTGTCGTCAATCTTGCGTGCAAAAGTGGTGGGTGAGTGTTTGGCAAGGTGCACTCCACGAGGATTACAGAAAATCCAGTGGTCTGGGGCATAAGGGTTCTAGCGACCAAGGTTTTGAAGGGGAAGAGATCAAGTATAGCCTAATTTTCGAAAAACTGAGAAGGGAAGAGAAGTATAGATAGTTTTGAAACCTAGTAATAGTTTTGAAAATAGCTTTACCCTAACTAACGACCATGCTAACTAAGGCTTCCTACAGTCAGGATGGCTCTGATACCAGCTCTGTGGGGACCCCGACTCGTAAGTCGTGATCACCGAATGCACGTGTACAGTGATCCCAGAGATCAATGCTCACTGAAGACACAGAAGCTGAATAACAAGAGTCTTACATCCATACATACCGTATTACACAAATAGGACCATAATGGTCAAGTCTTGAATATATCATCGCAGCGGAAATCTTCAAAGACAACTGGGACCCATGCCATTTGCCTTAACCCTACAGGCATTCTGACTGGGAAGCGTCCAAGCTCGCATGCTCGTCACTAAGAAATCTTCATCATAACCTGTTCTCTCCTGCCTGGCCAATAAAATAACCAGTGGCAAGCCAATGAGTACATTGAATGTACTCGCAAGCAACCCAAGTGTGATAACAGAATAATTATGCAAGGCTCTATTGCTAGGTTGGCAGTTTTGCGGAAAGCTAGTTTTTCATATGCAAGTATGATCAACATATAACATGGATATGCATGTGTCTGTAACAAGTATCAGGAGGTCACAGACATCAATATCGAGAAAGAGTTGCAATCAACTCATGTTCAAGCTCATTGAGACTTTCTCACAATCACATCAACAATATCTCTGAATCGTGTTGTTTCCCAGAAACTTATGGACATAGTCTAAGTAGCACCACCCAACTGTCCTTGACCGCGGACACGGCTATTCGAATAGTTTGACACTCTGCAGAGGTTGCACACTTTACCCACAAGATCCGGGGAACTTTCGTGTCATCCACGACCCGCGGTACCTCAAGTACCCGGGGTAAGCACCCGATCACTACCTTTCCCTAGACGACACTAACATAGAGTCCACTCGATTGGTAGTAGCCCCGTGCCAAACATTTTACATCTCAAGGTTTGTTGAGACTCACTCCGTATTCATCACATATCACAAGCACGGGGTACCAACGGTGTGTCCGGTGCCCTGTGAAAACAGTCATGGACGCCTATCCAAGCACGACCCCGTCCCGAGAGTGACCTCATGTCACCCCCGTCACTAGTAATGCGGGCACCATGCTAGTATCGACCTAGGTAATCAATAATGCCCTTTCCCATGTAAGGGTAGAGTGGTTGCGCATGTTTGGTTGGGACGGTAGTCACACATAAATCTAATCCATCTCTGTAAACAACACTCTCAACAAGCCTCGGCACACTACTTCTTCACCAAGCAGTGCCCTAGCTCCTCATCAACTCCCAGGGGCATTAGTGGCACCCACTGGGTCATTTGCAAGTATGTCAGACCACACTTGTTTCACTCAATGCATAACCCCGACCCATTTTGCGTAGCCAACTACTATAACATACATCTATCTACTCCCACCCACATAACCCTCATAGGAAGGTAGGGTCATGTTTGATGCAAGTTTCAACAGTAAAGTAACAGGGGTAGCAACCAAAGTGGTTTCCACCTCAACATGATTTCGATGCATTGAATATAAAGGTGCTATGAGACATGCATAAAAAGGTTTCTCGAACATGGTCAAAGGGCTGCTTGCCTTATTCTTCCGAGTCTTCAAATCTTCTGGTCCATCTCCGAGTACTCCGCTTATTACGTCAACTAACGATGGAAACAATCATAATAAGCAACACAACAAGGCAAAAATAAAAGTGCTCTAAAAATAGGAGTTGGACTTTTCTAGGATACCTCTGGTCATATTAGAAATGACCAAGGTGGTTTCATAGGTATTGGATAAATGGGTGATTTGGAACATTCCAATATGATGGAACCAAAGGGTTTATGGATTTGGAAGAAGTATACAGAAATAATTCCTTGAATGATGAGAAAAGGTACCCATCATCAAGTCATGATTTTAGAAGCATTTAGGAGTTGGTTTCACTGGATTTGGATTTGAAATGAATTTCCTAGGATTTTGCAAAGCTGATAAATATGAAGAAATGGCTTAATATTGGGTGGGGTACAGAAACTATTATTAAAAATGTTCCAAAACTAAGTTTGGACATGACAAGCATCTAGGAACTTGAATCACTGTATTTGGGTCAAAAATGAGCTCTCTGTGATTTTCTAAAGTTCATCACAGAAAATGAAATATGGGTATTTGATAAATATGTGTGAAGGAAAAGTCTCTGGAATAATGTGCATGTAGCACCAACAGATAGAGCATGATTTATGGAGTCATAGGAAATTTGAATCATGCAATTTGGAGTTCATATGAATTATCTAGGCATTTTTGAAGTTGACAGAATAAAGAAAAGGAAAAAGGGAATAAGGGTTCAACCTTATATAGTGTGCAGGGCGAGGGATAGCTAGCGGGCCGGCCCAGCGGCTCGGCTGCTCGCGTGCAGAGGGGGGCCACGCCGGAGGCATCTTTCGGGGATGCGCTTCCGCGCGGGGGAGGCGGGCTGGCCGAAGCCGCCTCCACTTAAACGGGTGGGCCTGGCCCCCAGGGTCGCTAACCTGCGGGTCCCTCCCGCAGGGTCATCCCCTACCTCCCGCGCCCGCGACGGAGGGGCTGGTTGCCGCGGCTGCGCGCCGGCCGGCGCCCGTCCCCGGCGGCAGGGGCCACCTCTGGCCAGGCCGAGGCCACCGGAGAGTTCCTCGGGGAGCGGCGCGTCGGGGAAGCCCCTTGGGGCGGCAGGGGAGGAGCCGGAGCACCACCTTCACCTGACCATGGCGGCGGCCTCGTCGGTTGATGGTGGAGCGGGCACCATAGGGCACCGGAGCAGGAGATAGAGAGTGGGGGAGCTCCGCCGGTCTGCTGTGGTTCTCCTGGTGGCCAAGGAAGAGGAGGAGAGGCCCTGGTTCACCAGTGCCGGGCAGAGTCCGACGGCGGCTTGCCGGCCATGGAGGGGCAAAGAGGCCATGGGAGGAGGAGTGGGGTGGTCCAAGAGGATCAGGAGAGGGAGAGGGAGTCCATCGGGGCCGCGAGGGGGCTCGGGGCGGCCTATAAATAGGTGAGCGCCGGTCCACCGAACACGCGTGCGCCGGCGAGGCCCTTGCTGTCGTTGCAAGCCACGGGGGCACCAGCGGGCATGTCCAGGGCGTTCTTGGAGCTGGTCCACGCCTAAAGGAAGAGAGAGGAGGAGCGGGGAGGCGCCAGAGAGGCCGCGCGTGCGAGGTCGTTCACTGGTGCTCAGGGTCGGCCGGTGCGCGTGCGAGCAGGGGTGAGGGAGGAGGAGAGAGGAGGGGGCCGACCGCCCGGCGTGTTGCGGACGTCGAGGCCTCCTCGGGGGACACGAGGGGGAGGCCCGATGCTGTCGGAAGCAGCCGATTGGGGGCGGCTACAGTGCGGGAGCGCACTGTAGCACGCTCCAGAGCATGCGTTTGGCTGACATGGTCGTGACCTCGCCGCTCTGGTCGTGTCCAACAAGCCAAAGGTTGTCTAGAAGGTCAGAAGTGGAGTAAAGAAATGGCATGTGGCCTTGGATGCTCCAGGGAACCACTGGGATGAGGAGGGAGGTGAAGGAGAGGGAGTTTACTGCTGTCCAGGAGAGTGAATTGGGGTTTTACCCCCTTCCAATAATTGGGCTAAGGCAGAGGAGAGTTACTGGAGGTAGAATAGGACTAGGGGAAGCTGTGGTAAGAATTTGAGGTAGAGGGAAATAGTAAAAGTGATCAAGACACTGGTTTAAGAAAAATGACAGAAGGTGTTTGATCAGGTTTTGGGGAGGCAAATGACTTCCACTTGGCATGGGACTTAACAGGATCAAATGCCACATATAATTAGGCCCCTACACCAAATTTGAGCTCATTTGGGCAAAGTGGCCAATGTAACTTTGGTGAACCCTAGAAATCAACAAAAATGGTTTCACCATGTTTGAGTCAAGCAAATCATCTCCCCTTGATGCACCACTTGGTGTAGCATCATCATTTGGGGTTATGAACATGCCCACAAAGTTTGAGGCTCCAGATAAAAAGTTGACAATGTAAAGTTGTTCAAATTTGAATTTGAACAGAAGTGGTTTTGGGGTGATCTGATCAAGTTGCTCTATTCCAAATCTTGTGCCATTTGGTCTAGATGCATTATTAGGCCATTCTAGCATGTGCACCAAATTTGAGAGCATTTGGACAAGTTTGGCAATGTAGAGTTGCTCAAACTTCAAATATGGACAGAATGGTTTTGAAGGGGTTTCAGGATGTTTCCTTGATCTTCAAGGCATGAGGCTTTGCAAGGTCATCAAATATGTCATATATGACATGATAGAATTTCCCTGGAATTTTTGGAGAATATATCCTTTGTAAATATTTCAAAAGCTTGAAATATCCAGAAAGGGTTTTGGAAGGATTTGTCCAATATTTTGAACATGACCATGTGCTGAAACTCTTATATATGGAAAATATATGTCCTATGAGTCTCCCTGAATTTTGGCAAATATTTTTGAAATGATTAAGTAATTTTTCCCTATTAAAGACCATTTCTGGCCTTAAGAAAAAGCTTTTAAATAAAATATAAAAATAACTTTTAAAATTATACTTTTGTGGTTTCTGGGAGTCCTATATCTAATAGGATCCAAATAAACTTTTTGAAAGATTTTTCACACCCTAAATAAGGTACTTGTAGTGCAAACCTCAATTCAGGGGTTTTTGGAAAACTAATTTTAGAAAATACCTTTTGGCCAAAATATTTTTATAAGAAAACTCTATACTGGTCTATACACATGGCATGATCATTGGGAAAAGGTTTTGGGTCAAGGAGATGAAGTATAAGAGTTGGAGGATTTATTTGATTTTTAGAGCACTAGCAAACAGCAGACAAAAGTCAAATCAAGCAAAGTCAAAAACACTCAAAACTTTTTGCAAATCCACATTTTTAACATGAAAATTAGCTTAAGCAAAGTGACATGAAAATCAGGGTGTGACAGACCTACCCCCCTTACAAGAATCTCGTCCCCGAGATTCCCAGACTAGGCGTGGAAAAGGAATGCGGAGTCTTGGATACGGGGTAGTCTTCACTTCTTCTTGTTGGTTCTGCTTCCGAGCGGTGCTCCTTGGAATCCTGAAGTGCTTGATGGTATGGCTTCTTGCTTGATGCCTTCCTTGATGGAGGTTGCTGAGGGGTCTCTTGCATAGGTTAGGTTGGGTTAGCTGTCAAAGGCTCGGTGATCGAAGTCCTTGCGGGCATCGGGCTAGCTAGGAGGTAAGAAGTACTTCCAGAGTGGGGGCTCATGGAAGATTTGGTGCACGAAGGGTATCTCAGGTGGTAGATCTAGCTGGGGAGCCGTCTACCACATGACTTGCAGTGGTCTCAAAGGGTCCAATGAACCTTGGTGCGAGCTTCCCCTTGACGTGGAAACGCTTGTTTCCCTTCAGAGGAGTTACCCGCAGGTACACGTGGTCCCCGACATGGAAACTTGTGTCCCGACGGTGAGTGTCAGCATAGCTCTTTTGCCTTGACTTGGCTGCCTTCAAACGTGCTCTGACTAGTTGGACTTGCTCTTCCGCTGCGCGGAGAATATCCGGTCCAAAGACTAGCCCTTCTCCAGTCTCTGACCAGTTGAGGGGTGTGCGACATCTGTGTCCGTACAACACCTCAAATGGTGCCATCAGAAGGCTCGACTGGTATCTGTTGTTTCAGGAGAACTCGACAAAAAGGGAGACAATCCTCCCACTTGGCTCCATATGTCAAGACACAGGCTCGGAGTCATGACTTCGAGAATCTGATTGACTCGTTCAGTCTGACCTCCGGTCTGTGGGTGGAAAGCCGTGCTGAAAGACAACTTGGTTCCCAAGGCTTCTCGGAACTTCTTCCAGAACCTTGAGGTGAACTGGGTTCCTCGATCTGACACAATCTCCTTGGGAATACCGTGAAGACTTACGATTCGGTCGATGTAGAGAGCTGCCAGCCGGTTGCCATCATAAGTGGTCTTGACAGGAATGGAATGGTCCACCTTGGTCAAATGATCGACTATGACCCAGATAGAGTCATGTCCTCTATTCGACCTTGGTAATCTAGTGATGAAGTCCATTCCAACTTTATCCCACTTCCACTCAGGAACCTTGAGTGGTTGAAGCAATCCGGTGGGTCGCTGATATTCAGCCTTGACCCTTTGGCACACATCACACTCTGCAACATAGGTTGCAAATCTCTCTTTCCATCATGTGCCACCAGAATCGTGCCTTCAAGTCTTGATGCAACTTGGTGTGAGCGTTCCTTTGGGAGGAGTGGTTTGCAGATACGCCCGGTCTTCGACGCGGAAGTTACTTCTTGATGACGGGGGTCGGTGTAGATCTACCTTCTTGACAGGGCGGTCTTCAAATGTCTTCTATCCAGCTGTCCGTCTCTTCTTTGTCTTCGGGAAGACAAGTAGGCCATCAAATAATGATGTTACCCAACTTGTCCACTTACTCCATGAGGTCTATGGGGTACGCAAGGTAAGCTGGGGGTATTGGTGGTGGTCTCGGTCGAGTATTTGCAGAGGCCTTCCTGACTCTGAGTCAAGGCCCGTGGTCAGAATCTGACCAGGTGGTGGCTCGGTGGGGCTTAAGGGTTTCAAGGATTCTAGTGAGTGAGTGAACTTATATCATCTTATCCTTAAGCACAGTTTCTGAGATGCCAATAGCTCTATCTAGTACTCCGAACGGAAAAGCGGCCTCTCGCATAGACCAACTTCAATCACCACTCATGCCATACATATCCTCATGACTCTCAAGAGACGGTCTAACAAAATTATACTTGTCTACGATCCCCAAATACATACGTATGCCTACCTCTAAAATCCAAAGGTAGATCATACATGCTGCTGAGCTTAAATTAAACTCCATAATCCAAGCACTCAACCTATTCTTGCAAGGCTCAAGATAATGCATCACCAATCTAAGGAAACACGTCATATGCCACTCCAAGATTTTGTTTCCTTCCTATAGATCAACTCCAATAGCCCGGTCATTACCATCAATCACCACATAATCCAACAATTCTACAAATCCGATGTCTAAGGTGTTCCACAAGATCTCAAGTCTCTATAATACCCAAATACTTGGAAGGACTATGCATTACGACAGTATGTCCACCAAATTCTCATCATCCGGGTCAAGTAATCTCCAAGATCATAATTATATAGATCCCTAAATCAACTCCGACAAATAATCCAATCTCCTAGGTTATCGTCCACCGAGAAGCATGATATCATAATCAGGATCATAGGCCTAAATCCAATCTTACTCCGAATCATGCAGACATATCCAGCATCTATACCAACCAGAATCACCTACATAAATCCAAATCTCATGTCCAACGGGCACTCCTACATGCTTTCCCAAAGTCATGATCCCACCAACATGAAAACCTCACAATCCATCAAGGTCTCCGATAGTTCCTCGAAGTCACTGATACAAACCACCAAGTCATCTGTCCAATATCCTCGAACTGGTCTATCTATGGCATCGTCAGACCTCGTGCTATATTAGGATGAAAAATGTGCTCACTCATCGTGTCCACTAGTTCCTTTACGAACCCAGTGTTGTGCATGGTTACAAAGGCTTAACAGATTCTCTCGCTTTACCATGGGTTAGGCACATGGTTAAGGATTCGTGCTGGAGTGTCTTGGGAAGTCTCAAAGGATCTAGGAATGGGGTTACTGGTCTGGAGGGTTAAACATAACACTACGGGGTTGCAATTGATCGTGGAGGTTGTAGCAGAAGTCTTCAGTGCCAGTTGGTTGCCGAGGTAGAATCCTTGGTGCATCTTGTCTTGCGGTCTTCAATTGGGGAGAGAGAGAATAGAGGGAAGAAGCAGCGTAGTGGAGGGAAATGCCTAAAGGGGGGTTCTATAGTGCAGGTGCAACAAACAGGTGCAAAAAGGGCGAAACAAAAGAAACAAGGCAAGGAAGGTGATATAGCCACGCACTTGTTGCCTGGGGCAAAAGTGCGACTTATATCAAAACACAAGCAAATAAAAGCAAACAACACACAATCATGGTTCCATTCGAACCATCATATGGACTCGACTGCGCATAGGGGGTACACGACTCATCCTACCCTAGGGGTTCTCGGACTCAGTGCCGTGACTTGTGCCTCGTGCAGTCTTCTGAGCTTCCTCGGATGTTGCTATGCCCCTTGTAGTTGCTTGATGAATGATCCGGGTTGAGCCTGAAGAATCTTCAACAACCTCTCGCCTGATGAGGTGATATGGTGAAGGTGCCTCCTTGTAGCTGGCGTTGACTTGGTCTTCTCTTGTCTCTTTAATCATGACGATCCCTTGTGCCTCCTGGGACGTCGAGGGTACCAGGTAGGCAATCCATATGTAATGACAATAACAAGGCATAATAGAGGTCCAACATGTCGGTTTCGTTGATGAAAACACCGACACCAAGAGCGGGGGACGAAGAGAACCATTTTCCTGCTCACTATAGTGAGGCGGACCAAATGGCAAGGTTCTCATCCACCGGTGGTTGCCGATACAACAACGGTAGTGACAGGATCACTCTATTAGCGATGCATATCATGATTTTGCATAACCTATACCCTGGTCATTTGTAGGCCAAGGTTGCACCATCTTGGGGGCTCTTGTCAAGGGTGTCACCATCTTCTAGGTCTTCATGTCCTCATCCATCGAGGATGTAACTTCCGTTGGTATCGTCTTGTCGTGGTGTCGTCAATCTTGCATGCAAAAGTGGTGGGTGAGTGTTTGGCAAGGTGCACTCCACGAGGATTACAGAAAATCCAGTGGTCTGGGGCATAAGGGTTCTAGCGACCAAGGTTTTGAAGGGGAAGAGATCAAGTATAGCCTAATTTTCGAAAAACTGAGAAGGGAAGAGAAGTATAGATAGTTTTGAAAACTAGTAATAGTTTTGAAAATAGCTTTACCCTAACTAACGACCATGCTAACTAAGGCTTCCTACAGTCAGGATGGCTCTGATACCAGCTCTGTGGGGACCCCGACTCGTAAGTCGTGATCACCGAATGCACGTGTACAGTGATCCCAGAGATCAATGCTCACTGAACACACAGAAGCTGAATAACAAGAGTCTTACATCCATACATACCGTATTACACAAATAGGACCATAATGGTCAAGTCTTGAATATATCATCGCAGCGGAAATCTTCAAAGACAACTGGGACCCATGCCATTTGCCTTAACCCTACAGGCATTCTGACTGGGAAGCGTCCTAGCTCGCATGCTCGTCACCAAGAAATCTTCATCATAACCTGTTCTCTCCTGCCTGGCCAATAAAATAACCAGTGGCAAGCCAATGAGTACATTGAATGTACTCGCAAGCAACCCAAGTGTGATAACAGAATAATTATGCAAGGCTCTACTGCTAGGTTGGCAGTTTTGCGGAAAGCTAGTTTTTCATATGCAAGTATGATCAACATATAACATGGATATGCATGTGTCTGTAACAAGTATCAGGAGGTCACAGACATCAATATCGAGAAAGAGTTGCAATCAACTCATGTTCAAGCTCATTGAGACTTTCTCACAATCACATCAACAATATCTCTGAATCGTGTTGTTTCCCAGAAACTTATGGACATAGTCAAAGTAGCACCACCCAACTGTCCTTGACCACGGACACGGCTATTCGAATAGTTTGACACTCTGCAGAGGTTGCACACTTTACCCACAAGATCCGGGGAACTTTCGTGTCATCCACGACCCGCGGTACCTCAAGTACCCGGGGTAAGCACCCGATCACTACCTTTCCCTAGACGACACTAACATAGAGTCCACTCGATTGGTAGCAGCCCCGTACCAAACATTTCACATCTCAAGGTTTGTGGAGACTCACTCCGTATTCATCACATATCACAAGCACGGGGTACCAACGGTGTGTCCGGTGCCCTGTGAAAACAGTCATGGCCGCCTATCCAAGCACGACCCCGTCCCGAGAGTGACCTCATGTCACCCCCGTCACTAGTAATGCGGGCACCATGCTAGTATCGACCTAGGTAATCAATAATGCCCTTTCCCATGTAAGGGTAGAGTGGTTGCGCATGTTTGGTTGGGACGGTAGTCACACATAAATCTAATCCATCTCTGTAAACAACACTCTCAACAAGCCTCGGCACACTACTTCTTCACCAAGCAGTGCCCTAGCTCCTCATCAACTCCCAGGGGCATTAGTGGCACCCACTGGGTCATTTGCAAGTATGTCAGACCACACTTGTTTCACTCAATGCATAACCCCGACCCATTTTGCGTAGCCAACTACTATAACATACATCTATCTACTCCCACCCACATAACCCTCATAGGAAGGTAGGGTCATGTTTGATGCAAGTTTCAACAGTAAAGTAACAGGGGTAGCAACCAAAGTGGTTTCCACCTCAACATGATTCCGATGCATTGAATATAAAGGTGCTATGAGACATGCATAAAAAGGTTTCTCGAACATGGTCAAAGGGCTGCTTGCCTTATTCTTCCGAGTCTTCAAATCTTCTGGTCCATCTTCGAGTACTGCGCTTATTACGTCAACTAACGATGGAAACAATCATAATAGGCAACACAACAAGGCAAAAATAAAAGTGCTCTAAAAATAGGAGTTGGACTTTTCTAGGATACCTCTGGTCATATTAGAAATGACCAAGGTGGTTTCATAGGTATTGGATAAATGGGTGATTTGGAACATTCCAATATGATGGAACCAAAGGGTTTATGGATTTGGAAGAAGTATACAGAAATAATTCCTTGAATGATGAGCAAAGGTACCCATCATCAAGTCATGATTTTAGAAGCATTTAGGAGTTGGTTTCACTGGATTTGGATTTGAAATGAATTTCCTAGGATTTTGCAAAGCTGATAAATATGAAGAAATGACTCAATATTTGGTGGGGTACAGAAACTACTATTAAAAATGTTCCAAAACTAAGTTTGGACATGACAAGCATCTAGGAACTTGAATCACTGTATTTGGGTCAAAAATGAGCTCTCTGTGATTTTTCTAAAGTTCATCACAGAAAATGAAATATGGGTATTTGATAAATATGTGTGAAGGAAAAGTCTCTGGAATAATGTGCATGTAGCACCAATAGATAGAGCACGATTTATGGAGTCATAGGAAATTTGAATCATGCAATTTGGAGTTCATATGAATTATCTAGGCATTTTTGAAGTTGACAGAATAAAGAAAAGGAAAAAGGGAATAAGGGTTCAACCTTATATAGTGTGCAGGGCGAGGGATAGCTAGCGGGCCGGCCCAGCGGCTCGGCCGCTCGCGTGCAGAGGGGGGCCACGCCGGAGGCGTCTTTCGGGGATGCGCTTCCGCGCGGGGAAGGCGGGCTGGCCGAAGCCACCTCCACTTAAACGGGTGGGCCTGGCCCCCAGGGTCGCTGACCTGCGGGCCCCTCCCGCAGGGTCATCCCCTACCTCCCGCGCCCGCGACGGAGGGGCTGGTTGCCGCGGTTGCGCGCCGGCCGGCGCCCGTCCTTGGCGGCAGGGGCCACCTCTGGCCAGGCCGAGGCCACCGGAGAGTTCCTCGGGGAGCGGCGCGTCGGGGAAGCCCCTTGGGGCGGCAGGGGAGGAGCCGGAGCACCACCTTCACCTGACCATGGCGGCGGCCTCGTCGGTTGATGGTGGAGCGGGCACCACAGGGCACCGGAGCAGGAGATAGAGAGTGGGGGAGCTCCGCCGGTCTGCTGCGGTTCTCCTGGTGGCCAAGGAAGAGGAGGAGAGGCCCTGGTTCACCAGTGCCGGGCAGAGTCCGACGGTGGCTCGCCGGCCATGGAGGGGCAAAGAGGCCATGGGAGGAGGAGTGGGGTGGTCCAAGAGGATCAGGAGAGGGAGAGGGAGTCTATCGGGGCCGCGAGGGGGCTCGGGGCGGCCTATAAATAGGTGAGCGCCGGTCCACCGAACACGCGTGCGCCGGCGAGGCCCTTGCTGTCGTTGCAAGCCACGGGGGCACCAGCGGGCATGTCCAGGGCGTTCTTGGAGCTGGTCCACGCCTAAAGGAAGAGAGAGGAGGAGCGGGGAGGCGCCAGAGAGGCCGCGCGTGCGAGGTCGTTCACTGGTGCTCAGGGTCGGCCGGTGCGCGTGCGAGCAGGGGTGAGGGAGGAGGAGAGAGGAGGGGGCCGACCGCCCGGCGTGTTGCGGACGTCGAGGCCTCCTCGGGGGACACGAGGGGGAGGCCCGATGCTGTCGGAAGCAGCCGATTGGGGGCGGCTACAGTGCGGGAGCGCACTGTAGCGCGCTCCAGAGCATGCGTTTGGCTGACATGGTCGTGACCTCACCGCTCTGGTCGTGTCCAACAAGCCAAAGGTTGTCTAGAAGGTCAGAAGTGGAGTAAAGAAATGGCATGTGGCCTTGGATGCTCCAGGGAACCACTGGGATGAGGAGGGAGGTGAAGGAGAGGGAGTTTACTGCTGTCCAGGAGAGTGAATTGGGGTTTTACCCCCTTTGAATAATTGAGCTAAGGCAGAGGAGAGTTATTGGAGGTAGAATAGGACTAGGGGAAGCTGTGGTAAGAATTTGAGGTAGAGGGAAATAGTAAAAGTGATCAAGACACTGGTTTAAGAAAAATGGCAGAAGGTGTTTGATAAGGTTTTGGGGAGGCAAATGACTTCCACTTGGCATGGGACTTAACAGGATCAAATGCCACATATAATTAGGCCCCTACACCAAATTTGAGCTCATTTGGGCAAAGTGGCCAATGTAACTTTGGTGAACCCTAGAAATCAACAGAAATGGTTTCACCATGTTTGAGTCAAGCAAATCATCTCCCCTTGATGCACCACTTGGTGTAGCATCATCATTTGGGGTTATGAACATGCCCACAAAGTTTGAGGCTCCAGATAAAAAGTTGACAATGTAAAGTTGTTCAAACTTGAATTTGAACAGAAGTGGTTTTGGGGTGATCTGATCAAGTTGCTCTATTCCAAATCTTGTGCCATTTGGTCTAGATGCCTTATTAGGCCATTCTAGCATGTGCACCAAATTTGAGAGCATTTGGACAAGTTTGGCAATGTAGAGTTGCTCAAACTTCAAATATGGACAGAATGGTTTTGAAGGGGTTTGAGGATGTTTCCTTGATCTTCAAGGCATGAGGCTTTGCAAGATCATCAAATATGTCCTATATGACATGATAGAATTTCCCTGGATTTTTTGGAGAATATATCCTTTGTAAATATTTCAAAAGCTTGAAATATCCAGAAAGGGTTTTGGAAGGATTTGTCCAATATTTTGAACATGACCATGTGCTGAAACTCTTATATATGGACAATATATGTCCTATGAGTCTTCCTGAATTTTGGCAAATATTTTTGAAATGATTAAGTAATTTTTCCCTATTAAAGACCATTTCTGGCCTTAAGAAAAAGCTTTTAAATAAAATATAAAAATAACTTTTAAAATTATACTTTTGTGGTTTCTGGGAGTCCTATATCTAATAGGATTCAAATAAACTTTTTGAAAGATTTTTCACACCCTAAATAAGGTACTTGCAGTGCAAACCTCAATTCAGGGGTTTTTGGAAAACTAATTTTAGAAAATACCATTTGGCCAAAATATTTTTATAAGAAAATTCTATACTGGTCTATACACATGGCATGATCATTGGGAAAAGGTTTTGGGTCAAGGAGATGAAGTATAAGAGTTGGAGGATTTATTTGATTTTTAGAGCACTAGCAAACAGTAGACAAAAGTCAAATCAAGCAAAGTCAAAAACACTCAAAAGTTTTTGCAAATCCACATTTTTAACATGAAAATTAGCTTAAGAAAAGTGACATGAAAATCAGGGTGTGACACATGCATAATTGATATGTCGAAGATAATGACATGCATAATGAAAAATGGACGTCTGCTATAATGACTAAGTGCGGAATTTATCATCGCATTACAGAGTAGCATAAAAACATAGCAGACGACCATCAGTTTAAGTGTTACAACTCAAAGAACCAAATGTAGCAAAACGAGAGTTGTAAACACTAGGAAAATTATAAAGCACCCGCCCATATGGACCCGCTTGAAGACTATCAACTCATATGCTTCTCCCCCTTTTGTCAGTAAGGACCAAAAAGGTTTGAAGACATAGAGCCTTTACTCGTTCCCAGTTGGAGCAGGAGAGGATGTAGGGTCGGTGTTGGTGTTTGGCGGTGCAGAAGTAGTTGGTGCAGTGTCGATCCGCGCTGAAGTAGGAGGTGGTGAAGTAGCATCATCTTGATCATCGATCACCCTGGTGTCAATTGTTGCAGCGGAGGAGGAGTATTCAGAATCTTCAAGAGATGGAGTTCGACGCATAACAGCAGTCCTTGGAGGAGTGTGGTCGAACTTGAATCTCTCTGTGAAGCCATCGTCTTGAAGATCTGCTTCAGCACTCAGCAAGGTCAAACTCTTCCAAGACCTCCGACATGTTTCATGAGCAACAAAGGCATTCTTGGTGGCAAGATTGCGAATGCGATTGACATCCACCAAGAGGCTTTGCATCTGACGCTTTAACCAGAGGTGATGCTTGTCCTGTTTCTGATGAAGGGCAACAAGAAGCTCTCGGTTATTTAGGACACGAGATCGCTTCTGAGGCCTTTGGGTGATGGTGCTCTCAGTGGCTTCGGTTTCAGCGTGTCGAGGTAGACGAGTACGGCCAGCCAGAGGATAAATGTGAGAGACTGCTGGAACTCCTTCAATCTGCTGAGTGAAGCTCTGGTGAGCAGCGTTGTGAAGACTAACTGGCTCTTTGGCAGGCTCTTGGTAGATAGCTTCAGCTGACATATCAACCTCAGGCAAGAAGATTTGATGGTTGCGAGCAGAGGGCTGATAGGTGATAGCTGAATGCAGCTTGGTGAGGCGCATAATCCAAGGGGCATAGAATTTCAGACCACATAGATCAGCTCCAGACATAGCCATTTGCCTAATGAAGAAATCTTGAGCATTGAAGCTAATTCCATTGAAGATATAGAAGACCAAAGTCTTCATAGTGCCTTCAAGCTTGGCTGATGAACAATGTCCTTTGATGGGCCATAGAGTACGCCTGATGATATGATAGATGGTGTGCGGCAGGTACTCTAGGTCTTCAACAAAGAATTCCTTAGGATATTCAACATCACTTGGCTAAGGCTTCATCATGCTTAGCATTTGGCTCATGTTGGGCTGGCGCTTCTGAAATATACTCTCCAAGGCTTCAGTGTGCAATTGACAGCCGGGTTCGTACAGATCTCCTGGAGTGGGCAGCTCAGTAAGCTCAATGAGATCAAAGGCTTTAGCTTCATGATGGACATTTCCTGTCATCCACTCAAGGACCCATGTCTTCGGATCCCTGCTGTAGCCTCGAATGTGGAGGGTTGCATAGAATTGCAGAAGCAGCTCTTCATTCCAATGCTCTTTGTCTGTTACAAAATTTAGCAGGCCAGCATCACGGAAGCAGTCAAGAGCTTCCTCCAGGCAAGGCAGACCAGCAATAGCTTCAGTGTCAAGACGCATATGAGGGGAAATGCTCCCTTGATCATAGAGTACTCTTGAGTAGTAGCTGCGCTGCTGATGGCTCCAGAACCTATCTGATGATATTCTTGGTTTGGAATATGGGTTCTTGGCGCTGTCAAAGAAGGTGTTGTGCGCAGTGAAGCTATTGGCATTGAATGACCCTTGAGAGGTTGCAATACCTGGAAACCTTGGCAGCCTTGGCTTAGGCTTCTGAACTTGGGGCCTGTGCTCAACATGATGATCAAACTGAGGACCAGCAGCACGCGGTCCAGTGGTAGGTGGTGGAATCAGAATGGGCCACCGGACAGTAACAAGCTGATCATCCTTGTTGTATCCTTGCTCAATGGTATGGGGCCGTGGAGGCGGAACAGGAGCAGAGGCATTATCTTCAAGCTGCAGATTTGCTTCAGGTGCAGCATCGGCTTGAGGCGTAGCACTGGCTTCAGGCGTAGCACTGGCTTCAGGAGCAGTCACTTCAGGCGCAGTCACTTCAGGCGCCACTGTGTCTTCAGGTGCCACATTAGCTTCAGCCATGACCATGTCATTGGCTTCAGTGTTGGTGGTGACAGCCTCTGAATTTGTAGCCTCCACTTCAGGAGCTGGAGGGTCGGACACGTTCTCCTCGAGAACAGGGGGTGTGGCAGTACGTTCATCTTCCGCATGGGGTTGTTCTTCTTCGGCTGATGCAGCCGGAATATCTTCAGCCGTTTTGGCTTCAGATTCTGAGGGGTTCACAGTAGGAGCAGCATCAGGTACAGAAGGTTGCTCTACTCCTTCTGGAACACTTGGGGCGACGACTTGAGGCCTTGGTCCTTTGCGAAGCCTGCGAAAAGCTGGCGACGCCTGAGGAGATGGAGGTTGTTGTGCCTCAAATTCTTCATCTTCAAGCACCGAACTAGTGTCTTGAGTTGGCTGAGGTGTGGCTGGTGTATCCTGTGGGTGATCAGCCCACGAGTCATCCTGTGCAATTGGCGTCAATGGACGACCAATGCTGATGCGTTCGCTGTTCGTAAGAACAGGCGAAGATTCAATGTTGTACTCGATCTGAGGAAGGACTTCATCATCTTCAACATGGTCATGAGGACCAATGTCTTCAGCTGTGGTGGGGTCAACAGCTGGAATGTCTTCAGCCTCTGTGGGAGCAGGCTCATGAACAGTCATTCGACGTTCTCTCTGGGCAGATGCAGGGCGAGCAACTGAGATTGGCTCGACAAAGATAGGCTCTTTGGAAGCAGCCTTATCCTTCTTGGTTTTGTGCTTCTTGGTGGGTGGAGCTTCATCAGTAGTTTGCTTGCGCTTGCGAGCTTCAACTTCAGCCACCTTTGTCTTCTTGAGCTTTGAAGCAGTTGGAGTTGCCTTAGGCTTCGTGCCAGTCATGCTAGCAGGGAAGACTATGCGAGGCATTTCCTGCCCTGATTCTTCAGCTTTGGGCACAGGTTGCTTCTTCTTCTTCTTGGCAGCCATCCTTGGGTCAATACCAGGACACCCAAGAGCCTTGCGCTTTTCAGCTTCATTGAACGCTTGAACGCATTTGGCAGCCAAGTCCTTGATTCGCTCACGAGAACCTTTAGCTTCATCACGCCTCTCGTGAAAGGCTTCCTTGAGCTCATGCATCATAACCTTGAATTTTTGAATCTCTTGCACGCTGAGCTTGTCCACATGCTTCTTGAACTGAGCCTTTTCATAGTCTAGCTTTTGCTTCATCTCAACAATTCTCTAAGCCAGAGCCAGCCCAGAAGCAATGGCGCCATGGAAGGAGACGCTGAGGCCAACTGGAAGTTGAAGATCGTCGAAGCTCAGGTTGGGTGTGTCAAACCATTCATCAATGAAGTTATTGAGCACTTCAACGTCAAAGAGCGGCAAATCATTGAAGATTTCAGCATCTTGCTTGCTCTTGATCAATAGCTCCAGAGCATCATCACCAAGATCTTCATCACTTGAGAGATCAAGGGCATCATTGGCAGTCTTCAGAACAGCATCAGGAGTGAGAGCTAGACTGGGGTTGCGTGATGGCTTCCTCTTCAGCTGTCTGCTCTTGGAGATACGATAGTGTTCCTCAGATTGCACACTTGGTGCAGGTGGAGCAGTGGCCAAAGGCTTCACTCTAGAAGCAATTGGTGGAGTGGTCTTCGAAGCCTTTGATCTCTTCTTCTTGGGCTTCGGTGTTGCAGGTGCTTCTTCAGAATCAGCATCTGCCGCAGGCTGATCCACATCCGCCCCTTGAACCCTGATGTGACTGATGAGGCCCTCTAAGTTGTAGAAGGGCCCAACCAGGTTTGGTTCAGCTTCGTGCGTGCCATCAGCGCGGGGCGCGGAGGGGCCAGGATTGAAGTCTAATCCCCAATGCTTCTTGTTCTCTTTGGCCGAGTTCTTGGCGTATTGAAGATTTCGCTTGAACAGATTGTCGTCGCGACACCAGAGCAGAGAGCTAGGATCAGCATCAGCAGGCTGAGGCCCTCTGACCATGCAAGGATAGAAGCCTTGAGCAATGGCTTCAGCACGAGTCTTGGGGGGAGATTTTTATATGTGATATCTCCCCATGGATGCTTGATGGCGTTCTTCTCAGCATACTCTTGGGTCACGAACTTGTACTTGTACCACTGTTCAGCCCAGTATCTGAAGGAAATATGCCCTAGAGGCAATAATAAAGATGTTATTTGTATTTCCTTATATCATGATAAATGTCTTTTATTCATGCTAGAATTGTATTAACCGGAAACTTAGTACATGTGTGGATACATAGACAAAACAGTATGTCCCTAGTATGCCTCTACTAGACTAGCTCATTGATCAAAGATGGTTATGTTTCCTAACCATAGACATGAGTTGTCATTTGATCAACGGGATCACATCATTAGGAGAATGATGTGATGGACAAGACCCATCCGTTAGCATAGCACTATGATCGTTTAGTTTAACTGCTATTGCTTTCTTCATGACTTATACATGTTCCTATGACTATGAGATTATGCAACTCCCGAATACCGTAGGAACACCTTGTGTGCTATCAAACGTCACAACGTAACTGGGTGATCATAAAGATGCTCTACAGGTGTCTCCGAAAGTATTCATGGTGTTGGCATAGATCAAGATTAGGATTTGTCACTCCGAGTGTCGGAGAGGTATCTCTGGGCCCTCTCGGTAACACACATCATAATAAGCCTTGCAAGCAAAGGACTAATGAGTTAGTCACGAGATGATGTGTTACGGAACGAGTAAAGAGACTTGCCGGTAAACGAGATTGAACTAGGTATAAAGATACCGACGATCGAATCTCGGGCAAGTAACATACCGTTTGACAAAAGGAACAACGTATGTTGTTATGCGGTTCTGACCGATAAAAGATCTTCGTAGAATATGTAGGAGCCAATATAAACATCCAGGTTCCGCTATTGGTTATTGACCAGAGATGAGTCTCGGTCATGTCTACATAGTTCTCGAACCCATAGGGTCCGCACGCTTAACGTTTGATGACGATCGGTATTATGAGTTTTTGAGTATTGATGTACCGAAGGTAGTTCGGAGTCTCGGATGAGATCACGGACATGACGAGGAGTCTCGGAATGTCCGAGACATAAAGATTAATATATTGGACGGCTATATTCGGACACCGGAAGTATACCGGAAAAGTTTCGGATTTATCGGGAATGCCGGAGAGGGTTACCGGAACCCCCTACGAGAGGGGATGGTCCATAGTGGGCCTAAAGGGTGAGAGAGAGGCAACCCATAGGGCTGGCCGGCGCCCCCACCTAGGAATCCTAGTTGGACTAGGATTGGGGGGGCGCCACCTCTCCTATTCCTTTCCCCCTTCTTCCTTTCGGTGAATCCTACTAGGAATAGGATTGCAATCCTATTCCTAGTAGGAGTCCCTTCCCTAGCCGCACCATAGAGAGTTGGCCGGCCCTCCTCCCTTGCTCCTTTATATACGGGGGCAGGGGGGCACCCAAAGACACACAAGTTGAATTGTTTTAGCCGTGTGCGGTGCCCCCCTCCACAGAATCACACCTCGGTCGTACCGTCGCGGAGCTTAGGCGAAGCCCTGCGCCGGTGAACACATCATATCCGTCACCACGCCGTCGTGCTGACGAAACTCTCCCGTGAAGCTCAACTGGATCAAGAGCTCGTGGGACGTCATCAAGCTGAACGTGTGCTGAACGCGGAGGTGCCGTACGTTCGGTGCTTGATCGGTTGGATCGCGAAGAAGTTCGACAACATCAACCGTGTCACTTGACGCTTCCGCTCCCGGTCTACGAGGGTACGTAGACACACTCTCCCCTCTCGTTGCTATGCATCTGGTAGATAGATCTTGCGTGATCGTAGGAAAATTTTAAAATACTACGTTCCCCAACAGTGGCATCAGAGCCAGGTCTATGCGTAGATGATATGCACGAGTAGAACACAATGAGATTGTGGACGATACTAGTCATACTGCTTACCAGCATGTCATACTTTGCTTCGGCGGTATTGTGAGATGAAGCGGCCCGGACCGACATTACGCGTACGCTTACGCGAGACTGGTTTCACCGTTACGAGCACTCGTTGCTTAAAGGTGACTGGCGGGTGTCTGTCTCTCTCACTTTAGCTGAATCAAGTGTGGCTACGCCCGGTCCTTGTGAAGGTTAAAACAGCACATACTTGACGAAACATCGTTGTGGTTTTGTATGCGTAGGTAAGAACGGTTCTTGCTAAGCCCGCAGCAGCCACGTAAAACTTGCAACAAACAAAGTAGAGGACGTCTAACTTGTTTTTGCAGGGCATGTTGTGATGTGATATGGTCAAGACATGATGAGTTATACGGTTTTGTATGAGATGATCATGTTTTGTAAAGTTATCGGCAACTGGCAGGAGCCATATGGTTGTCGCTTTATTGTATGAAATGCAATCGCCATGTAATTGCTTTACTTTATCACTAAGCGGTAGCGATAGTCGTGGAAGCAATAGTTGGCGAGACGACAACGATGCTACGATGAAGATCAAGGTGTCAAGCCGGTGATGAAGGTGATCATGACGGTGCTTTGAAGATGGAGATCAAAAGCACAAGATGATGATGGCCATATCATGTCACATATTTTGATTGCATGTGATGTTTATCTTATTATGCTTCTTATTTTGCTTAGAACGACGGTAGCATTATAAGATGATCCCTTACTAAATTTCAAGGTATAAGTGTTCTCCCTGAGTATGCACCATTGCGAAAGTTCGTCGTGCCGAGACACCACGTGATGATCGGGTGTGATAAGCTCTACGTTCAAATACAACGGGTGTAAGCCAGTTTTGCACAAGCAGAATACTCGGGTTAAACTTGACGAGCCTAGCATATACAGATATGGCCTCGGAACACTGGAGACCGAAAGGTCGAGCGTGAATCATATAGTAGATATGATCAACATAAGATGTTCACCATTGAAAACTACTCCATCTCACGTGATGATCGGACATGGTTTAGTTGATTTGGATCACGTGATCATTTAGATGACCAGAGGGATGTCTATCTAAGTGGGAGTTCTTTAAATTAATATGATTAAATTGAACTTTAAATTTATCATGAACTTAGTCCTGATAGTTTTGCATATCTATGTCGTTGTAGATCAATGGCCCGTGCTACCGTTCCTTTGAATTTTAATGCATTCCTAGAGAAAGCTAAGTTGAAAGATGATGGTAGCAATTACACGGACTGGGTCCGTAACCTGAGGATTATCCTCATTGCTGCACAGAAGAATTATGTCCTTGAAGCACCGCTAGGTGACAAGCCCCCTTCCGCTGATGCAGACGCTTTGAATGTCTGGCAGTCGCGGTCTGATGACTACATGATAGTTCAGTGTGCCATGCTTTACGGCTTAGAACCGGGACTTCAACGACGTTTTGAACGTCATGGAGCATATGAAATGTTCCAGGAGTTGAAGTTAATATTTCAAGCAAATGCCCGAATTGAGAAATATGAGATTTCCAATAAGTTCTACAGCTGCAAAATGGAGGAGAATAGTTCTATCAGTGAACACTTGCTCAGAATGTCTGGGTACTACAATCATATGACTCAACTTGGTTGCAAAGTTGACGAGGATAGTGTTATTGATAGAGTTCTTCAATCACTGCCACCAAGCTATAAAGGCTTCGTGATGAACTATAACATGCAAGGGATGCAAAAGACAATTCCCGAGCTCTTCGCTATGCTCAAAGCTGCGGAGGTAGAAATCAAAAAGGAGCATCAAGTGTTGATGGTTAACAAGACCACTAGTTTCAAGAAAAAGGGCAAGGGAAAGAAAGGGAACTTCAAAAAGAATAGCAAGTCAGTTACTACTTCAACGAAGAAACCCAAATCTGGAGCCAAGCCTGAAACTGAGTGCTTCTACTGCAAGGGGACTGGACACTGGAAGCGGAACTGCCCCAAGTATTTGGCGGATAAGAAGGATGGCAAGATGAACAAAGGTATATGTGATATACATGTTATTGATGTGTACCTTACTAATGCTCGTAGTAGTACCTGGGTATTTGATACCGGTTCGGTTGCTAATATTTGTAACTCGAAACAGGGACTACGGATTAAACGAAGATTAGCTAAGGACGAGGTGACGATGCGCGTGGGAAACGGTTCCAAAGTCGATGTGATCGCCGTCGGCACGCTACCTCTACATCTACCTTCGGGATTAGTTTTAGACCTAAATAATTGTTATTTGGTGCCAGCGTTGAGCATGAACATTATATCTGGATCTTGTTTATTGCGAGACGGTTATTCATTTAAATCAAATAATAATGGTTGTTCCATTTTGATGAATAATATCTTTTATGGTCATGCACCCTTAAAGAGTGGTCTATTCTTACTGGATCTCGATTGTAGTGATACACATATTCATAATATTGAAACCAAAAGATGCAAGGTTAATAATGATAGTGCAACTTATTTGTGGCACTGCCGTTTAGGTCATATTGGTGTAAAACGCATGAAGAAACTCCATAAAGATGGACTTTTGGAATCACTTGATTATGAATCACTTGGTGCTTGCGAACCATGCCTCATGGGCAAGATGACTAAAACTCCGTTCTCCGGAACTATGGAGCGAGCAACAGATTTGTTGGAAATCATACATACTGATGTATGTGGACCAATGAGTGTTGATGCTCGCGGCGGGTATCGTTATTTTCTGACCTTCACTGATGATTTGAGCAGATATGGGTATATCTACTTAATGAAACACAAGTCTGAAACATTTGAAAAGTTCAAAGAATTTCAGAGTGAAGTGGAGAATCATCGTAACAAGGAAATAAAGTTCCTACGATCTGATTGTGGAGGAGAATATTTGAGTTACGAGTTTGGTCTTCATTTGAAACAATGTGGAATAGTTTCACAACTCACGCCACCTGGAACACCACAACGTAATGGTGTGTCCGAACGTCGTAACCGTACTTTATTGGATATGGTGCGATCTATGATGTCTCTTACCGATTTACCACTATCGTTTTGGGGTTATGCTTTAGAGACAGCCGCATTCACATTAAATAGGGCACCATCTAAATCCGTTGATACGACGCCTTATGAACTATGGTTTGGCAAGAAACCAAAGTTGTCGTTTCTTAAAATTTGGGGCTGCGATGCTTATGTGAAAACACTTCAACCTGATAAGCTCGATCCCAAGTCGGAAAAATGTGTCTTCATAGGATACCCAAAAGAGACTGTTGGGTACACCTTCTATCACAGATCCGAAGGCAAAATATTCGTTGCTAAGAACGGATCCTTTCTAGAAAAAGAGTTTCTCTCAAAAGAAGTGAGTGGGAGGAAAGTAGAACTTGATGAGGTAATTGTACCTTCTCCCATATTGGAAAGTAGTACATCACAGGAAATTGTTCCAGTGATTCCTACACCAATTAGTGAGGAAGTTGATGATAATGATCATGAAACTTCGGATCAAGTTTCTACTGAACGTCGTAGATCAACCAGAGTACGTTCCGCACCAGAGTGGTACGGCAACCCAGTTCTGGAAATCATGTTACTAGACCATGATGAACCTATGAACTATGAGGAAGCGATGATGAGCCCAGATTCCGCAAAATGGCTTGAAGCCATGAAATCTGAGATGGGATCCATGTATGAGAACAAAGTATGGACTTTGGTTGACTTGCCCGATGATCGGCAGGCCATCGAAAATAAATGGATCTTCAAGAGGAAGACCGACGCAGACGGTAATATTACTGTTTACAAAGCTCGACTTGTTGCGAAAGGTTTTCGACAAGTTCAAGGAGTTGACTACGATGAGACTTTCTCACCTGTAGCGATGCTTAAGTCTGTCCGAATCATGTTAGCAATTGCCGCATTTTATGATTATGAAATCTGGCAAATGGATGTCAAAACTGCATTCCTAAATGGATATCTCAAAGAAGAGTTGTATATGATGCAACCAGAAGGTTTTGTCGATCCAAAAGGTGCTAACAAAGTATGCAAACTCCAGCGATCCATCTATGGACTGGTGCAAACATCTCGGAGTTGGAATATACGCTTTGATGAGGTGATCAAAGCATATGGTTTTATACAGACTTTTGGAAAAGCCTGTATTTACAAGAAAGTGAGTGGGAGCTCTGTAGCATTTCTAATATTATATGTAGATGACATATTGTTAATTGGAAATGATATAGAATTTCTGAACAGCATAAAAGGATACTTGAATAAAAGTTTTTCAATGAAAGACCTCGGAGAAGCTGCTTACATATTAGGCATCAAAGATCTATAGAGATAGATCAAGACGCTTAATTGGACTTTCACAAAGCACATACCTTGATAAGATTTTGAAAAGGTTCAAAATGGATCAGTCAAAGAAAGGATTCTTGCCTGTTTTACAAGGTATGAAGTTGAGTAAGACTCAATGCCCGACCACTGCAGAAGATAGAGAGAAAATGAAAGTCATTCCCTATGCCTCAGCCATAGGATCTATCGTGTATGCAATGATGTGTACCAGACCTGATGTGTGCCTTGCTATAAGTCTAGCAGGGAGGTACCAAAGTAATCCAGGAGTGGATCACTGGACAGCGGTCAAAAACATCCTAAAGTATCTGAAAAGAACAAAGGATATGTTTCTCGTATATGGAGGTGACAAAGAGCTCGTCGTAAACGGTTACGTCGATTCTAGCTTTGACACTGATCCGGATGACTCTAAGTCACAAACCGGATATGTATTTTTATTGAACGGTGGAGCTGTCAGCTGGTGCAGTTCCAAGCAGAGCGTCGTGGCGGGATCTACGTGTGAAGCGGAATACATAGCTGCTTCGGAAGCAGCAAATGAAGGAGTCTGGATGAAGGAGTTCATATCCGATCTAGGTGTAGTACCTAGTGCATCGGGTCCAATGAAAATCTTTTGTGACAACACTGGAGCCATAGCCTTGGCGAAGGAATCCAGGTTTCACAAGAGAACAAAGCACATCAAAAGACGCTTCAATTCCATCCGCGATCTAGTCAAGGAGGGAGACATAGAGATTTGCAAAATACATACGGATCTGAATGTTGCAGACCCGTTGACTAAGCCTCTTCCACGAGCAAAACATGATCAGCACCAAGACTCCATGGGTGTGAGAATCATCACTTTGTAATCTAGATTATTGACTCTAGTTCAAGTGGGAGACTGAAGGAAATATGCCCAAGAGGCAATAATAAAGATGTTATTTGTATTTCCTTATATCATGATAAATGTCTTTTATTCATGCTAGAATTGTATTAACCGGAAACTTAGTACATGTGTGGATACATAGACAAAACAGTATGTCCCTAGTATGCCTCTACTAGACTAGCTCATTGATCAAAGATGGTTATGTTTCCTAACCATAGACATGAGTTGTCATTTGATCAACGGGATCACATCATTAGGAGAATGATGTGATGGACAAGACCCATCCGTTAGCATAGCACTATGATCGTTTAGTTTAACTGCTATTGCTTTCTTCATGACTTATACATGTTCCTATGACTATGAGATTATGCAACTCCCGAATACCGTAGGAACACCTTGTGTGCTATCAAACGTCACAACGTAACTGGGTGATCATAAAGATGCTCTACAGGTGTCTCCGAAAGTATTCGTGGTGTTGGCATAGATCAAGATTAGGATTTGTCACTCCGAGTGTCGGAGAGGTATCTCTGGGCCCTCTCGGTAACACACATCACAATGAGCCTTGCAAGCAAAAGACTAATGAGTTAGTCACGAGATGATGTGTTACGGAACGAGTAAAGAGACTTGCCGGTAACGAGATTGAACTAGGTATAAAGATACCGACGATCGAATCTCGGGCAAGTAACATACCGTTTGACAAAAGGAACAACGTATGTTGTTATGCGGTTCTGACCGATAAAAGATCTTCGTAGAATATGTAGGAGCCAATATGAACATCCAGGTTCCGCTATTGGTTATTGACCGGAGATGAGTCTCGGTCATGTCTACATAGTTCTCGAACCCGTAGGGTCCGCACGCTTAACGTTTGATGACGATCGGTATTATGAGTTTATGAGTATTGATGTACCGAAGGTAGTTCGGAGTCCCGGATGAGATCACGGACATGACGAGGAGTCTCGGAATGTCCGAGACATAAAGATTAATATATTGGACGGCTATATTCGGACACCGGAAGTATACCGGAAAAGTTTCGGATTTATCGGGAATGCCGGAGGGGGTTACCGGAACCCCCTACGAGAGGGGATGGTCCATAGTGGGCCTAAAGGGTGAGAGAGAGGCAACCCATAGGGCTGGCCGGCGCCCCCACCTAGGAATCCTAGTTGGACTAGGATTGGGGGGGCGCCACCTCTCCTATTCCTTTCCCCCTTCTTCCTTTCGGTGAATCCTACTAGGAATAGGATTGCAATCCTATTCCTAGTAGGAGTCCCTTCCCTAGCCGCACCATAGAGAGTTGGCCGGCCCTCCTCCCTTGCTCCTTTATATACGGGGGCAGGGGGGCACCCAAAGACACACAAGTTGAATTGTTTTAGCCGTGTGCGGTGCCCCCCTCCACAGAATCACACCTCGGTCGTACCGTCGCGGAGCTTAGGCGAAGCCCTGCGCCGGTGAACACATCATATCCGTCACCACGCCGTCGTGCTGACGAAACTCTCCCGTGAAGCTCAACTGGATCAAGAGCTCGTGGGACGTCATCAAGCTGAACGTGTGCTGAACGCGGAGGTGCCGTACGTTCGGTGCTTGATCGGTTGGATCGCGAAGAAGTTCGACAACATCAACCGCGTCACTTGACGCTTCCGCTCCCGGTCTACGAGGGTACGTAGACACACTCTCCCCTCTCGTTGCTATGCATCTGGTAGATAGATCTTGCGTGATCGTATGAAAATTTTAAAATACTACGTTCCCCAACAGTATCTTCGAATCCATTGGATTCATGTCTTCCTCTGATTGTAATCCTCCTCTGGATCAGTCTTGTATATCTCAATGAGATCAGGAGGCAAATCAATGGAGGTGTTGCCACAGCGATGTCTGCCACCCTTTCTAACTGTCTTGTCAGTTGCCATTTGCTTCAACCTGAAGGGCTTCAAACTGAATGGCTTCAAAACACGCAAATGCTTCGGTCTGCTGGTCAGACAGGAACTGTCTTCAGGGGAGTGAATGTGTGCAGACTATGAGAACCAAGGGATTCTCCCACGGACATGTACCTATGACAGCATTAGAGATGCGAGGGAAGGGGAAGAGGTCATATGCATTCTCAGAAGTTTTGAAGATTAAAACAGTTTTGAAGACTTTGACCTCATAGCGCGAAGACATTCACTCATGAGAGTTGGTTCCAGATTTGTACGAATCCACGAATAGGTACAAGTGAGGAATCTAACTATGGTTGAAGCATATGTGAATGTACTAGGCAAGATATGAGATGCAGACATGATAGATCTATATATCTAAGTAGGCAGAAACCTCTTATGGTAAAATAGATGAATCTTTATGGATCAAGAAGATGGTAAAAAGCAAGTTTTATTTACCACACAATGAACTGCTTAGACGGAGAGGAGTTGGATGCCCAGCAGTTCGGTCTTCTGTGCCCTAACTTGGCGACGGAGGACAGCTACGGCGACGACGGAGTAGAAGATGTCCGCGGCCGGCGTGAGGACGGCGTCGACGAGGTTGCGGCAGCGCAGCGCTTCGTCGCCGACATCGTCGAAAGCTAGCGGAGGTGCTAGGGTTGGTCGAGGTGGAGAGGTGGTAGAAGAGCTTTTGACCGTGATGGGACGTGCATTTATAGGCATGGGAGATGGCACAGCGCAATTACGCAGGTGCCCCTGACGGTTCACGTACGAGTGACATGTGGCGGTCATGTAATGCATTGGGAGTTGTCCCACGATCCCATGTTCACCATGACTGTCGGAGTGGTCGTTCCGGCTTCTCCGGGTTTCAGGCATAAAGGATGGAGCATTAAAATCAGATTTAAAGTTTGTCTCTGTATCTTCTGCTGACAAGGACGCAGAGAAGATATTCGACAGTTTCAACAGAATGCATATGATTTGGACAGACAGAATGTGAGATGAGAAAGCATAGAGAGGTTAGGGTCCGATCACATTCACTTAGTCCAAAAGATTCAAATATGAAGACATAGCTATAAGTGAATGCTGTTGATAACAGAACACAACTCTATATACATATGTCCTATTTGAAGATAAACCAAGTGCGAAGACTTTGCAAATGTAACGCCACGAAAAACACTTCAAACAAGAATTTGGTGGTGGCGTTACCCACCGTATAGGAAGTATTAGACCCAGACACGGCGCACAATTATCGTGGCGCTCCGAAGTCAAATTCCATATCAATGTATTCACACTTAGAATGTAAGTCTTCATTGATTGAAGATATACTTTACTTCGTGTGTTGCACATCTAAGTCATCAATATGCATAAGTGTTAGGATGTGTGCCTGATTACAGGACATTTGAGGATTCTAAGATATTTAGCTCACACCGCAACTTGCAAAACCTTTTCTCATCCAAGGGCTTTGTGAAGATATCTGCCAGTTGCTCTTCAGTGTTGACGTGTATGATATCAATATCTTCCTTCATAACATGATCTCTGAGAAAGTGATGACGAATTTCAATGTGCTTTGTCTTCGAGTGCTGAACTGGGTTGTTGGCAATCTTGATGGCGCTTTCATTATCACAGTAGAGTGGCACATGCTTCAGATGGACTCCATAGTCCTTGAGTGTTTGCTTCATCCAGAGAAGTTGAGCGCAGCAAGATCCAACAGCAATGTATTCAGATTCAGCAGTGGAGAGTGATACACAGTTCTGCTTCTTTGAAGACCAACAGACAAGTGATCGTCCTAGAAAGTGACATGTGCCTGATGTGGACTTGCGATCAACTTTGTCACCAGCATAGTCAGCATCTGAAAATCCTACTAGATCAAACTCTGAGCCCTTTGGATACCATAATCCTAGTGTTGGGGTGTAAGCCAAATATCGAAGTATTCTCTTCACAGCTAAGTGATGCGACTCCTTTGGTGCCGCTTGATATCGAGCACACATGCAAACACTAAGCATAATATCTGGCCTAGATGCACATAAATAAAGTAAAGAACCAATCATGGAGCGGTATACCTATTGATCAAACTCTTTACCATTGGCGTCGGGACCCACATGATTTTTAGCAGGCATTGGCGTCGAGTGCCCTTTGCAGTCTTGCATTCCAAACTTTTTCAGGCAATCTTTAAGGTACTTCTCTTGAGATATGAAGATGTCGTTGCTTTGCTGACGAATTTGAATACCAAGGAAGAACTTCAGCTCACCCATCATGGACATTTGATATTGCTCTTGCATCATGTGACCAAACTCATCGCTGTATTTCTTGTCCGTGCAGCCGAAGATAATGTCGTCCACATAGATTTGACAGACAAATAGCTCATCATCATATGTCTTCGTGAAGAGTGTGGGGTCTAGGGATACAGGTTTGAAGCCTTTGCTCTTCAGGAAGTCTTTGAGTGTGTCATACCAAGCACGAGGCGGCCATACAGTGCCTTGTTGAGCTTGTATACCATATCAGGACGTTTTGGGTCTTCAAAGCCAGGTGGTTGTGCAACATACACTTCTTCTTCAATCCTTCCATTGAGAAAGGCACTTTTTACATCCATTTGATATAGAAGTATGTTGTGATGATTTGCATAGGCTAGCAGTATACGAATAGCTTCAAGTCTAGCCACTGGAGCAAATGTTTCATCGAAGTCAATCCCTTCGACTTGAGTGTATCCTTGAGCAACGAGACGAGCTTTGTTTCTGACCACTTGACCATGCTCATCTTGCTTGTTGCGATAGATCCATTTTGTGCCTATTATGTTGTGCTTGCGAGGATCAGGACGCTTGACAAGTTCCCATACATTGTTTAGCTCAAACTGTTGAAGCTCTTCTTGCATTGCTTGAATCCATTCAGGTTCCATAAAAGCTTCAACAACTTTCTTGGGTTCAGATATTGAGACAAAAGCAAAGTGCCCACAGAAATTTGCAAGCTGTGTTGCTCTTGAGCGAGTAAGTGGACCAGGAGCATTTATGCTATCAATTATCTTCTCAACTTGTACTTCATTTGCAACACGAGGATGAGCTGGACGAAGATTTTGCTCTTGCTGTACATTGTCATCGTCAGGAGTGTTGTCTTCAGGCTGAGCATTGTCGTCAGGTTGATTTGGAGCAGAGATGATGAGTTCCTCGTCAGGTTGTGCTTCAGAGGGCATGATCTCACCGGTTCCCACAAGCTTGATAGATTCATTTGGTGTAGCTTCATCTAGCACAGTTGGTAGGGTCTCTCTTTGTGAACCATTTGTCTCATCAAATCGCACATCCACAGTTTCAACAGTTTTATAGAGAAAGATGTTGAAGACTCTGTAGGAGTGTGAATCCTTTCCATATCCGAGCATGAAGCCTTCATGTGCTTTGGGAGCAAATTTTGACTTGTGATGAGGATCCTTGATCCAGCACTTTGCTCCAAATACTCTGAAGTAACTTACGTTAGGCTTCTTTCCAGTGAGCAGTTCATATGATGTTTTCTTCAGAAGCTTGTGAAGATAAACACGGTTGATAATATGGCATGCAGTATCAATAGCTTCAGGCCAGAACCTTCTTGGTGTCTTGTATTCATCGAGCATCGTTCGAGCCATCTCAATTAGAGTTCTGTTCTTGCGCTTGATACGTCCCAAACGTATCTATAATTTCTACTTGCTCCATGCATGTTTTGGGTGATATTACTATGCTTTTGATACACTTTCATACACTTTTGATCATATTTGGACTAACCTATTAACTCAGTGCACCCCAGTGCCAGTTTCTGTTTTCTGCTGTTTTTGTATTTCAGGTTTTCCCATTACTTAAATTGCCAGAAAAATTCCGGGAAAAATATATAAAAAATCAGCGCTCCAGAAGCTTCCATGTGCCAGAAGTGGGGCCAGAGGGGGGCCAGAGGGGCCCCAGGCGCCCTGATGGCGCGGCCCCATCCCTGGCCGCGCCGGGGGGCCGCCTGGGGGGCTCCCACCTCCTCTGGTGCCCTACTTGGCCTCCTATTTATTCTCCCGACGCGGAAACCATGATTCCAGAACCCTTTTCTCCAGAAGCAATTCCGATCTCCGCCGCCATCGCCACCAAGTTTCGGGGGACCAGAATTCCTGTGTCGGCATCCTGCCGGGACGGGGAAGTGCCCCCGGATTCATCTCCATCGACGTTGCTTCCTCCCTCCATGATGCGGGAGTAGTTCCTCCTCGGGGCTGAGGTTTCTACCAGTAGCTATGTGGTCAATTCTCTCTCCCATGATGTGATATTCGTTGTGATCATAGGCTATGTTAATCTAGGGTGATCCCATGATATTTCCCCTTCCTCTATGTATTGGATTGATGTACTCACTTGTCTTTATCTAGTATAATCCCCGAGACCAAGGTGACAGCGGTCTATTGGACATGGATTAGAAGAATATTTTCATGAGTGATTTCCTCTTTTGTGTGTTGATTGAAGATTGAGAGTCTCTTGGTGCTTGTCTTTGACTATCCTTGAGATATGTTGTGGTGATTGTGGTACTCTCTTTGGATGGCCGCGGTGACATTGGGAAATCCATAGATTGAGAACTACGAACTTTGAGGTGTGCTTTTGTAGCCCTACATAATTCTTGTCCTCTCTTGACCACAAAGGAATGACCTCCGGGTGCGTCTCCATTGCATGTTTTATGGGAAATACCATGTGATTAGACTATGTTAATGTTGTTGGGAGTTGCCACTAGTGAAAGTATGAAGCCTAGGCCTTGTTTCCACCATCGCAATACCATTTGTGCTCACGTTTACCACTTGTTTGCTTGCTGCACTTTTTATTACAGATTTATATTACTTTGCTTTGCCACTCCTATCATCCATATTTTACCATCTCTTCGCCGAACTAGTGCACCTATACAACTCCTAGTTGTATTAGGTGTGTTGGGGACACAAGAGACTTCTTGTATCTTAGTTGCAGGGTTGCTTGAGAGAGACCATCTTCAACCTCTACTTCCCTGAGTTCGATAAACCTTAGGTCATCCACTTGAGGGAAATTGCTGCTGTCCTACAAACCTCTGCGCTTGGAGGCCCAACATAGTCTGCAAGAATAGAAGCGTGTGTAGACATCAAGCTATTTTTGGCGCCGTTGCCAGGTAAGTAAGTGTTTGAAGGTATATCTTTAGATCTTGCAATTAAATCTTTTCGTTTCTTGTTTTTAGTTTCACTAGTTATGTTTATGGAAAAACCGCACTCTTAGTTCGCTGCTTGGGGAAGGCCGCTTTACCACACCCGTGGTAGAGAAGTCTCCTCCACCTACTGAATGTATCCCGTTCCAAATACCACTTGGGATAATTGAAATAATTAGGAATGATTGTTATGATGGGACAGTCAATCCTAGTATTCATTTGTTGAAACTTACAGAACTTTGTGAGTTGTTCAAGATTTCAGGTTTGACAAGAGATGGAGTCATGAGGAAATTATTTGCCTTGTCACTGAAAGGAAAATCATTGGAATGGTATAGGCTACTAGATGACTCTCACCTGCTGGATTGGGAAGAGATCCAGTCTCTCTTTTACTCCAAGTTTTATCCTCTTCATGAAGTCCATGAGAATAGGAATTATGTTTATAATTTCTATCCTCATGACGGAGAGAGCATAGCTTAAGCTTGGGGGAGACTGAAAATGTTAATGCTAAAATGTCCTAACCATGGGCTCCCCAAAGATATGATTATTACTAATTTCTATGCGAGGCTCTCTCGACAGGATAAAGATTTGCTCGATGCTTCCTCTATGGGTTCTTTCACAAACGAAAAGATTGATGCTAAATGGGAACTCCTTGAAAGAATTCAACGCAACACTGAAGATTGGGAGATCGACAAAGGTAAAGAGTCAGGTATAATTTATGAGTATGATTGCATTAAGTCCTTTGTTGAAACTACAGTTTTAATAAGTTTAGTGCTAAGTTTGGGCTTGATTCTCAACTCCTTGTTGATTTCCTCAAACCTTTTGCTTCACATCTTAATATGCCTAAGGAGGATTGGATCAAGCATCATGAACCTTTTAAAGAGATTTGCAAAGAAAATGAAATTGTTCATGATGATTGCAACATGCATGATCCAATTCCTAAAAATGAAGTTTTATATAAGCATGTTAATTTTTGTGGAGTGGATAGACCTTGTGAAAGGCCTATGATTGAAGAAGAGAAGTATTGTAAGCAACATAAGCATGAAAGAACAATCACTTGGGTCAAAGATTTAAATGAAATTGCTAGAGAATTGTGTGACCTTTATCCTTTTACTTGTGAACTTTGCTGTATAGAGGGTCACTTTAATTTTCAATGCATGCACTTTCAAAACATAACTGTTAACCAGTTGTGTGATAACATGATCACCCCTGATCTTTATGATGAGCATATGTTATTTTTGATGTGTGAAGAGTTATCAGAAAAGACTTCTTGGCTAGATGTTAATGCCATAGGAATAAAAAAACACTTTGCAAAATTGCCATCTCTATTGTGTTGTTAATTGCCATAAAAATGATTACATAAGTAAGATTAGAAAAGAGGGAATTTTACCAAAGTATAAAAATGTCTCTTATATTTCTGCTAATAAAAAGGAGAGTTTCTCCCAAGTTTCCCCTATTGTTTCTAATGATAAACCAGGATATGTGGAGAAGCTTCATCTCCAACCACTCCCTCCTAAGGTGAAGAAGAAGAAAAAGAAGAGGAGGAGGAAGAGGAGCAAGAAGGAAGAAGAATGGGCATCAACCTGGCCTGAGCATATTCCTCCCATCAACTTTTATCCTAACGGTTGTAAGTTTAAAGAAGAAGGTGAAGTTTATTGCCTTAATTATCATCTTGATGATACGTCCGTAGGTACTATTGAAGATGATTTTGATTATGATATGCATGTTACTTATTGTGATTGGGAAAATGATGATAATGCTACTTATGATCTTGAAAATCTTTTTGGTACCAACTCTGAAAGTGATGATATGGAAAGCTCTAAGCTTGGGGATGATAGGATTGCAAATCCTTTACCCACTAGTGATGTGATAATTGATAATTCTTTTGCTAGTAAGAATAAAGACAACATGTTTACAAATATAGTTGCTAGCAATGATAATGCTCTTCTCTACTATGATGATGTTATAACTCCAATCTATAGTGATTATAAAGGTACCTATGACATAAGGAGAAATTATCCTTATGAAACTTGTCATAATCATGGAGGGAATTACTCCCTTGTTGAACACCATCTTCCTAATACACAATTAATCTATAGTGTTCAAGTTGTTTATGATAGTCCTACTCCCACTATTACCAATGAGAAAGATTATGCTTATGTGGAGAGTAAGAGTACCTTTTTGCATGTGGATCATGGTAACAATGCTTTATGTGATGCTTATATTGTTGAGTTTATTCATGATCCCACTGAAAATAATTATGAGAAGGGAACATATGCTTATAGATATTTCAAGAATATCAAGTTCCCTCTCTTTATGTTGAAGGTTTTGAAGCCGCACTTGTTTTGTCTTCCTATGCTTATTGCTTTGTGCTTCAATGAATTATTCTATTGCAATATTCCTATGCATAGGAAGCATGTTAGGCTTAAATGTGTTTGGTATTTGCTTCTTGATGCTCTCTTTTGTTCTTCAACTCTTATTCCTACGAGAGCATCATTAAAGTCTTAAGCCTATCTTTATGGCTATAAAGAAAGAGCTCTAGGGAGACAACCCTTGTTATCTTTGCTTTCAGTTTGTTCTTTCAGTTTTTAGTGGTCTTGATGTTTGTTACTACTGTAGCAACATCATTGTATCTTTATTTTTCAGCTTTGTGCCAATTTTAGCCTCTGATTGCAAGAAAGTTCAAAAGTTGTGACATGCTGTCCAGAAAACAGATTATGTCCTTGGAAAGAAAAATTCGAATAAAATCACCAGATCATCTTTTTGATCTGAATTTTTTGACAGCATGCTCTATACAATTGGCTTTCGAGCGTCCGTTCTGAGTTTTTTGATTTGAGTTGCAGAAGTACCCCAAAAAAATTATTTACTACCTGCTGGTCTGTTTTTCACAGATTCTCCCTTGTTTTGCCTTTTCTTCGTTTTGCAGACCTTAAGCTTGCTTTTTCTTTGCAAAAATTTTTTGGCGATCTTGAGAAACAGTAGACCTTCAAGAATATCTTTGTTTCCAGTAGAGAAAAAATATTTTATTGTGGGTACTAACCTCTCTAATCAAATTATGATGAGTTATGTATGAAGGGAGTTTTCAAGTGTGCGAGGGAAGATGATAAAAGAAGATTCAGGAGTGTCAAACGCTCAAGCTTGGGGATGCCCCCATGCACCCCCAAGAAATATCCAAGGAGACTCAAGCATCTAAGCTTGGGGATGCCCCCGTGCATCCCCTTCTCCATCAACAATTATCAGTTCGTCCTTCGTTCCACTATATTTTTATCACTTCATGCGTTATGTGCTATGCTTGGAGCGTCTTGCTCTTTTCTTTTTAGTTTATTTAGTTTTACTTGTTGTTCTTAACAAGTTGGATCCTAGCCTTCATTGTTTGGGAGAGAAACACGCTCCACTCCACTGTAGAACACAACATAGGCTTGCATGCGTATCTTCTTGTGTGTGTTCTTTATCTTTTCATAGCTACTGTCATGCTTAGCTCTTAGTTTTCATGCTTATCTTTTTAAGAGCTTTTGTTTAGGTTGTTGCTTCTGGAACTCTCTTGAGTTATCATGCTTATCTTGTTAAGAGAGTTGGCTTCTGTGGCACTGGTTGATATGTCTATGATAAAAATGTTGGGGAACGTAGTATTTTAAAATTTTCCTACGATCACGCAAGATCTATCTACCAGATGCATAGCAACGAGAGGGGAGAGTGTGTCTACGTACCCTCGTAGACCGGGAGCAGAAGCGTCAAGTGACGCGGTTGATGTTGTCGAACTTCTTCGCGATCCAACCGATCAAGCACCGAACGTACGGCACCTCCGCGTTCAGCACACGTTCAGCTTGATGACGTCCCACGAGCTCTTGATCCAGTTGAGCTTCACGGGAGAGTTTCGTCAGCACGACGGCGTGGTGACGGATATGATGTGTTCACCGGCGCAGGGCTTCGCCTAAGCTCCGCGACGGTACGACCGAGGTGTGATTCTGTGGAGGGGGGCACCGCACACGGCTAAACAATTCAACTTGTGTGTCTTTGGGTGCCCCCCTGCCCCCGTATATAAAGGAGCAAGGGAGGAGGGGCCGGCCAACCTCTATGGTGCGGCTAGGGAGGGGACTCCTACTAGGAATAGGATTGCAATCCTATTCCTAGTAGGATTCACCGAAAGGAAGAAGGGGGAAAGGATTAGGAGAGGTGGCGCCCCCCCCCCAATCCTAGTCCAACTAGGATTCCTAGGTGGGGGCGCCGGCCAGCCCTATGGGCTGCCTCTCTCTCACCCTTTAGGCCCACTATGGACCATCCCCTCTCGTAGGGGGTTCCGGTAACCCCCTCCGGCATTCCCGATAAATCCGAAACTTTTCCGGTATACTTCCGGTGTCCGAATATAGCCGTCCAATATATCAATCTTTATGTCTCGGACATTCCGAGACTCCTCGTCATGTCCGTGATCTCATCCGGGACTCCGAACTACCTTCGGTACATCAATACTCAAAAACTCATAATACCGATCGTCATCAAACGTTAAGCGTGCGGACCCTACGGGTTCGAGAACAATGTAGACATGACCGAGACTCATCTCTGGTCAATAACCAATAGCGGAACCTGGATGTTCATATTGGCTCCTACATATTCTACGAAGATCTTTTATCGGTCAGAACCGCATAACAACATACGTTGTTCCTTTTGTCAAACGGTATGTTACTTGCCCGAGATTCGATCGTCGGTATCTTTATACCTAGTTCAATCTCGTTTACCGGCAAGTCTCTTTACTCGTTCCGTAACACATCATCTCGTGACTAACTCATTAGTCCTTTTGCTTGCAAGGCTTATTGTGATGTGTGTTACCGAGAGGGCCCAGAGATACCTCTCCGACACTCGGAGTGACAAATCCTAATCTTGATCTATGCCAACACCACGAATACTTTTGGAGACACCTGTAGAGCATCTTTATGATCACCCAGTTACGTTGTGACGTTTGATAGCACACAAGGTGTTCCTACGGTATTCGGGAGTTGCATAATCTCATAGTCATAGGAACATGTATAAGTCATGAAGAAAGCAATAGCAGTTAAACTAAACGATCATAGTGCTATGCTAACGGATGGGTCTTGTCCATCACATCATTCTCCTAATGATGTGATCCCGTTGATCAAATGACAACTCATGTCTATGGCTAGGAAACATAACCATCTTTGATCAATGAGCTAGTCTAGTAGAGGCATACTAGGGACATACTGTTTTGTCTATGTATCCAAACATGTACTAAGTTTCCGGTTAATACAATTCTAGCATGAATAAAAGACATTTATCATGATATAAGGAAATACAAATAACATCTTTATTATTGCCTCTAGGGCATATTTCCTTCAGTCTCCCACTTGAACTAGAGTCAATAATCTAGATTACAAAGTGATGATCCTCACACCCATGGAGTCTTGGTGCTGATCATGTTTTCCCCGTGGAAGAGGCTTAGTCAACGGGTCTGCAACATTCAGATCCGTATGTATTTTGCAAATCTCTATGTCTCCCTCCTTGACTAGATCGCGGATGGAATTGAAGCGTCTTTTGATGTGCTTTGTTCTCTTGTGAAACCTGGATTCCTTCGCCAAGGCTATGGCTCCAGTGTTGTCACAAAAGATTTTCATTGGACCCGATGCACTAGGTACTACACCTAGATCGGATATGAACTCCTTCATCCAGACTCCTTCATTTGCTGCTTCCGAAGTAGCTATGTATTCCGCTTCACACGTAGATCCCGCCACGACGCTCTGCTTGGAACTGCACCAGCTGACAGCTCCACCGTTCAATAAAAATACATATCCGGTTTGTGACTTTGAGTCATCCGGATCAGTGTCAAAGCTAGAATCGACGTAACCGTTTACGACGAGCTCTTTGTCACCTCCATATACGAGAAACATATCCTTTGTTCTTTTCAGATACTTTAGGATGTTTTTGACCGCTGTCCAGTGATCCACTCCTGGATTACTTTGGTACCTCCCTGCTAGACTTATAGCAAGGCACACATCAGGTCTGGTACACAGCATTGCATACATGATAGATCCTATGGCTGAGGCATAGGGAATGACTTTCATTTTCTCTCTATCTTCTACAGTGGTCGGGCATTGAGTCTTACTCAACTTCATACCTTGTAAAACAGGCAAGAATCCTTTCTTTGACTGATCCATTTTGAACCTTTTCAAAATCTTATCAAGGTATGTGCTTTGTGAAAGTCCAATTAAGCGTCTAGATCTATCTCTATAGATCTTGATGCCTAATATGTAAGCAGCTTCTCCGAGGTCTTTCATAGAAAAACTTTTATTCAAGTATCCTTTTATGCTATCCAGAAATTCTATATCATTTCCAATTAACAATATGTCATCTACATATAATATTAGAAATGCTACAGAGCTCCCACTCACTTTCTTGTAAATACAGGCTTCTCCAAAAGTCTGTATAAAACCATATGCTTTGATCACCTCATCAAAGCGTATATTCCAACTCCGAGATGCTTGCACCAGTCCATAGATGGATCGCTGGAGTTTGCATACTTTGTTAGCACCTTTTGGATCGACAAAACCTTCTGGTTGCATCATATACAACTCTTCTTTGAGATATCCATTTAGGAATGCAGTTTTGACATCCATTTGCCAGATTTCATAATCATAAAATGCGGCAATTGCTAACATGATTCGGACAGACATTAGCATCGCTACAGGTGAGAAAGTCTCATCGTAGTCAACTCCTTGAACTTGTCGAAAACCTTTCGCAACAAGTCGAGCTTTGTAAACAGTAATATTACCGTCTGCGTCGGTCTTCCTCTTGAAGATCCATTTATTTTCGATGGCCTGCCGATCATCGGGCAAGTCAACCAAAGTCCATACTTTGTTCTCATACATGGATCCCATCTCAGATTTCATGGCTTCAAGCCATTTTGCGGAATCTGGGCTCATCATCGCTTCCTCATAGTTCGTAGGTTCATCATGGTCTAGTAACATGATTTCCAGAACTGGGTTGCCGTACCACTCTGGGGCGGAACGTACTCTGGTTGATCTACGACGTTCAGTAGAAACTTGATCCGAAGTTTCATGATCATTATCATCAACTTCCTCACTAATTGGTGTAGGAATCACTAGAACAATTTCTTGTGATGTACTACTTTCCAATCCGGGAGAAGGTACAATTACCTCATCGAGTTCTACTTTCCTCCCACTCACTTCTTTCGAGAGAAACTCTTTTTCTAGAAAGGATCCGTTTTTAGCAACGAATATTTTGCCTTCGGATCTGTGATAGAAGGTGTACCCAACAGTCTCTTTTGGGTATCCTATGAAGACACATTTTTCCGACTTGGGATCGAGCTTATCTGGTTGAAGTGTTTTCACATAAGCATCGCAGCCCCAAATTTTAAGAAACGACAACTTTGGTTTCTTGCCAAACCATAGTTCATAAGGCGTCGTATCAAAGGATTTAGATGGTGCCCTATTTAACGTGAATGCAGCTGTCTCTAAAGCATAACCCCAAAACGATAGTGGTAAATCGGTAAGAGACATCATAGATCGCACCATATCCAATAAAGTACGGTTACGACGTTCGGACACACCATTACGCTGTGGTGTTCCAGGTGGCGTGAGTTGTGAAACTATTCCACATTGTTTCAAATGAAGACCAAACTCGTAACTCAAATATTCTCCTCCACGATCAGATCGTAGGAACTTTATTTTCTTGTTACGATGATTCTCTACTTCACTCTGAAATTCTTTGAACTTTTCAAATGTTTCAGACTTGTGTTTCATTAAGTAGATATACCCATATCTGCTCAAATCATCAGTGAAGGTCAGAAAATAACGATACCCGCCGCGAGCATCAACGCTCATTGGTCCACATAATCAGTATGTATGATTTCCAACAAATCTGTTGCTCGCTCCATAGTTCCGGAGAACGGAGTTTTAGTCATCTTGCCCATGAGGCATGGTTCGCAAGCACCAAGTGATTCATAATCAAGTGATTCCAAAAGTCCATCTTTATGGAGTTTCTTCATGCGTTTTACACCAATATGACCCAAACGGCAGTGCCACAAATAAGTTGCACTATCATTATTAACCTTGCATCTTTTGGTTTCAATATTATGAATATGTGTATCACTACAATCAAGATCCAGTAAGAATAGACCACTCTTTAAGGGTGCATGACCATAAAAGATATTATTCATCAAAATGGAACAACCATTATTCTCTGATTTAAATGAATAACCGTCTCGCAATAAACAAGATCCAGATATAATGTTCATGCTCAACGCTGGCACCAAATAACAATTATTTAGGTCTAAAACTAATCCCGATGGTAGATGTAGAGGTAGCGTGCCGACGGCGATCACATCGACTTTGGAACCGTTTCCCACGCGCATCGTCACCTCGTCCTTAGCTAATCTTCGTTTAATCCGTAGTCCCTGTTTCGAGTTACAAATATTAGCAACCGAACCGGTATCAAATACCCAGGTACTACTACGAGAATTAGTAAGGTACACATCAATAACATGTATATCACATATACCTTTGTTCACCTTGCCATCCTTCTTATCCGCCAAATACTTGGGGCAGTTCCGCTTCCAGTGTCCAGTCCCCTTGCAGTAGAAGCACTCAGTTTCAGGCTTGGCTCCAGATTTGGGTTTCTTCGTTGAAGTAGCAACTGACTTGCTATTCTTTTTGAAGTTCCCTTTCTTTCCCTTGCCCTTTTTCTTGAAACTAGTGGTCTTGTTAACCATCAACACTTGATGCTCCTTTTTGATTTCTACCTCCGCAGCTTTGAGCATAGCGAAGAGCTCGGGAATTGTCTTTTGCATCCCTTGCATGTTATAGTTCATCACGAAGCCTTTATAGCTTGGTGGCAGTGATTGAAGAACTCTATCAATAACACTATCCTCGTCAACATTGCAACCAAGTTGAGTCATATGATTGTAGTACCCAGACATTCTGAGCAAGTGTTCACTGATAGAACTATTCTCCTCCATTTTGCAGCTGTAGAACTTATTGGAAATCTCATATTTCTCAATTCGGTCATTTGCTTGAAATATTAACTTCAACTCCTGGAACATTTCATATGCTCCATGACGTTCAAAACGTCGTTGAAGTCCCAGTTCTAAGCCGTAAAGCATGGCATACTGAACTATCGTGTAGTCATCAGACCGTGACTGCCAGACGTTCAAAGCGTCTGCATCAGCGGAAGGGGGCTTGTCACCTAGCGGTGCTTCAAGGACATAATTCTTCTGTGCAGCAATGAGGATAATCCTCAGGTTACGGACCCAGTCCGTGTAATTGCTACCATCATCTTTCAACTTAGCTTTCTCTAGGAATGCATTAAAATTCAAAGGAACGGTAGCACGGGCCATTGATCTACAACGACATAGATATGCAAAACTATCAGGACTAAGTTCATGATAAATTAAAGTTCAATTTAATCATATTAATTTAAAGAACTCCCACTTAGATAGACATCCCTCTGGTAATCTAAATGATCACGTGATCCAAATCAACTAAACCATGTCCGATCATCACGTGAGATGGAGTAGTTTTCAATGGTGAACATCTTATGTTGATCATATCTACTATATGATTCACGCTCGACCTTTCGGTCTCCAGTGTTCCGAGGCCATATCTGTATATGCTAGGCTCGTCAAGTTTAACCCGAGTATTCTGCGTGTGCAAAACTGGCTTACACCCGTTGTATTTGAACGTAGAGCTTATCACACCCGATCATCACGTGGTGTCTCGGCACGACGAACTTTCGCAACGGTGCATACTCAGGGAGAACACTTATACCTTGAAATTTAGTAAGGGATCATCTTATAATGCTACCGTCGTTCTAAGCAAAATAAGAAGCATAATAAGATAAACATCACATGCAATCAAAATATGTGACATGATATGGCCATCATCATCTTGTGCTTTTGATCTCCATCTTCAAAGCACCGTCATGATCACCTTCGTCACCGGCTTGACACCTTGATCTTCATCGTAGTATCGTTGTCGTCTCGCCAACTATTGCTTCCACGACTATCGCTACCGCTTAGTGATAAAGTAAAGCAATTACATGGCGATTGCATTTCATGCAATAAAGCGACAACCATATGGCTCCTGCCAGTTGCCGATAACTTTACAGAACATGATCATCTCATACAAAATCGTATAACTCATCATGTCTTGACCATATCACATCACAACATGCCCTTCAAAAACAAGTTAGACGTCCTCTACTTTGTTTGTTGCAAGTTTTACGTGGCTGCTACGGGCTTAGCAAGAACCGTTCTTACCTACGCATACAAAACCACAACGATGTTTCGTCAAGTATGTGCTGTTTTAACCTTCACAAGGACCGGGCGTAGCCACATTTGATTCAGCTAAAGTGAGAGAGACAGACACCCGCCAGTCACCTTTAAGCAACGAGTGCTCGTAACGGTGAAACCAGTCTCGCGTAAGCGTACGCGTAATGTCGGTCCGGGCCGCTTCATCTCACAATACCGCCGAAGCAAAGTATGACATGCTGGTAAGCAGTATGACTAGTATCGTCCACAATCTCATTGTGTTCTACTCGTGCATATCATCTACGCATAGACCTGGCTCTGATACCACTGTTGGGGAACGTAGTATTTTAAAATTTTCCTACGATCACGCAAGATCTATCTACCAGATGCATAGCAACGAGAGGGGAGAGTGTGTCTACGTACCCTCGTAGACCGGGAGCGGAAGCGTCAAGTGACGCGGTTGATGTTGTCGAACTTCTTCGTGATCCAACCGATCAAGCACCGAACGTACGGCACCTCCGCGTTCAGCACACGTTCAGCTTGATGACGTCCCATGAGCTCTTGATCCAGTTGAGCTTCACGGGAGAGTTTCGTCAGCACGACGGCGTGGTGACGGATATGATGTGTTCACCGGCGCAGGGCTTCGCCTAAGCTCCGCGACGGTATGACCGAGGTGTGATTCTGTGGAGGGGGGCACCGCACACGGCTAAAACAATTCAACTTGTGTGTCTTTGGGTGCCCCCCTGCCACCGTATATAAAGGAGCAAGGGAGGGAGGCCGGCCAACCTCTCCTGGTGCGGCTAGGGAAGGAGTCCTACTAGGAATAGGATTGCAATCCTATTCCTAGTAGGATTCACCGAAAGGAAGAAGGGGGAAAGGAATAGGAGAGGTGGCGCCCCCCCAATCCTAGTCCAACTAGGATTCCTAGGTGGGGGCGCCGGCCAGCCCTATGGGCTGCCTCTCTCTCACCCTTTAGGCCCACTATGGACCATCCCCTCTCGTAGGGGGTTCCGGTAACCCCCTCCGGCATTCCCGATAAATCCGAAACTTTTCCGGTATACTTCCGGTGTCCGAATATAGCCGTCCAATATATCAATCTTTATGTCTCGGACATTCCGAGACTCCTCGTCATGTCCGTGATCTCATCCGGGACTCCGAACTACCTTTGTACATCAATACTCAAAAACTCATAATACCGATCGTCATCAAACGTTAAGCGTGCGGACCCTACGGGTTCGAGAACTATGTAGACATGACCGAGACTCATCTCTGGTCAATAACCAATAGCGGAACCTGGATGTTCATATTGGCTCCTACATATTCTACGAAGATCTTTTATCGGTCAGAACCGCATAACAACATACGTTGTTCCTTTTGTCAAACGGTATGTTACTTGCCCGAGATTCGATCGTCGGTATCTTTATACCTAGTTCAATCTCGTTTACCGGCAAGTCTCTTTACTCGTTCCGTAACACATCATCTCGTGACTAACTCATTAGTCCTTTGCTTGCAAGGCTTATTATGATGTGTGTTACCGAGAGGGCCCAGAGATACCTCTCCGACACTCGGAGTGACAAATCCTAATCTTGATCTATGCCAACACCACGAATACTTTCGGAGACACATGTAGAGCATCTTTATGATCACCCAGTTACGTTGTGACGTTTGATAGCACACAAGGTGTTCCTACGGTATTCGGGAGTTGCATAATCTCATAGTCATAGGAACATGTATAAGTCATGAAGAAAGCAATAGCAGTTAAACTAAACGATCATAGTGCTATGCTAACGGATGGGTCTTGTCCATCACATCATTCTCCTAATGGTGTGATCCCGTTGATCAAATGACAACTCATGTCTATGGTTAGGAAACATAACCATCTTTGATCAATGAGCTAGTCTAGTAGAGGCATACTAGGGACATACTGTTTTGTCTATGTATCCACACATGTACTAAGTTTCCGGTTAATACAATTCTAGCATGAATAAAAGACATTTATCATGATATAAGGAAATACAAATAACATCTTTATTATTGCCTCTAGGGCATATTTCCTTCAAAGGGATCATCTTATAATGCTACCGTCGTTCTAAGCAAAATAAGAAGCATAATAAGATAAACATCACATGCAATCAAAATATGTGACATGATATGGCCATCATCATCTTGTGCTTTTGATCTCCATCTCCAAAGCATCGTCATGATCACCTTCGTCACCGGCGCGACACCTTGATCTCCATCGTAGCATCGTTGTCGTCTCGCCAACTATTGCTTCTACGACTATCGCTACCGCTTAGTGATAAAGTAAAGCAATTACATGGCGATTGCATTTCATACAATAAAGCGACAACCATATGGCTCCTGCCAGTTGCCGATAACATTACAAAACATGATCATCTCATACAAAAACCGTATAACTCATCATGTCTTGACCATATCACATCACAACATGTCCTGCAAAAACAAGTTAGACGTCCTCTACTTTGTTGTTGCAAGTTTTACGTGGCTGCTACGGGCTTAGCAAGAACCGTTCTTACCTACGCATACAAAACCACAACGATGTTTCGTCAAGTATGTGCTGTTTTAACCTTCACAAGGACCGGGCGTAGCCACACTTGATTCAGCTAAAGTGAGAGAGACAGACACCCGCCAGTCACCTTTAAGCAACGAGTGCTCGTAACGGCGAAACCAGTCTCGCGTAAGCGTACGCGTAATGTCGGTCCGGGCCGCTTCATCTCACAATACCGCCGAAGCAAAGTATGACATGCTGGTAAGCAGTATGACTAGTATCGTCCACAATCTCATTGTGTTCTACTCGTGCATATCATCTACGCATAGACCTGGCTCATGATGCCACTGTTGGGGAACGTAGTATTTCAAAATTTTCCTACGATCACGCAAGATCTATCTACCAGATGCATAGCAACGAGAGGGGAGAGTGTGTCTACGTACCCTCGTAGACCGGGAGCGGAAGCGTCAAGTGACGCGGTTGATGTTGTCGAACTTCTTCGCGATCCAACCGATCAAGCACCGAACGTACGGCACCTCCGCGTTCAGCACACGTTCAGCTTGATGACGTCCCACGAGCTCTTGATCCAGTTGAGCTTCACGGGAGAGTTTCGTCAGCACGACGGCGTGGTGACGGATATGATGTGTTCACCGGCGCAGGGCTTCGCCTAAGCTCCGCGACGGTACGACCGAGGTGTGATTCTGTGGAGGGGGGCACCGCACACGGCTAAACAATTCAACTTGTGTGTCTTTGGGTGCCCCCCTGCCCCCGTATATAAAGGAGCAAGGGAGGAGGGGCCGGCCAACCTCTATGGTGCGGCTAGGAAGGGGACTCCTACTAGGAATAGGATTGCAATCCTATTCCTAGTAGGATTCACCGAAAAAAAATGCTATGTGCATAATGGTGCTTAGTAGTTCATGTTTTCTTATGGTTAGTCTAATGTGTTATTGAAGTACCAGCATGATTTGTTTGCCTATGATGTGGTATGGTTTAGTGATATCTTCCTCCAAGAATTTATTTTGATTGACTTGGCATATGCTCACGCATATTTAAGACTGTAAAGAAAGTCTATCAAGCCTTGATGATCTTTAATTTCTGAGTAGTGATATAACTTCCATGCCCGATTCAATGTTGATTTGTCGCTCTGCATGATTATGGCCGTCATTGCTCTCTTAGTTGGTCACTCCCAGTCTTTTGCTAGCCTTCACCTGTACTAAGTGGTCTGACTGCTTGTGCATCCAAAATCCTTGAAACCAGTTATGCCATATGAGTCCACCATACCTTCCTATATATGGTATTTACTTGCCATTCCTAACGAAGACTTTCTTGTACCATCTCAAAATTATTCAAAAGCATATCTCTTTTGTGCCTCTGTTTTAGCTCATGTGGAAGTAGTAGGTAATTCATGATCTTCTTATGTTGGACAAATTTTACCCCGGGATTGCATGTCTAATCTGCAAACCCCTAATACGAGGAGGGACTGGCATGAGTGCGCCCAGCCCACAAAAGATAATAGCAACAAACAAACCCTCATTCACGCTTTGTTCATGAGAAATCGGGAAACTCTGGCAGTGATAAACAAAGGAGATTAAGGGGATGTGGTCGTCCCTGCGTGGGAGACGTTCCTCGAAACTTGTCCAGCATAAGAAGTAATTGGGTTATCTACTAGCATTCGTTGACGAATTATGCACCTCCCAAAAGTTTTTTATCTCTGTTTTTAAAACCACAAGCTCGGGCACTTGTTTAGTCTTTGCTTCCAGCCACGGGTTTTCAACCTTGCCATCAAAATCCACGGTTCGAGAGTCTCCACCTTCTTTCTTCAAAGCACCAACTATTGAGAGCATGATTGTCATTCTGAGTGTAATGTGCATTGTTCCAAAGTACCATTGTCTTCTGCATGATTGTGATATCGCTTATTCTGAAATCATTGTATCTAGTCGTCACTTAAACTTCGGAGGTGCTCCTGCATTTATGTTTTGCTTCACTAAAGGGGGCAAGCGAGGTATCACTTTGTCATGTTTGCACACCATGCTCACTACAAATATATTGGGTGTTTCAGTATCATATTGTAAACTTTCAGTTCTTTGTGATATTCTCATGAGGTAACTTAATTACTAAAGATTCATTATCTCAATAAGCATTTGTCATGTGATTGTGAAAGACTCTTTGGTAGCATGTCACCACAGAAATTGTGCTTGTTATCATTTACCTACTCGAGGACGAGCTGGAATTAAGCTTGGGGATGTTGATACGTCACAAACGTATCTATAATTTATGTTTGCTCCATGCATGTTTTGGGTGATATTGCTATGCTTTTGATACACTTTCATACACTTTTGATCATATTTGGACTAACCTATTAACTCAATGCACCCCAGTGACAGTTTCTGTTTTCTACTGTTTTTGTATTTCAGGTTTTCCCATTACTTAAATTACCAAAAAAATTCCGGGAAAAATATATAAAAAATCAGCGCTCCAGAAGCTTCCATGTGCCAGAAGTGGGGCCAGAGGGGGGCCAGAGGGGCCCCAGGCACCCTGATGGCGCGGCCCCATCCCTGGCCGCGCCTGGGGGGCTCCCACCTCCTCTGGTGCCCTACTTGGCCTCCTATTTATTTTCCCGTCACGGAAACCCTGATTCCAGAACCCTTTTCTCCAGAAGCAATTCCGATCTTTGCCGCCATCGCCACCAAGTTTCGGGGGACCAGAATTCCTGTGTCGGCATCCCGCCGGGACGGGGAAGTGCCCCCGGATTAATCTCCATCGACGTTGCTTCCTCCCTCCATGATGCGGGAGTAGTTCCTCCTCGGGGCTGAGGTTTCTACCAGTAGCTATGTGGTCAATTCTCTCTCCCATGATGTGATCTTCGTTGTGATCATAGGCTATGTTAATCTAGGGTGATCCCATGATATTTCCCCTTCCTCTATGTATTGGATTGATGTACTCACTTGTCTTTATCTAGTATAATCCCCGAGACCAAGGTGACAGCGGTCTATTGGACATGGATTAGAAGAATATTTTCATGAGTGATTTCCTCTTTTGTGTGTTGATTGAAGATTGAGAGTCTCTTGGTGCTTGTCTTTGACTATCCTTGAGATATGTTGTGGTGATTGTGGTACTCTCTTTGGATGGCCGCGGTGACACTGGGAAATCCATAGATTGAGAACTATGAACTTTGAGGTGTGCTTTTGTAGCCCTACATAATTCTCGTCCTCTCTTGACCACAAAGGAATGACCTCCGGGTGCGTCTCCATTGCATGTTTTATGGGAAATATCATGTGATTAGACTATGTTAATGTTGTTGGGAGTTGCCACTAGTGAAAGTATGAAGCCTAGGCCTTGTTTCCACCATCGCAATACCATTTGTGCTCACGTTTACCACTTGTTTACTTGCTGCACTTTTTATTACAGATTTATATTACTTTGCTTTGCCACTCCTATCATCCATACTTTACCATCTCTTCGCCGAACTAGTGCACCTATACAACTCCTAGTTGTATTAGGTGTGTTGGGGACACAAGAGACTTCTTGTATCTTAGTTGCAGGGTTGCTTGAGAGAGACCATCTTCAACCTCTACTTCCCTGAGTTCGATAAACCTTAGGTCATCCACTTGAGGGAAATTGTTGCTGTCCTACAAACCTCTGCGCTTGGAGGCCCAACATAGTCTGCAAGAATAGAAGCGTGTGTAGACATGAGCGCTCAACGATCCCATTTTGCTGAGGTGTATATGGGGCTGAGAATTCATGGGTGATTCCCATTTCATCTAGATAAAGATCGAGGCTAGTGTTCTTGAACTCAGTGCCATTGTCACTTCTGATATGCTTGATCTTGATGCCATAGTTGTTCATGGCACGGTTGGCGAAGCGTCTGAAGACATCTTGCACTTCAGTCTTGTAGAGTATTATGTGCACCCATGTGTATCTTGAATAATCATCAACAATGACGAAGCCATAGAGGCAGGCTGTGGTAGAGAATGTGGAGTAGTGAGTAGGGCCAAATAAGTCCATGTGAAGCAGCTCGAATGGTTTGGATGTCGTCATGATTGTCTTCGAGGGGTGCTTGGCTCTAGTCATCTTCCCAGCTTCACAGGCACCACATAGATGATCTTTCTTGAACTTGACTTCCTCGATGCCTATGACACGCTTCTTCTTTGCGAGAGTGTGCAAGTTCCTCATGCCAGCATGTCCTAGCCTCCGATGCCAGAGCCAGCACTCTGAAGCTTTTGCTAGAAGACATACGGCCATTTGTGGTCCAGCTGAGAAATCTACCATATACAGATCACCTTTTCTGTATCCTTCAAATACTAAAGACTTGTCAGATTCCATTAGTACAAGGCAACGAAATTTACCAAAAATCACAATCATGTTTAAGTCACAAAGCATTGAGACAGACATTAAGTTGAAGCCAAGAGATTCAAAAAGCATGACTTTATCCATGTGCTGGTCTCTTGAGATTGTAACTCTACCTAGACCCAACACTTTGCTTTTACCAGTATCAGCAAATGTGATGTGACTCTTGTTAGATGGACGTAAGGTTGAGTCCATGAGAAGTTTTCGATCACCAGTCATATGATTTGTGCATCCGCTATCCATAATCCATTCTGAAGACTTTGGTGTCACTCCCTACAATGCAGTTAGGAGGATAGGCTTCACCAAAAGCCATTATGAAGCATAAACATTTGATGCATAAGTGGATTGTGAAAGCTTAGATGAATGTTATGACTGATAAGATGTTCAGCAAGTGATTTATGAATAGTATGAGCAGTAAGTCATTTTGGGCATTTGATCTTGTGCCCTACAAGTGTTTTAGGTCCCCAGCAATAGCATCAGAAGCCTTTGATTATCGGCTGGAGACCTTTCCCTGCAAGAGAAAGTTAGTTCTTCTTAACCACCCACATTTTCAGGGGTGGCTTAGAAGCAATGAGTCTAAGAGCAGCATCTGAAAATTTTGGCTTTGGAGCCCTAGCAAATAGTCTTGTAGGAGGAGAATAATACTCATAAGAATAGGCAGAAAAATTCTTTGATTTATGAATATAGCGGTTTGAAGAAACACGCTCATATTCATGGATCTGAGTATGGTTTCCCTACAAAACATCGGCGTTAGGGTGACTCGGGTGAGTCCTTTGTCTGTATGAAGCCTTAGGACCATATGAAGCCTTTGGTCTGGGGTTTGTCTTCATCCAAGGAGGTGTCATGATAGTATTTGCTGGAAGCTTCTCAAGACAACCTTTGGGTACCCAGATCTTCTTCATAGGTGGCCCGTTCCTGCAGTTAGTACCAATATACCTGGAAAACACTTCACCATTTTGATTCTTAAACAGTTTATAGTTTGCATCAAAGGATTCATCAATGATAACAGGATTAGCACAAGTGAAGCCAGATAAGGTAGATGGATCCAATGAAGGTCCCTTTGCAGCAACCCATGTGGTTTTGGGATACTGCTCAGGCTTCCAGTATGATCCATCAACATTCATTTTCCTGTCGAACCCAACACCCTCTTTCCTAGGGTTTCGGTTCAGTATCTGCTTTTTGAGGACATCACATAGAGTCTGATGCCCTTTGAGGCTTTTGTACATCCCTGTTTCAAGCAAAGTCTTCAATCTAGCATTTTCATCAGCAATAGTAGTGGTATCCTCAGCAGAGGGGTTAGTTACCACATCAGTAGTTGAAGATATTGCAACAGTGGCAGCAGTAGAACATTCAGCAACAGATGTAGCATTATCACGTTCAATGCATTTTAGACATGGTGGTTCAAACTCTTCGTGAGTGGAGCTGATCAGTTGCGCGCGGAGTGACTCATTTTCCTTTTGAAGATCTTCATGAGCCGCTTTCAATTTCTCAAGTTCTCGTTTCCTTTGAATGTAATCGTGGGAAAGCTTTTCATGAGTTTTTGAGAGCGATTCATAAAGACCTTCAAGTTCCTTGTACTTAACATGAAGATTTTTTATGTCTTCAATTAAGGACTGAGAACGGGTCATTTCTGCGTCCAACAGGTCATCGCTTTTGTCTAACAGTTTTTGAATATGTTCCATGGCTTTCTGCTGTTTAGTGGCAATTTTAGCAAGTGTTTTGTAGCTAGGTTTTGATTCACAATCAGAGTCATCTTCACTAGATGTTTGAAAGTAAGCATCGTGTGAGTTTACCTTGGCACCGCGTGCCATGAAGCAGAAGGTGGGAGCAGAGTCGTCGTCCTCATCATCAATGTTGGGGACGGGGCCATTGTCTTCAGTGTTGAAGATGGACTTGCCCATGTAGGCAGTGGCTAAAGCCAGACTAGCAGCACCAGAATCAGACTCCTCATCTGACTCCACCTCCGCCTCTTCAGAAGCAGACTCTTCCTCAAAATCCATCTCCTTGCCAACAAATGCGCGAGCCTTGCCAGATGAATTCTTCTTGTGTGATGAATACTTTGATGAAGACTTAGAAGAAGACTTTGAGTATTTCTTCTTTTTCTTGTCATCAGAATCATATTCCTTGCTCTTCTTCTTCTTATTCTCATTGTCCCACTAAGGACACTCAGAGATGTAGTGACCAGGTTTCTTGCACTTATGACATGTTCTCTTCTTGTAGTCATGAGTAGAAGCTTCATCATTTCTTGAGCTGGATCGTGAAGACTTTCTGAAGCCTTTCTTCCTAGTGAATTTCTGGAACTTCTTCACAAGCATGGCAAGCTCCTTTCCAATGTCTTCAGGATCATCAGAACTGCAGTCAGATTCTTCTTCAGACGAAGAAACAGCTTTTGCCTTTAAGGCGTGAGATCGGCCATAGTTGGGACCATAGATGTCACGTTTCTCAGATAGCTGGAACTCATGTGTGTTGAGCCTCTCAAGTATATCAGACGGATCGAGAGTCTTGAAGTCAGGGCATTCTTGAATCATCAGGGCAAGGATATCAAATGAGCTGTCAAGTGATCTCAGGAGAGTCTTGACGATTTCATGCTTGGTAATCTCAGTGGCGCCAAGTGCTTGAAGCTCATTTGTGATGTCAGTGAGACGATCAAATGTGTGTTGGACATTCTCATTGTCATGTCTCTTGAAGCGATTGAAGAGATTGCGAAGGACGCTGATCCTTTGATCTCTCTGGGTAGAGACTCCTTCATTGACCTTTGAGAGCCAGTCCCAAACTTCCTTTGACGTGTCCAGAGCACTTACACGACCATACTGTCCTCTGGTCAGATGACCACAGATGATGTTCTTGGTCGTTGAATCCAATTGAACGAGCCTCTTGACATCAACAGGGGTGATACCTTCACCGGTCTTGGGAACGCCGTTCTTGACGACAAACCAGAGGTCCACGTCAATGGTTTCAAGGTGCATGCGCATCTTGTTCTTCCAGTAGGGATATTCGGTGCCATCGAAGACGGGGCACGCAGCGGAGACTTTGATTATCCCTGCAGTCGGCATAGCTAAAACTCCAGGTGGTTAAACCGAATCACACAGAACAAGGGAGTACCTTGCTCTGATACCAATTGAAAGTGCAGTACATCGACTAGAGGGGGGTGAATAGGCGATTTTTATGAATGCTTCAAAACATGGTAGTTTCGAATACAAATGATAAACTCAATCCTATTAGTATGCAGCGGAAAGTGGACTACACTAGATAAGCCATAGTCATGTATTCAATGAAGTGAGAGCTCGAAGACTAATAGCAGCTAGGCAGTAGGGATCATGATGGAAGAAGGAATGAAGCCAATCACAACAAGTAGATACTCAGTGAAGTCAATCAGATAAGGCAAGCATGCAATGACTTCACAACATAGATCAGTAAGTAAAGGTAAGGAGAGGATAGAACCAGTAGCTTGGGGAAGACAGTGATTTGTTGGACCAGTTCTAGTTGCTGTGACAACTATACGTCTGGTTAGGGAGGCTGAGATTTAACTCAGAAGACCGCGTCTTCACCTTGTTCCCCTTGAGCTAAGGAGACCTAGTCCTCGCCCAATCACTCTGGTAAGTCTTCAAGGTAGACTTCCAAACCTTCACAGACTTCGTTCACCGGCGATCCACAATGACTCTTGGATGCTCAGAACGCGACGCCTAACCGGCTGGAGGAAACACAGTCCTCAAGTGTAATAAGTCTTCAGGTCACACAGACAGAAAGACTTCAGTGATGCCTAACACTCTTTGGCTCTGGGTGTTTGGGCTTTGTCCTCGCAAGGATTTCTCTCTCAAATGCTTCGGAGGTGGGTTGCTCTCAAACGACAAAAGCCGTGCAATAACTCTGAGCAGCCACCAATTTATGGTGTAGGGGGTGGGCTATTTATAGCCACTGGGCAACCCGACCTGATTTGTCCGAAGTGACCCTGGGTCACTAAGGAACTGACACGTGTTCCAACGGTCAGATTTCAAACACACACGACAACTTTACTTGAGCTACAAGTAAAGCTGACTCATCCGACTCTGGATAAGATTTGTTCTCATAGTCTTTGCTCGAAGACATAGGATTTGGTTGAGCATCACTTCAGTCACTCTGACTTAGTTCACTTGGACCCCACTTAACAGTACGGTGGTTCCTATGACTCAACAAAGAAGAAAAGGAAACAACGAAACATCTACGTCTTCGCTCTCCATAGTCTTCACACAATGTCTTCTCATGTCATAGTCTTCAATATGATTATCTTCATATACCACCACTGATATCAATGTCTTCATACATTTTTAGGGGTCATCTCCGGTAGGTTAACCGAATCAATGAGGGACTACTACATGTGATATCCTGCAATTCTCACAAACACATTAGTCCCTCAACCAGGTTTGTTGTCAATACTCCAAAACCAACTAGGAGTGGCACTAGATGCACTTACAAGAAACGTGCCGTCCTCGATCCCAACTATGCTATGTATGCGGTGACCAAGATGATATGAGTATGTAAAGTTGCTCAACGCTATTGCTTATAAGCTCATTGTTGCTCCTCTTTTGCTTAAAAGCTTTTCTTACTCTCTTTTTGAAAGTTTGATGCTCGAGCCGAGGATAATATGAGACAAGTATGTAAGATATGCACGGGAGAGACTTGTGGCACTAAGATGATAACATGATCACTACGGTGCACAATAGCGTGGCCCGGCAATTCTCAACTCGCTAGTCTCGATGGGTAAGCAACGCAAATGGCTCGGGCTATCAATGCAAAAGCAAAGGTAAGTGTCGTCGAGGTTACCGTCCTTGCTTACGGTTAGTGGCGAAGATGACTCCGAGGCGATGATGTCGATGTCACACGCTCCTAAGTAGCCGAAACACCTTAGGAAATGCCAAACCGCAACTCGAAACCGGTCAAAACGGTGAAACTCGAAAAGCTGAAACTGTGCGGGGCGGTAGTACCGCGTGTAGGGCGGTAGTACCGTTTTGAGTGGGCGGAAGAAAAAAATTCACGAGGCGGTAGTACCGCTAGGAGTGGGCGGAAGAAAAAAATTCATGAGGCGGTAGTACCGCTAGGAGTCGACGGAAGAAAAAAATTCATGAGGCGGTAGTACCGCTAGGAGTGAGCAGTGGTACCGCTGGTGTCGGGAAAAATTCGCAGAACTGGGTCGGGCGAATTTGGGGCGGAAAATGATGATTTCGGGGTCACAAATGGATGGATTTTGTGGTGGGATGGGTGGGGATTGTTGCGGAGGGGCTAGATCCACTTGCCAAACATCAAATGCATGGACCAAAACAACCAAATCTCACAAGATCCAACAAATTGCAAGAAAAAAATTTGGGCTATTTTTTGTGGGGATTTTTGAAATTGGGCAAGAGCACAACAAAATCAAGCTAGAAAATGGGGGGATGGGACTCCAAGATGTGAATCAACCTTGCTCATGATACCAAGATGTTGTAGGGTGAAACCCTAGGGGGGTCTTTTCACACTTGGAGGGGGAAAGAGAGGAAGAACACACAAGAACACAAGACACAAATCTCTCAAAACAAACCCAATATCACATCCACTAGAGTAGCATACAAGAGATCCACAAGGTTACAAGATCAATCCAAGGAAACAAGCACAAAGGTAAGGTTCTTCCCACTCCTAGAGGAGGTGAGGTCTTGATGATCTTCTCCCTTGGGAGGTCTTGCAATCCACAAGGATTCTTCTCCCTTGGGAGGTCTTGATCTCCTAGAGGAGGGGATACAAGGAGCAAAGCTCTCAAGGTCTCTCAATATCTTTGCTGCCCCCCAAAAGATGTGGAGGAGGTCTATTTATAGTTTATGCCACGAAGGGGTAAGAGGGGGAAAGGGGTACATGGCCAAAGGCCGAAGGCTGCGCGCAGGCAGGATGGTAGTATCGGAACCTCGGGCGGTAGTACCGCTTGCTCCGGACTGGGCAGGTGCGGTAGTACTGCGCTGGAGCGATAGTACCGCTCGTTCCAGGCTGGGCAGGTCTTCATTCGCTTCCACGTGATCATCTCCTTGGTAACTAAGAATGCACAACATCTCCTTGTAAGGTAGAACCCAATTCTCATGCAAACCCGAACGAAGCTCGAAGAGGAAAGAATTCACCTCGTTCTCGATAGCGCGTGCACGTGCTCTAGTCATTGGTCCCTTGAGTGCTTGTGCCGGTGACGGAGTGTCCATGGGGATGCTCGCCGGATGCTTCGCATCACACTCCGTGTGCCCTTGCCATTGCATTTGGTGCATCGGTATGAGTTCTTCACGGTGATAGATGAAAGTTACAAGTTGAGAAGCTTATTACTATTAGGTGATTGGTACCCTTGAGCTTGTTCCTCTTGGGTGCTTGGGCGCCCTAGACGGTTGCTGGTGTTCGGAGCTCAATCATTGTGGTGTAAAGCTTCGGGCAAGCGTCGGGGTCTCCAATTAGGTTGTGGAGATCGCCCCAAGCAATTTGACGGGATCAGGTGACCTCCCCAAGGGTTGCTAAAGTGTACGGGTTCGGTTACCGCCCCCAAGGGTTGCCATTTGTACGGGTTCGGTGACCGCTCTCAAGGGTCCCTTAGTGGAATCACATCATCTTGCTTTGTGCGAGGGCGTCAGGAGATTACGGTGGCCCTAGTGGCTTCTTGGGGAGCATTGTGCCTCCACACCGCTCCAAACGAAGATTAGCATCCGAAAGGGTGTGAACTTCGGGATACATCGTCGTCTCCGCGTGCCTCGGTTATCTCTTACCCGAGCCCTTTACTTATGCACTTTACTTTGTGATAGCCATATTGTTTCTTGTCATGTATCTTGCTATCACTTAGTTGTTTATCTTGATTAGCATAAGCCGTTGGTACACATAGGTAAGCCTAGTTGTTTTCAGGTTTTATGCTTGACAAATTAACCGCTAGGTTTATCCCGCATTTGTTCAAGCCTAAATAGTAATTATTTTAAAGCGCCTATTCACCCCCCTCTAGGCGACATCCACGATCTTTCAGTGGTGATGACTGATACGTCACTAATGTATCTACTTTTCGAAACACTTTTTGCTCTTGTTTTGGACTCTGATTTGCATAATTTGAATGAAACTAACCCAGACTGACGCTGTTTTCAGCAGAATTGTCATGGTATTTTTTTTGTGTGCGGAAATAAAAGTTCTCCGATTGAGCTAAAAACTTACAGAGATTATTTCTAGAATACATGAAAAATATTGGCGAAGAGAACTACTAGAGTGGGGGCCACCCAGGAGCCACAAGCTCAGGGGGCGCGCCCACCCCCAGGCGCGCTCTAAAAATAAACAATGAAAGTTTCAAGAAGCCACCACATCACCCTTATGGGCCCCTTTAATTCAAATGATCTTTTAAGGATTAGAATCCTTAGGAATTTTTCCTACGTTGATCGTTTAATTCACAGGATTGAATCCCATATAATGTTTTCCTATGGATCCATTTGTACTATATTTCATATGAATTCTAGCATTCACTCCAACCTCTTGGAAGAAATCCTTTGCTTTTCCTGTGTTACAATCAAACAAACTCAAATCCTATAGGAATCCAATGAGCATGTCATTTCAGTCATACATTTTTCCTATTCTTGTGTTTTTGCAATCCTTCGAATCAAAGAGGCCCTATACGTGGCCTGGGGAGCAACAAAGAAGGCATTGAAGAAATCAGAATCGGCTGATGCTATTCCCCTCCATGTTTCTCTCTGCTCCCAATCTCTTCGTGTTCTTCTCCTCTAACTCACATCTCTTTCTAAAATCTTGTATTTTGTATCAAGTACTCCCTCCAAGGCCGGTCCTGAGTTTTTGGGGGCCCGGGGCGAAACTAAAACTCGGGGCCCCTTAAAATTTTCTTCAGCTTTCATTGTTGAAAAGTCACTTATGACGGTCTTTTTATGAGTCCCTCATGCTAGTTGTGCGACGGTGAATATACATGTTGCGTTGGGCAAGCACGACAACAAAGCTACGGTGGAGGAGGACTCAAGGAGCCATAAGAGTGATTTTATGGAAGCACAAGTGTCATCTTTGGTGGCATCTGGAACCCTCAAACAATGGAAGCATTGGCTCTCGATCACCAATAAGTCTATTATTTCAAGAAATATGATATGATTCTCAAAAAGATAAAATTATGACTGTCTCATCTAGAAATTTGAACTAAGATGATATAGAAACAAAAGAATGAATATGCATGTCAATTAAATAGGTGATACATCTTATAATTTATCAATTCTCCATAATTTTAGCATCTATGACTGAGTACTCACCAAACACTTATTGCCGTTTTCCTAGCATGAATTTCTCAGTTAAATAAAATCATCAGACCACACATGAGAGAGAGGGAGAGAGAAGAGAGGGGGTGGGAGAGGGAGAGAGAGTACACCGAAAAGAAACCTAATTGTACCCACACATACTGAAGATGACTCATGAGACGGTAGATCGTGAGGTCCTTGACTCCCAGAATCCTCATATACAATTCGGAGTTGCCCCTCTGCCATGAAGATAAATTACCAGATAAGTAAAAACTCAACAAATTATCAACATAATGTATGCATCTGGACTGAAACAAGCACGCATGAATAAATCTCCTCACTGTCTGGACTCGAACCTGCCTGACAGCGTCGAAGAAATTGGTTGTGGAGTTTAATGGTCCACTGGAGGAGGGATTTGGGGTTGATGGTGTGGACGACCTGCACGAGGCCGGACTGCTAGAGTCGTCGGGATGCAACTCACATCCAAGGCGAAAACGGATCTGCCGAAACCTCCGCGAACAAGTCAACAGGTGAACTCGATGGGAAAGAAAACATGACGATCTTAGACGTACTCGCGGGCTACCAACTACTTGCGTCGGAGTCCTTGGTTTCCTTGGGGCCTTGGCATGGGCCTGCAACATACGCCGGAGGGCCCCCCTGACATCGGGGGCCCGGGGCAGCCGCCCATGCCCCCCCCCCCCCCCCC
>LR738709.1:46264661-46279846 GCA_902687465.1 Secale cereale | reverse complement strand
AGGCCATGGCGCCCATGGAGCGGGGAGAGAGGTGAAGGAAGACGGGGGGAAATGTCACGACCCGGTTCTCATCCATTGATAGCTGACAGGGTACAGCAAGAGTTGGGTGAGGAAGAGTGGTACAGGAGGGAGGAAGGAGAAGGTAGGTCAGATGCAGAGAAAACAGAGAGATTTTCAGAGTCAATTTCTTCACACCCCACATGCTGGCCAACAGTGCCCCTTATATCACACACGTAACCACACTCTTACATGTGGGCTTACGCTCCACAATACCAGCTCACAGAGCCATCCAACTTGAGAATCACGCTGGTGCTTGCGCGGTCTGCCTGCTGGATCTGGCTTGTTCAGGGACAGGCGACTCGTGGTCCGTCATCACCACTGACGATGGTGAGGGCGTGATAGAAAATGATTGGTAAGGAAGGGGATGCCACCATTCTTATTGAACAGGGATGCTTTTGAAATTGGTAACTATTCATTGAAAGCCTAAACCTCTCAGGATATTTATATGAACCGTAATCGAAGAAATTTTACATGTACAATGAGGTTATTTCTTATACATTCTGAGCAAATTTCATTTCATCTGCACATGCAGGCAGTCTGTCACACGCAGACAACATGTCCGAACAAAACTAAATTCTTCCTGCAAACCATGGTGGTTGGGCTGCTGGTGGCCATGGTGAAGGAGAAGGTTTCCAGCTACATGCTAGACTAGTACTCCCTCCGTCCGGAAATACTTGTCATCAAAATGAATAAAAGGGGATGTATCTAGATGTATTTTAGTTCTAGATGCATCTTTTTTTGTCCATTTTGATAACAAGTATTTTCGGACGGAGGGAGTACAAGGTGATGAAGGGCATGGAGACGCAGCACAAGATTCTGAAGTGAAGCTGCTCCCAGTCATCCTGGAGTCATCACCGAGGCCGAGAAGGCTGCAGCCCACAGAGAAGGGATCAAGGCCTAGCTCAAGGATCTCAAGGTGGGTTACAAGGAGAATGAAGTCAGTCTTCGACGAGTTAAAGTACGAGAAGTTCGCGACCAAGCCAAGAATGAAGTCAGTCTTTTAGGACGTGAAGCAGGTCACAGTCAATGAAATTGGGCACATTGAGGGGTGTTATTGCAGATAAACATGTAAAATCCAAGATCTTGACGTATGCCGTTGCACTTTCTCTATGGAAAAAGTATGTGCTGCAGGAAGCAAATCAAATCGAGTGTCTTCAAATAATTCTGATGTGTATCCTTTTCAAAACTGTTGCAGAAACCCTTTGCTCTATGAACTATTTGAACCGCTATCTACTTATTCATCTAGGAATTTATTATTTGCAATCTTACATGTTGACTTTTTCATGGGTTTTTTCTTTAAATTGCAAAACTGTTCTGTTTTTCATTCTCAATAACTTTGAAATTTCAGGAATCCAATTTCGACAAGCAAATTAAGGCAGTTCATGAACAGAGTAGACCCTTCAAATGCGGATTCTCTGTTTTATACAAGCATAGCATGTAAGTGACAATCATGAGAAATGAACATACTGCTCACGTGCATGTTGAGGTAATCACAAAGGAACCACTCCCAGATGACCATGCCTTTCCTGTAAGGAACATCTATTTTCACTAGGATGGTCACAGCCTTCCATCAAACCTTTTCAGGTCGATTTCACGGATGCTGATGAGCAACCAGGACCTCGTCCAGGCAAGGACTAGAGGAAACCCATTTCCATTGAGACTTTGATGCGAAAGAGCGTAGCTGCTCCTGCGTACGATGACGGAACTGAGTATCTGTCAGGTTGATTTGTCCACTGAACCCACTAGAAAAAACCATGCCAAGTTCTGAATGAAGTATAGTACAACTAGCCATTCATGCTCTAGTTGAAATCTTCATGTTCTTTGTTAAGAACAGACATACGTACTTGCCTACAAACTAAACAGTGCACTTGCATGTTCTTTGTCATCTCTGTCTCGTTGGCCGCCGAAGTAAGACTCTCTGTTTAGCAGAACATGCAATGCCTGTAGCTATTGCGCTTTCCTGGAAATGAACTTCAGGAATTCAAGTTCACTTTGTTTCCCTCTATATTCATGGATAGCCATCTTCTTGACGACGTGCGACTTGATGCACTCAATAGTAGGGACCTCCTGCCAGAACTTGGAGGAATTGGAGCAATGCTTTTACGTTTTTTGGTTGATCGGCCATGCTTCTGTAGTACGGATGAGTATCCTTTTCTTTGTTGTTGATGCATGTATGTCCAGCTAAAGGGAATAGATAGGCAAAAACAGTAGTATGTAACTGTGTCAGATAAGATGTCAATTGTAGCAAGTCCTTCTTTTTCTGTTGTCAAATGAGCCCTCCAGCTGTATGAGATGTGAATTACAGTGAAGATGCTATTTTCGCTCAAGCAACGAGGAACCCCAATCTGTAGCTGTATGTTTTTCTTTTCTTTTTGAGATAATGGTTGTATCTTGAAAGCTTTCATTTAAATGTTTTTCATATGAATTATTTCCACGCGGGTTGTTTGATTTGTTGAATTGTATCTTATGAAATTTTGCACTACATTTTTTAAGCAATTGTCTATGGATAAAAATCTGTTTATCCATATCATGCAATCAAGCAACTTTATACAAAATTAATTATGTATGATTCCGGTCGATATGACAATACAATCATACTCTAGCAAATCAAAGAGATCCTTAGATCAACTGTAGCATGTCTAAACACTGCCTCCAAACAGTTTTTAGGGTTTAGGAAAAAAGATGTAATTCCAACAGGGATCCCCTACCACAACCCTAAAATACGGTGGTCCGAAATAGCAACACATAGCCGTAGTACCTATACAAGGCTCTCCGTAGCCCCCATCCAACATTACCGAAAAAGGATTTCCCCCCGCTTTATAATATAAAGCAATGATCACCGATACAATCAATGGAAACCGCACAACGCCAAACCACACCACCACACGACACACCCGAGGCCGGATACAACAGGTACAAGAACAACCGCATCACCCCAACACTCCACGCATACAACAAATGAGCAATGAGGGCAGAGCTTGAAGTAGTCGAAGTAGTCCACCATGACAGACTGTCACGGAGAGACAAGGCTGAGCTCGGCAAATGTAGGCCTCCAAGACGGCGCCTTCAAGAAGGGGAACGACACCAGAGCGACGTCGCCTCCGGATCCAAAGGATCATGGCATTCACCTGGATCGTTCGAAAGGGGAGAGTAGCCACGATGACGCCTTCAAGAAATGAACGACACCCACAGACGCCGCCGCCGTTGGCCTGACCAGAGCCGAGCAGGGGATCTCCCCTGGCACGCACTCTCCACCTTCGAAACGCCATCGCTCGCCGAAGCATCGGCCGCCACATCGCCCAAGCAGCCATAGCAACTAGCCCACACCTGAATCGTGCACCTCACCAACAAGCACGCGACAACCACCACCGAGGCCGCCGTCCCAGTATCCATGACCCCTCCATAACCACCACGACGACTAATGGACGTAACCGCCCGATGAGAGGTAAACTGTACTCTCTTCACCCCAAAACGAACCTTTGGCAGGAAGACGGTCCAGCCAGCCAGATCCAGTTAGGGGAGAGGGTTGCCAGCAGCCGCCGACCTCGACCTCGCCGCAGCCGCCGACCTCGACCTCGCCGCCGCCGTCGTCCTCGACCTCTCCGCAGGCGTCGGCCTCATCCACGCCGCAGCCACCGGCCTCGTCCTCGCCTCAGCCACCAGCCTCGACTATGCCGCAGCCGCCGGCCTCGTCCTCGCAGCAGCCACCGCACCGCGCCACCGGGGACGGGGACCAGGGATGCCCCTGCCTCCCTCCCCGGTTCGCCCCACCATCACCGGCCAGCCAACGACACCCGTCGAGCCGCCTACGTCCACCAACAGGACACCACCGTCCGCTACATCCACCAGCCGAGGAGCAGAAGAGAGAGGATCGACCGCCATCGTCACGGTGCCACCCCCACTGGTCGGAAGACGAGGCAGGGGCCGCCGCCCGTGACCCGCACCGCCCGAAGGGCCAGATCTGGCGGAGCCGTGACCAGAACCGCCCCCCAGGCGCGCACCTCCAGCACGCCGCCCGCCACGCCGCAGCCACGCCATCATCGGCCGGATTTGGCGCGCCACCGCATTGCCGCGCCCACCGCTAGTGCGATACCCCGGCCCAGCCGCCTCGGTCCGCTCCGTGGTCGCCGAGCGAGGGGGCGAAATCTCCTCGGCGCCGTCCAGGCTTTGCCTGGCCGCGCCCTCTAGCGACGAGGAGGAGGAGGAGAAGGCGGGGGCCCCCGCCGGCGGTGGCTAGGGTTTCGTCTCGGTCGCGAGCGGGGCGACCTGGGAGGAGGGAGGGAGCGGGAGCGTGTCTGTCTTGCTCAACCGAATGAAAGTGAGCCCATCCCCCATCCAACATTTGGTAGGATGGAAGGAAATTTCTCATCGCGTCCCACACCTTTGCCGCCCTGTCACGCTGACGACTGTTGTCGGCCAGGCCCACTACTTAGCATTGTTGTACATCCCCACATTCTTGCCCCTTCCTCCTCCACCTACTGGAAACCCATCGTTGTTTCCGGTCAATCCTCGGCCACCTTACCCCGTACTCTAGCTCGGTCGCTACCACCTCGGCATCCCAGCTTAAAAAAAACACCTCGACATCCACCTCTAGCACCCCTAAGTGCTCTCATCCATGATGTCCTCCACATCTGACCCAGCTTGCAGACCCAGTTTCCCGGCGTGGAGCTTTGCTCCACCCACCTGTCTTGAATCGGGGGTGGCATTCGTTGTATTCCGATGTCTTCCATCCTAAACCCCGTGATATCCAACAACAATCTATGAGGGGCTATTTTTTTTAAATAATACATTTTTTAATTAAATTTCATAAATATTACGCGGCCAAAAGAATTTTCAAAAATAATACACCGTCGGCCCGCAGCAGGCCGACTGGGCCTAGTCGGCCCATAGCTGGCCAACTGGGCTCCAATCGGCTTGCTGCTAGCCGATAAGCCTATCGGCCGCGAGCTCTCTGATACGTCCAAAACGTATCTATAATTTCTGCTTGCTCCATGCCTCTTTTGTGTGATATTGCTATGATATTTATACACTTCCATACACTTTTGATCATATTTGGACTAACCTATTAACTCAGTGCACCCCAGTGCCAGTTTCTGTTTTCTGCTGCTTTTGTATTTCAGGTTTTCCCGTCACGAAAACTGCCAGAAAAATCCCGGAAAAATTATATAAAAATTCAGCGTTCCGGAAGCTTCCACACGGCCGAAGTAGGGCCGGAGGGGGGCCACTAGGGCTCCAGGCGCCCTGGTGGCGCGGCCCCCCTCCTGGCCGTGCCGGGGGGCGCCTGGGCCCCCTAGGCCTCCGCTGATGCCCCCCTTTGGCATATATTTAACACGCGTCCCAAAACCCTCGAGGACGGAACCCTTTTTCGCGATCTCATCTCTGTTCCGCCGCCTCCGCGCTTCCAAGATCGGGAGCACCAGGAGAACTCTTCCCGGCACCCTGCCGGAGGGGAGGATCACCACCGGGAGCCTCTCCACCACCATGGACGCCTCCCGGATGAGTTGTGAGTAGTCTCCCTTGGACCATGGGTCCATGACCAGTAGCTATGTGATGTTCTCCTCCCCTTCTTGTGCTTCACTAATTAGACCTCGTGAGCTGCCCTACATGATCGAGGCACATATGTAATCCTTATGCTGTTGCTATGTTGAGTTTGCTGGGATCCGATGGATTGTGAGATTATGTTCAGATTGTGTTTGAGTAATATATTTGATTTACCTCTTTTATATTTATGTTCGTAAGTAATTCTTGCATGTTCTCCGTTGTTATTTATTGCTTTGGCCAAGTAGTAGGTAGTGACTCCAAGAGGGAACGTTATGCTTGATTGTGGGTTCAATACCCTCGATGACTAGCTTGAGTGACAGAAACATGAGTCTAGGGGATGTGCTGTTGCCACAAGGGGGGAAACAACGGTGCTTGTGCCCGCGGGTGCAAGGATTGTTTACTTTACGCAAAGTTATTTTAATGCAGTTGTCTGTTGCTTTGAGTTTACACTATGGGTGGGACTCGCAACTTAATACCAGCGAGATGTTCTGGATAGATATCTCAAGGTGGATGATTAGTAGTAGATGCAGATGGATTTCGGTCTACTTGCCTTGGCGTACCGCCCATGCTTTGAACCTCTACCTTTCTTGCAACATAGTTAGCATTGGTTTGCGCACATAATTCTGTCAATTGCCCAGCTGTAATTCGTTTACCTCACATAGCTGTTTTATCGTCTTTTGGGAGAGAGACATCACTAGTGAACATCATGGGACCCCGGTCCATATTACCATCACTGATCACATCCGCTATTTACTTTCTGCTTTTACATGCTAGTTACAGTTTTACCTATCACTATTATCTCTTGCGTTTGACCCTTTGTAAACGACAAGGCCGGAGGGATTGACAACCTCTCTGTACTCGTTGGGAGCAAAGTTATTTGTATCTGTGTGCAGGTCCAAGTTGATTGCTAATATCTGGCGCCGTTAGCAGTTGACACCTTCTTGTTGAAACTAGGAGTCTCAGGGGAAATCGATCCTTGGTATCTTTGCCAAGGGAAAACTACCGCTACACTGCATCTCAAACTTCCACTTGGGATAACCAACGAGGGGCGAGAAGCCATCAAGCAAAGTTTTCTGGCGCCGTCGCCGGGGACTCCACTCTTCAAGATAGGGGAGTTGCACGCTATCTTTTACCTTTGCTTTTAGTCTTGTTAGTTTACCTTTCAGTTTTTGTTTTAGAATCTTTTATCAAAAATCACAAAAATAGTTATCTCATTCTTTAGTTGTCATTATGTCGGGTCCTTTTGTCTTTGGCGAGGCAGAAGTTCTCACCTTTAAACAAAGAGGTGGGGAAATTCTAAAAGATGCTTGGTATAGAATTAATGATTCTCAAAAAAGAGCCACCAAGAAGCAATCTACTACTATCCTGCTTAGAAATTTTTATGTTGGAATTACTTCTTGGAATAGGTTTATTCTAGATACTGTTATCAATGGAAATTTCCTAGAGGCCCCAGCTTGGGAGTCTCTTAGTATTATTGAAAATCTTGTTGGAAGTCCCCTGTTGTTAGCATTCAAGAGGACATCACCCTAGCTCACATTATGAAAAAACTTGAAAAGATAGAGCTAGAGATGCCAAACATTAATAAGATAAACGAGTTGGATCGTAAAATCCAAGGGAATTTGAATAGGCTTGATAGCTCCATGCATAAAATTTTCAAAACTTTGGAGACCATCAAATCCCATGACTTGGACTCTTCTAGGATAGACAAAATTGAGGAAATCTTTGATACTCTAGGAACCACTTTCTCCTCAATCAAAACCAGAAAGGTAGAAACTCCGGCAAATAAGGAGCCTAAGTTCGTTCACGTTCCAAAGGCTCCCCGCTCTAAAAGTAATCCATCTATTGCCAAAGGGGTTGAAACTGTAAAGACTTTCGAAGAAACAACTCTCTTTGATGAATTTATAAATGAATCTTCCCTTGACTTTTATCCTTTTGGTCTTCTCCCTAGAAGTATCTCTATGAGGCCTTTATTTTAAAGTCCTCTTAAGATTAGTTGTACTATTGAAGAGCTTTTTGATGATCTTGATGATGGTTCAATTGATACAACTTGATCTCTATGCATTATGCCTAGCTTAAAGGCATAAAAGAAAGCGCTTTTGGGAGACAACCTACAATGAATAAAATTTTATTTTGCTTTTGTTGTGTCTTGATGTTGTTACTACAGTAGCATCATCATTGTATCTTTGTTTTTCAACTTTGTGCCAAGTGTAGCCTCTGATTGCAAGAAAGTTCAAAAGTTGTGAGGTGCTGTCCAGGAAACAGATTCTGTCCTTGGATAGAAAAATTCGTATAAAATCACCAGATTATCTTTTTGGTCTGAATTTTTTCGACAGCGTGCTCTATACAATTGTCTTTCGGGCGTCTGTTCTGAGTTTTTTTATTAGAGTTGCAGAAGTGCCCCGAAAAAATCATTTACTACCTGCTGTTCTGTTTTTCACAGATTCTGTCCTGTTTTGCCTTTCCTTCATTTTGCAAACCTTGAGCTTGCTTTTTCTTTGCAAAAACCTTTTGGCAATCTTGAGAAACAGTAGACCTTCAAGAATATCCTTATTTCCAGCAAGGAACAATTATTTTATTATGGGTACTAACCTCGCTAATCAGATTATGATGAGTTATGTATGAAGGGAGTTTTCAATTGTGCGAGGGAAGATGATAAAAAGATTCAGGAGTGTCAAGCGCTCAAGCATGGGGATGCCCCCATGCACCCCCAAGAAATATTCAAGGAGACTCAAGCGTCTAAGCTTGGGGATGCCCCCGTGCATCCCCTTCTCCATCAACATTATCAGTTCGTCTTTCGTTCCACTATATTTTTATCACTTCATGTGTTATGTGCTATGATTGGAGCGTCTTGCTTTTTAGTTTTCCTTTTTAGTTTTCTTTAGCTTTTCATAACGAGTTGGAACTCAGCTTTCTTTGTATGGGAGAGAGACACGCTCCACTTCAACCTAGAACACAACATAGAATTTTCATGTTTATCTTTGTTGTGTATGTTCTTGGTCTTTCAATAGCTACTATCATGTTCAGCTCTTAGTTTTCATGCTTATCTTTTTAAAGAGCTTTTGTTCAGTTGGTCGCTTGAACTCTCTTTAGTTATCATGCTTATCTTATTAAGAGAGTTTGCTTATGTTGCATTGGTCGATATGTTTATGATAAAAATGCTACGTGCATAATGGTGCTTAGTAGTTCATGTTTTTTATGGTTAGTCTCAAATAGCTGGGGGTTCCTAATGTGTTATTGGAGTACCAACATGATTTGTTTGCCTATGATGTGGTATGGTTTAGTAATATCTTCCTTCAAGAATTTATTTTGATTGACTTGGCGTATGCTCACGCATATCTAAGACTGTAAAGAAAGTCTGTCAAGCCTTGATGATCTTTAATTTCTGAGTAGCGATATAACTTCCATGCCTGATTCAATGTTGCTTTGTCGCTCTGCATGATTATGACCGTCATTGCTCTCTTAGTTGGTCGCTCCCAGTCTTTTGCTAACCTCCACCTGTACTAAGCGGACTGACTGCTTGTGCATCCAAAATCCTTTAAACCAGTTATGCCATATGAGTCCACCATACCTTCCTATACATGGTATTTACCTGGCATTCCTAACGAAGACTTTCATGTACCATCTCGAAATTATTCAAAAAAAAGCATTTCTCTTTTGTGCCTCTGTTTTAGTTCATGAGGAAGTAGTAGTTAATTCATGATCTTTTTAAGTTGGACAAGCTTCACCCCGGGATTGCATGTCTAATGTGCAAACCCATAATACGAGAAGGAACTGGCATAGAGTGCGCCCGGCTCATTAAAAAATAATATAAACAAACAAACCCTCCTTCACGCTTTGTTCATGAGAAATCAGAAAACTTTGACAATGATAAACAAAGGAGATTAAGAGGATGTGATCGTCCTCATTCGGGAGCCGTTCCTCGAAACTTGTCCATCTCGAGAAGTGATTGAGTTATCTGCTAGCATTCGTTGACGAAACATGCGTAATCTAAAAAATAATTATTACTTCTGTTTTTAAAACCAAGAGCTCTGGTACATGCTTTGTCTTTGTTTCCGACCACGGGTTTTTAACCTTGCCAACAAAAGCCACGGTTCGAGAGTCTCCGCCTTCTTTAAGCATCAACTACTGAGAGCATGATTGTCATTCTGAGTGTAATGTGCATTGTCCCAAAGTAGCATTGTCTTTTGCATGATTATGATATCGTTTATTCTGAAATCATTGTATCTAGTCATCACTTAAACCTTGGAGGTGCCCCTGCATTTTGTTTTGCTTCACTAAAGGGGGCAAGCGAGATATCACTTTATCATATTTGCACACCATGCTCATTACAAATCTATTTGATGTTTCAGTATCATGTTGTAAAACTTTCAGTTCTTTGTGATTTTCTCATAAGGCAACTTAATTACTACAGATTCATTGTCTCAGTAAGCTTTTGTCAAGTGACTATGAAAAAGTCCTTATATGGTTAATAGCATGTCACCACAGAAATTATGCTTGTTATCATTTACCTACTCGAGGACGAGCAGGAATTAAGCTTGGGGATGTTGATACGTCCAAAACGTATCTATAATTTCTGCTTGCTCCATGCCTCTTTTGTGTGATATTGCTATGATATTTATACACTTCCATACACGTTTGATCATATTTGGACTAACCTATTAACTCAGTGCACCCCAGTGCCAGTTTCTGTTTTCTACTGTTTTTGTATTTCGGGTTTTCCCGTCACGAAAACTGCCAGAAAAATCCCGGAAAAATTATATAAAAAATCAGCGTTCCGGAAGCTTTCACACGGCCGAAGTAGGGATGGAGGGGGGCCACCAGGGCTCCAGGCGCCCTGGTGGCGCGGCCCCCCTCCTGGCCGCGCCGGGGGGGCGCCTGGGCCCCCCAGGCCTCCGCTGATGCCCCCCTTTGGCATATATTTAACACGCGTCCCGAAACCCTCGAGGACGGAACCCTTTTTCACGATCTCATCTCTGTTCCGCCGCCGCCGCGCTTCCAAGATCGGGAGCACCAGGAGAACTCTTCCCGGCACCCTGCCGGAGGGGAGGATCACCACCGGGAGCCTCTCCACCACCATGGACGCCTCCCGAATGAGTTGTGAGTAGTCTCCCTTGGACCATGGGTCCATGACCAGTAGCTATGTGATGTTCTCCTCCCCTTCTTGTGCTTCACTAATTAGACCTCGTGAGCTGCCCTACATGATCGAGGCACATATGTAATCCTTATGCTGTTGCTATGTTGAGTTTGCTGGGATCCGATGGATTGTGAGATTATGTTCAGATTGTGTTTGAGTAATATATTTGATTTACCTCTTTTATATTTATGTTCGTAAGTAATTCTTGCATGTTCTCCGTTGTTATTTATTGCTTTGGCCAAGTAGTAGGTAGTGACTCCAAGAGGGAACGTTATGCTTGATTGTGGGTTCATGCCCCTCGATGACTAGCTTGAGTGACAGAAACATGAGTCTAGGGGATGTGCGGTTGCCACAAGGGGGAAAACAACGGTGCTTGTGCCCGCAGGTGCAAGGATTGATTACTTTACGCAAAGTTATTTTAATGCAGTTGTCTGTTGCTTTGAGTTTACACTATGGGTGGGACTCGCAACTTAATACCAGCGAGATGTTCTGGATAGATATCTCAAGGTGGATGATTAGTAGTAGATGCAGATGGATTTCGGTCTACTTGCCTTGGTGTACCGCCCATGCTTTGAACCTCTACCTTTCTTGCAACATAGTTAGCATTGGTTTGCGCACATAATTCTGTCAATTGCCCAGCTGTAATTCGTTTACCTCACATAGCTGTTTTATCGTCTTTTGGGAGAGAGACATCACTAGTGAACATCATGGGACCCCGGTCCATATTACCATCACTGATCACATCCGCTATTTACTTTCTGCTTTTACATGCTAGTTACAGTTTTACCTATCACTATTATCTCTTGCGTTTGACCCTTTGTAAACGACAAGGCCGGAGGTATTGACAACCTCTCTGTACTCGTTGGGAGCAAAGTTATTTGTATCTGTGTGCAGGTCCAAGTTGATTGCTAATATCTGGCGCCGTTAGCAGTTGACACCTTCTTGTTGAAACTAGGAGTCTCAGGGGAAATTGATCCTTGATATCTTTGCCAAGGAAAAACTACCGCTACACTGCATCTCAAACCTTCCACTTGGGGTAACCAACGAGGGGCGAGAAGCCATCACTCTCCAGCAGTCGGCCTGCTGCTGGCCGACAGGAGCTCAGTCGGCTTGCAGCTGGCCGACAGGACCCTATTGGCTAGCTGCTGGCCGATTGCATGCAACTAAACACCTCCCACGTTGTTCACTCCTTCCCGCCATATTTTCCCCCCTTTTCTCTTTCCCGCCATAGGTTTCCGCATAGCTCGTTTTCGCCATATTTTTCCCGCTCTCTACTTGCCTCCCCATTTGCTCGTTCTCGCCATACACTACAAGAAATATGTCAACTTATGACCTTTTGTTTGTGACCCTAGAAGAATTGGTCATAGATCTATGACCATTTCAGACCAATTGGTCAAAAGCTATTCGGGGGGCTCCAAACCCTAAACTATAACGACCATTTTGGTCAGAAAGGTCATAATTTCCTTACACGAAATGGTCACAAAGCAGATAGCACTGGTTCGCTGCCTTATTTCTAGCTGTTCATGACCAATATAGATGGTCATAACCTTGAAAATTGTGGTGGGTTGCTACGACTAGGCGCCACCTCATCAGTTTTGCCTATGTGTCATGTCCATGTGGCAGTTTTTGCCCTAGGTTGTGAAGCAACCTATATTTCTGTCATTCCCAAAATTCCCCAAAAAATCTCATAAATTCTTTGGGTCATATCTTCGTCAAATATGTAAAAAACCTTCCTTGCCTAGTTCAAAAATATTCATTTTCCTATTCTGTTCAAAAAAATACTTTGTGAAGGAAGTACCACTTTGGCATGCCCAAATGGTATCCATTTTCTACAGTGCTTTCCTATGCCCAAATAACTATCCTCCACCAAATGACAGCTCAATCCATTCATTATTTTGAGCCCATCTTCAACATTCGTATTTATGTCCAGTGTGGTACTTTGCAAAGCAAGTACCACCTAGACTCCTCCTTTTGAGCTGAAAATTTGTGAAGACGGTCTTCTTAGTAACTGATCATCCTCAACCAAAACTCACGCCCATTAGCCATGTGCATTTTCCGTACCGCTAATCAAACACTTGGCTGTTAATTCATGTTTGAGCATCGATCGGTCTCCTCGTGAGAATATTATGTTGTAATTTTCTTCCTAGCACCTACCTGGGGAGTGGACAACCCACTAGACATGCCTAGGCCGCCCAGAACACATGGCAACGCCACAGTCACGCGGTGACCACGCAGCGGGCATGCGAGTTTACGCGCTCTAGAGTTGGGGCCCTCGACCACCGCCCAAACCTCGACGTATCGCCACCAAACCATGTATTTATGATTAAATAGGTACTTATGTACCTAGAAATGATTTTTGGAAAAAATAAATAGCAAACTATGAGGCAGCCGCAGTTCAAATTTGACCCGCTTCTAGCTGAATCGGCGGAAATTTGTCTTTTTCACGAGAGGTGGATCAAAACTTTTTACACCCAACCATTTTGTCAATTGTGCATTAAATATGTCCTAGTATTTTAGAAAATTGATTTGGTCAAATTTTGCAACAATTATTTGGGAGGTCCTTCACAAAAAAACCTCCTTTTGGGCACTCGAAAAATGGAAAATGGTTTTTTCGTCCAAAGAAAATGAAAACTTCCTTAAGCAATATTGTTTGCCATTCCAAGATTCACCCTTGTGCACAATATGAGATCATTTGAACAAACTATGCCATGAATGTGGCCATAGGATTGATCATTTGGCTTGAAAGCTATGAATCTTCATGCATGATAGCTCATTTCTGAGAACACTTTTTTAAAAGAATTGCCTTATTACAAGTTTATTATTTTTCCTGGTAACTTGGTCATATATAATGACACCATGCGAAGGTGTTCCAATTTTTTGATTTTTTTTTTTATGCCCGTTTCAAAATGCGGTCAAAACGGCGGAAATGACCGTTCCTAGCTAGTGGTTGAATCTTGGTATTTTTTTGGTGTTTCTCTGATAAAATAGATACTTAAGTACCTAGAAATGATTTTTGGAAAAAATAAAGGGCAAACTACAAGGCAGCTACAGTTCAAATTTGACCCACTTCCAGCTGAATCGACTGAAATTTGTCTTTTTCACGAGAGGTGGATCAAAACTTTTTACACCCAACCATTTGGTTAAGTGTGCATTAAATATGTCCTAGTATTTTAGAAAATTGATTTGGTCCAATTTTGCAACAATTATTTGGGAGGTCCTTCACAAAAAAACCTCCTTTTGGGCACTCGAATAATGGAAAATGGTTTTTTCGTCCAAAGAAAATGAAAACTTCTTAGGCAATATTGTTTGCCATTCCAAGATTCACCCTTGTGCACAATATGAGATCATTTGAACAAACTATGCCATGAATGTGGCCATAGGATTGATCATTTGGCTTGAAAGCCATGAATCTTCACGCATGATAGCTAATTTCTGAGAACACGTTTTTAGAAGAATTGTCGTATTACAAGTTTATTATTTTTCCTGGTAACTTGGTCACATATAATGACACAATGCGAAGATTTTCCAAATTTTTGATTTTTTTGAATTTTTTATGCCCGTTTCAAAATGCGGTCAAAACGGCGGGAATGACCGTTCCTAGCTAGTGGTTGAATCTTGGAATTTTTTTGGTGTTTATCTGATTAAATAGATACTTATGTACTTACAAATGATTTTTGGAAAAAATAAAGAGCAAACTACGAGGTAGCTACAGTTCAAATTTGACCCGCTTCCAGCTGAATCGGCGGAAATTTGTCTTTTTCACGAGAGGTGGATCAAAACTTTTTACACCCAATCATTTGATTGTGCATTAAATATGGCCTAGTATTTTATAAAAATTATTTGGTCCAATTTTGCGACAAATATTTGGTAGGTCCTTCACAAAAAATATCATTTTGGGCACTCGGAAAATGATTAAAAATAGCTAGAAAGATCAAAAATGCATACAAATTGGTATTTATCCATAAAATGTTGTCTAACTCTAGTGAAAATTTGTGTGGTTCCCTTTTGCAAAATATTTTTGATAGCTACTTCACAAAATCCATCTATTTTTAGTACTTAGAGATACTTTTTAAAATTACTGGTTTTTCGAACCAATCAGGACTCTTCCCACGGATCGATGACATGGCGCCCATCCATCCATCCATCCATCTCACCATCCCACATCCATCCATCCATCTATCTACAGAAAAAAATAAAGAAAAAAAATGAAAAAGACCACCCCCACCCCCACCGCAACCCAAACCCTAGCCCCATCCATCCATCCATCCACCCCACTGCAACCCAAACCCTAGCCCCCATCGCACCCCTCCTCCCCCCATCTCCTCCCCGCCGCCTCCCAACCAACCTCGCCGTCCACCACACCCACAGCGGCGACCCACCGGCGCCCCACCTCCTCCCCGCGCCGGCCGCCCTTCCCCTCCTTCCCTTCCCTCATCTCCGCGCGCCGGCC
>LR738709.1:46244145-46264412 GCA_902687465.1 Secale cereale | reverse complement strand
CTTCCCTAATCTCACAGCCCAAACCCTCGATCCCCACATCGCACATCGCACCCCTCCTCCCTCCTCCCAATCTCCCCGCCGCCATCGCCACCCCCTCCCGATCCAGTCCTCTCCCACCCACCGCTGACCTCGACGTCCTCCTCACCCACTGCCGCTGACCTCATCTCTCCCTCCTCACCCAGTCAGATGGCGCCCGTGGTGGGCAGCAGCTTATTCCAGGAAGCGCGGCTCCTGGAGCTGCGGGCCGTCGAGGGCGTCACCTTCCCCGCGGTCGGCGCAAACATAAGAGAAGCCCTCATCGGTCGCAGGTCCTCGACTCCGCCGTGGCAGCACAGAACCCTCGTCGTCTGGATCCAGCCGCCATCGCAGCCATGTCGTTCACCCCGCGACCCTACTCCGGCAAGAGCACCCTCGCCCTCGTAAGCGACCGACGCACCCCTCTCCTCCGATTCACGATTCGTCCGCGGCCTCACGGATCAGATCTGACTGACCGGCCTCCGATTCACGTTGCAGGTAGCCACGGTCTCCGCCATCGGCGTCGGCGTCGTCTACGGCTCTGTCAAGCTCAAGCAGGCGAGGCGGCCGCAGCGGATTCGAAGCCGTGCCCACGATCTCGATCTGGTGGACACGGCCTCTCTCCCCATGCCAACATCGGCGGCTTCGGGGCCGCATACGGCAAGGTTTGATGCTTCGCCCCCTCCCCCTCCCATCCCCCAATATCCTCTAGGTGATGGATTTTGTACAGCGACCTACTCCCCTGCTTCCTATGTCAATTTGGTGTGTGATGTGGATGTGGATCTGGATGTATTTTAGGCATGCTTAAATTCGAAAGTGGTAAATGTGGTTGGGTGATGCTATTGAATGCTTCAGTTAACCATTCACTAGTACATATATGTACATATATATGTGTGTGCATCCTGTAATCAATGAGAACAAGTGCAGCTATGTACTGACTATGCCTACTGAAATAATATATGGTTCCAATTTTAATTTTTTGTGTGCTCTTCAGTAGCTTGGCCCGCCCAGTTTTTTCCTTGTAGCTCTGCTATTGCTTGTAATGGCACTGCAACTGTAGTATCATGGGACGAAACATGTGTTGTTGGTCTATTAATTGTTAGCATGGATTAGAACTACTGATGTGAGCACGACAAAGTGTTTAGCTATTCCCCTTGCATGTCTATCCGTGCTTTACATTTGTGATCTCGCTCAATATAATAATTTGAACTCTACTGGCATGTTCATTTATGCACAGTGTCTATTAGTGCATCATCTGTCTTCTTTGATTTCTACAAACCTGATGATCATGCTCACCTTGTGCCTTGCCCTAGTTGGTGCTATGCTACATCTGTTCTGGGTTTTATTTTAAAGATCTAGCATAGCAAACTAGGGCAGCAGGCGTGCCTTGTTTATAGTGTTTTCCTCAATTTGACACCTGTTTATAGTGGTTTCCTCAATTTGACAACTGTTTACATTGTTAAACCAACAATCTACAGTTAATTATTCGGTTTGAACTCTGCATGACATGAAATAGATATTTACAGTGTTTTCCTCAACTTGTTTTCACTGTCACTTGATATATACTTGCTTGTACTTGAAGTTGTGCGTTAATGATGGTGGTTTTGTTCTACTTGGATGCATTGGTACCCATCATCGAGCGAACGGATGCAATAGCGGCAAGAAGCTCATGGTTGTGTGCATCTAAAGCACACCATGGACATCATCCACTTCCTCATAATGCTAACTCAATCCAGATCATTGTCGACCCTATCATCTGCAGGTATCTCCCTTGGTTCCCTTTATTCTCTCCTGCCTTTCTGATGTTAGTATGCGTGTGCTGACGAGCATTGCTAGATCTTGCGAGTTGAATGTATGGTCGTGATAGTAGAATGGTATTTTGTTTTAGGCGCAATGTGTTGTAGTGCAGTTTTTTTTTTGCACAACCTGCACTTATGCCATGCATATTCATATTGTGTCTCTGTTTTTTATATGAACCAGTAGAGGCTAGAGCTGTAGGAGGTTCAGTTACATGCTCTTTAGTTTTTTTCAGTCAATGCTATGTTATGGTAGTCCATCCTGTACGTTTCCAGGTTTTCTAACTATATGCAAAACTTCATGTAGGCTCGGTGAGGGATGCTCCACCAGCATCCTGCTGCTTGGCGGTGGACGACAAGGACTTCCTCGCGCATGAGGTGTCTTCTAAGATCTACGGCAACAAGGTAATCTCACTCTCTTCAACCCTGGTTGTTTTGTGTGTGCGGTTGTTGCAGATGGTGGTCTGTGTGGATCTTGTTATATGAGAGTGTTATGCTGGTGCTGGCTTGAAAGAAGGGCATAAATGCTCAACAATCTGTTTTCTGCAACATTTAGCTATTTACATTATGAAATAGGTGGACAGTAGGTATGTTTCCCATGTTATATGGTAATAACTATACACGTTATCGTTGAGTTTGCTGTGTGTTTATAGAATGACATGGTTGGCTAATTAAGCCCTGTCCGTGTATCTTTTAGAATTTGCTTCATTGGTAGCACATTCAAATATATTAATTAATTTTGTGCATGTTGGAGAATTTAGACGCTGATAACAAACTGTAATCATGAATACTTGTATAGAAACTTGCACGACCATCTTGTTTAATTTTGTGATATTCCTCCATACTAGGAGCTAATCAGCTGCACTGCTATTCAACTTTCATTGGCAATTTTAATTTCACTGAAATCATCTTTTCTTTTCAATGCTCATGTTCAAGACTGGTAGTATATTTTGTTCCAAATGGTATGTTTACTTGATTTATCTGTTGTTTGATTTTGCTCCATCAGCTTTCCTGATGTCCTTCTTGTTGGGGAACGTAGTATTTTCAAAATTTTCCTACGATCACGCAAGATCTATCTACTAGATGCATAGCAACGAGAGGGGAGAGTGTGTCTACGTACCCTTGTAGACCGAAAGCGGAAGCGTTTATCAACGCGGTTGATGTAGTCGTGCACCTTCACGATCCGTCCCGATCTAGTACCGAACGTACGGCACCTCCGCGTTCAGCACACGTTCAGCTCGATGACGTCCTCGCCTTCTTGATCCAGCAAGACGGGCGAAGTAGTAGATGAGTTCCGGCAGCACGACGGCGTGGTGACGGTTGTTGATGAAGAACAATCTCTGCAGGGCTTCGCCAAGCACTACAGAAACTAGACGGAGGATAAACTAGAGGGTCGGGGTAGCCGGCACACGGCTTGGTGTATCTTGATCTGTCTTGGGTGCTAGCCCTACCCCTCTATTTATATGTTGAGCCTAGGGGTCGAAACTTGGAGTAAAAGCCTTCACAAAGTCGGTTTCACCCGTAAGGCAAGAGTCCTTCTCGGACTCCAGGGCCAGACGCCAGGGTTCCCGGCGTCTGGACCCAGACGCCAGGGACCCTGGCGTCTGGCCCCTGGACTCCGCAAAACTTCCTTTTGCGCTTTCCAAAAACCTTGTGTGCTTTCCCTTTTGGCCCAAATAACGTGTTCTTGTACCCAAACACTTCGGGAAACATCCGGAACCTCTTCCGGTGAATTCCGGAACCCTTCCAGAGGTCAAACACTATTATCTCATATATTAATCTTTATCTCCGGACCATTCCGGAGTTCCTCGTCATGTCCGTGATCACATCCTGGACTCCGAATAACATTCGGTCACCAACATACATAACTCATTAAATACTATATCGTCAACGAACGTTTAAGCGTGCGGACCCTACGGGTTCGAGAACTATGTAGACATGACCGAGACATCTCTCCGGTCAATAACCAATAGCGGAACCTGGATGCCCATATTGGCTCCTACATATTCTACGAAGATCTTTATCGGTCGAACCGCATAACAACATACGTTGTTCCTTTTGTCAAACGGTATGTTACTTGTCCGAGATTCGATCGTCGGTATCTTTATACCTAGTTCAATCTCGTTGCCGGCAAGTCTCTTTACTCGTTCCGTAACACATCATCTCGTGACTAACTCATTAGTCTTTTGCTTGCAAGGCTTATTGTGATGTGTGTTACCGAGAGGGCCCAGAGATACCTCTCCGACACTCGGAGTGACAAATCCTAATCTTGATCTATGCCAACACCACGAATACTTTCGGAGACACCTGTAGAGCATCTTTATGATCACCCAGTTACGTTGTGACGTTTGATAGCACACAAGGTGTTCCTACGGTATTCGGGAGTTGCATAATCTCATAGTCATAGGAACATGTATAAGTCATGAAGAAAGCAATAGCAGTAAAACTAAACGATCAAAGTGCTATGCTAACGGATGGGTCTTGTGTTGGGGAACGTAGTATTTTCAAAATTTTCCTACGATCACGCAAGATCTATCTACTAGATGCATAGCAAAGAGAGGGGAGAGTGTGTCTACGTACCCTCGTAGACCGAAAGCGGAAGCGTTTATCAACGCGGTTGATGTAGTCGTGCACCTTCACGATCCGTCCCGATCTAGTACCGAACGTACGGCACCTCCGCGTTCAGCACACGTTCAGCTCGATGACGTCCTCGCCTTCTTGATCCAGCAAGACGGGCGAAGTAGTAGATGAGTTCCGGCAGCACGACGGCGTGGTGACGGTTGTTGATGAAGAACAATCTCTGCAGGGCTTCGCCAAGCACTACAGAAACTAGACGGAGGATAAACTAGAGGGTCGGGGTAGCCGGCACACGGCTTGGTGTATCTTGATGTGTCTTGGGTGCTAGCCCTACCCCTCTATTTATATGTTGAGCCTAGGGGTCGAAACTTGGAGTAAAAGCCTTCACAAAGTCGGTTTCACCCGTAAGGCAAGAGTCCTTCTCGGACTCCAGGGCCAGACGCCAGGGTTCCCGACGTCTGGACCCAGACGCCAGGGACCCTGGCGTCTGGCCCCTGGACTCCGCAAAACTTCCTTTTGCGCTTTCCAAAAACCTTGTGTGCTTTCCCTTTTGGCCCAAATAACGTGTTCTTGTACCCAAACACTTCGGGAAACATCCGGAACCTCTTCCGGTGAATTCCGGAACCCTTCCGGAGGTCAAACACTATTATCTCATATATTAATCTTTATCTCCGGACCATTCCGGAGTTCCTCGTCATGTCCGTGATCACATCCTGGACTCCGAATAACATTCGGTCACCAACATACATAACTCATTAAATACTATATCGTCAACGAACGTTTAAGCGTGCGGACCCTACGGGTTCGAGAACTATGTAGACATGACCGAGACATCTCTCCGGTCAATAACCAATAGCGGAACCTGGATGCCCATATTGGCTCCTACATATTCTACGAAGATCTTTATTGGTCGAACCGCATAACAACATACGTTGTTCCTTTTGTCAAACGGTATGTTACTTGTCCGAGATTCGATTGTTGGTATCACTATACCTAGTTCAATCTCGTTACCGGCAAGTCTCTTTACTCGTTCCGTAACACATCATCTTGTGACTAACTCATTAGTCTTTTGCTTGCAAGGCTTATTGTGATGTGTGTTACCGAGAGGGCCCAGAGATACCTCTCCGACATTCGGAGTGACAAATCCCAATCTTGATCTATGCCAACACCACGAATACTTTCGGAGACACCTGTAGAGCATCTTTATGATCACCAAGTTACGTTGTGACGTTTGATAGCACACAAGGTGTTCCTACGGTATTCGGGAGTTGCATAATCTCATAGTCATAGGAACATGTATAAGTCATGAAGAAAGCAATAGCAGTTAAACTAAACGATCATAATGCTATGCTAACGGATGGGTCTTGTCCATCACATCATTCTCCTAATGATGTGATCCCGTTGATCAAATGACAACTCATGTCTATGGCTAGGAAACATAACCATCTTTGATCAATGAGCTAGTCTAGTAGAGGCATACTAGGGACATACTGTTTTGTCTATGTATCCACACATGTACTAAGTTTCCGGTTAATACAATTCTAGCATGAATAAAATACTTTTATCATGATATAAAGAAATACAAATAACATCTTTATTATTGCCTCTAGGGCATATTTCCTTCAGTCTCCCACTTGAACTAGAGTCAATAATCTAGATTACAAAGTGATGATCCTCACACCCATGGAGTCTTGGTGCTGATCATGTTTTGCCCGTGGAAGAGGCTTAGTCAACGGGTCTGCAACATTTAGATCCGTATGTATTTTGCAAATCTCTATATCTCCCTCCTTGACTAGATCGCGGATGGAATTGAAGCGTCTTTTGATGTGCTTTGTTCTCTTGTGAAACCTGGACTCCTTCGCCAAGGCTATGGCTCCAGTGTTGTCACAAAAGATTTTCATTGGACCCGATGCACTAGGTACTACACCTAGATCGGATATGAACTCCTTCATCCAGACTCCTTCATTTGCTGCTTCTGAAGCAGCTATGTATTCCGCTTCACACGTAGATCCCGCCACGACGCTCTGCTTGGAACTGCACCAGCTGATAGCTCCACCGTTCAATAAAAATACATATCCGGTTTGTGACTTAGAGTCATTCGGATCAGTGTCAAAGCTAGAATCGACGTAACCGTTTACGACGAGCTCTTTGTCACCTCCATATACGAGAAACATATCCTTTGTTCTTTTCAGATACTTTAGGATGTTTTTGACCGCTGTCCAGTGATCCACTCCTGGATTACTTTGGTACCTCCCTGCTAGACTTATAGCAAGGCACACATCAGGTCTGGTACACAGCATTGCATACATGATAGATCCTATGGCTGAGGCATAGGGAATGACTTTCATTTTCTCTCTATCTTCTGCAGTGGTCGGGCATTGAGTCTTACTCAACTTTATACCTTGTAAAACAGGCAAGAACCCTTTCTTTGACTGATCCATTTTGAACCTTTTCAAAATCTTATCAAGGTATGTGCTTTGTGAAAGTCCAATCAAGCGTCTTGATCTATCTCTATAGATTTTGATGCCTAATATGTAAGCAGCTTCACCGAGGTCTTTCATCGAAAAACTTTTATTCAAGTATCCTTTTATGTTGTTCAGAAATTCTATATCATTTCCAATTAACAATATGTCATCTACATATAATATTAGAAATGCTACAGAGCTCCCACTCACTTTCTTGTAAATACAGGCTTCTCCAAAAGTCTGTATAAAACCATATGCTTTGATCACCTCATCAAAGCGTATATTCCAACTCCGAGATGCTTGCACCAGTCCATAGATGGATCGCTGGAGCTTGCATACTTTGTTAGCACCTTTTGGATCGACAAAACCTTCTGGTTGCATCATATACAACTCTTCTTTGAGATATCCATTTAGGAATGCAGTTTTGACATCCATTTGCCAGATTTCATAATCATAAAATGCGGCAATTGCTAACATGATTCGGACAGACTTAAGCATCGCTACTGGTGAGAAAGTCTCATCGTAGTCAACTCCTTGAACTTGTCGAAAACCTTTCGCAACAAGTCGAGCTTTGTAAACAGTAATATTACCGTCTGCGTCGGTATTCCTCTTGAAGATCCATTTATTTTCGATGGCCTGCCGATCATCGGGCAAGTCAACCAAAGTCCATACTTTGTTCTCATACATGGATCCATCTCAGATTTCATGGCTTCAAGCCATTTTGCGGAATCTGGGCTCATCATCGCTTCCTCATAGTTCGTAGGTTCATCATGGTCTAGTAACATGATTTCCAGAACTGGGTTGCCGTACCACTCTGGTGCGGAACGTACTCTGGTTGATCTACGACGTTCAGTAAAAACTTGATCCGAAGTTTCATGATCATTATCATTAACTTCCTCACTAATTGGTGTAGGAATCACTGGAACAATTTCCTGTGATGTACTATTTTCCAATCCGGGAGAAGGTACAATTACCTCATCAAGTTCTACTTTCCTCCCACTCACTTCTTTCGAGAAAAACTCTTTTTCTAGAAAGGATCCGTTTTTAGCAACGAATATTTTGCCTTCGGATCTGTGATAGAAGGTGTACCCAACAGTCCCTTTTGGGTATCCTATGAAGACACATTTTTCCGACTTGGGATCGAGCTTATCAGGTTGAAGTGTTTTCACATAAGCATCGCAGCCCCAAATTTTAAGAAACGACAACTTTGGTTTCTTGCCAAACCATAGTTCATAAGGTGTCGTATCAACGGATTTAGATGGTGCCCTATTTAACGTGAATGCAGCTGTCTCTAAAGCATAACCCCAAAACGATAGTGGTAAATCGGTAAGAGACATCATAGATCGCACCATATCTAATAAAGTACGGTTACGACGTTCGGACACACCATTACGCTGTGGTGTTCCAGGTGGCGTGAGTTGTGAAACTATTCCACATTGTTTCAAATGAAGACCAAACTCGTAACTCAAATATTCTCCTCCACGATCAGATCGTAGGAACTTTATTTTCTTGTTACGATGATTCTCTACTTCACTCTGAAATTCTTTGAACTTTTCAAATGTTTCAGACTTGTGTTTCATTAAGTAGATATACCCATATCTGCTCAAATCATCAGTGAAGGTCAGAAAATAACGATACCCGCCGCGAGCATCAACGCTCATTGGTCCACATACATCAGTATGTATGATTTCCAACAAATCTGTTGCTCGCTCCATAGTTCCGGAGAACGGAGTTTTAGTCATCTTGCCCATGAGGCATGGTTCGCAAGCACCAAGTGATTCATAATCAAGTTATTCCAAAAGTCCATCTTTATGGAGTTTCTTCATGCGTTTTACACCAATATGACCCAAACGGCAGTGCCACAAATAAGTTGCACTATCATTATTATCCTTGCATCTTTTGGTTTCAATATTATGAATATGTGTATCACTACAATCAAGATCTAGTAAGAATAGACCACTCTTTAAGGGTGCATGACCATAAAAGATATTATTCATAAAAATGGAACAACCATTATTCTCTGATTTAAATGAATAACCGTCTCGCAATAAACAAGATCCAGATATAATGTTCATGCTCAACGCTGGCACCAAATAACAATTATTTAGGTCTAAAACTAATCCCGAAGGTAGATGTAGAGGTAGCGTGCCGACGGCGATCACATCGACTTTGGAACCGTTTCCCACGCGCATCGTCACCTCGTCCTTAGCTAATCTTCGTTTAATCCGTAGTCCCTGTTTCGAGTTACAAATAGTAGCAACCGAACCGGTATCAAATACCCAGGTACTACTACGAGCATTAGTAAGGTACACATCAATAACATGTATATCATATATACCTTTGTTCATCTTGCCATCCTTCTTATCCGCCAAATACTTGGGGCAGTTCCGCTTCCAGTGTCCAGTTCCCTTGCAGTAGAAGCACTCAGTTTCAGGCTTGGCTCCAGATTTGGGTTTCTTCGTTGAAGTAGCAACTGATTTGCTATTCCTTTTGAAGTTCCCTTTCTTTCCCTTGCCCTTTTTCTTGAAACCAGTGGTCTTATTAACCATCAACACTTGATGCTCCTTTTTGATTTCTACCTCCGCAGCTTTGAGCATAGCGAAGAGCTCGGGAATTGTCTTTTGCATCCCTTGCATGTTATAGTTCATCACGAAGCCTTTATAGCTTGGTGGCAGTGATTGAAGAACTCTATCAATGACACTATCTTCGTCAACATTGCAACCAAGTTGAGTCATATGATTGTAGTACCCAGACATTCTGAGCAAGTGTTCACTGATAGAACTGTTCTCCTCCATTTTGCAGCTATAGAACTTATTGGAAATCTCATATTTCTCAATTCGGGCATTTGCTTGAAATATTAACTTCAACTCCTGGAACATCTCATATGCTCCATGACGTTCAAAACGTCGTTGAAGTCCCGGTTCTAAGCCGTAAAGCATGGCACACTGAACTATCGTGTAGTCATCAGACCGCGACTGCCAGATGTTCACAGCGTCTGCATCAGCGGAAGGGGGTTTGTCACCTAGCGGTGCTTCAAGGACATAATTCTTCTGTGCAGCAATGAGGATAATCCTCAGGTTACGGACCCAGTCCGTGTAATTGCTACCATCATCTTTCAACTTAGCTTTCTCTAGGAATGCATTAAAATTCAAAGGAACGGTAGCACGGGCCATTGATCTACAACGACATAGATATGCAAAACTATCAGGACTAAGTTCATGATAAATTAAAGTTCAATTTAATCATATTAATTTAAAGAACTCCCACTTAGATAGACATCCCTCTGGTCATCTAAATGATCACGTGATCCAAATCAACTAAACCATGTCCGATCATCACGTGAGATGGAGTAGTTTTCAATGGTGAACATCTTATGTTGATCATATCTACTATATGATTCACGCTCGACCTTTTGGTCTCCAGTGTTCCGAGGCCATATCTGTATATGCTAGGCTCGTCAAGTTTAACCCGAGTATTCTGCGTGTGCAAAACTGGCTTACACCCGTTGTATTTGAACGTAGAGCTTATCACACCCGATCATCATGTGGTGTCTCGGCACGACGAACTTTCGCAACGGTGCATACTCAGGGAGAACACTTATACCTTGAAATTTAGTAAGGGATCATCTTATAATGCTACCGTCGTTCTAAGCAAAATAAGAAGCATAATAAGATAAACATCACATGCAATCAAAATATGTGACATGATATGGCCATCATCATCTTGTGCTTTTGATCTCCATCTCCAAAGCACCGTCATGATCACCTTCGTCACCGGCTTGACACCTTGATCTCCATCGTAGCATCGTTGTCGTCTCGCCAACTATTGCTTCTACGACTATCGCTACCGCTTAGTGATAAGCTAAAGCAATTACATGGCGATTGCATTTCATACAATAAAGCGACAACCATATGGCTCCTGCCAGTTGCCGATAACTTTACAAAACATGATCATCTCATACAAAACCGTATAACTCATCATGTCTTGACCATATCACATCACAACATGCCCTGCAAAAACAAGTTAGACGTCCTCTACTTTGTTTGTTGCAAGTTTTACGTGGCTGCTACGGGCTTAGCAAGAACCGTTCTTACCTACGCATACAAAACCACAACGATGTTTCGTCAAGTATGTGATGTTTTAACCTTCACAAGGACCGGGCGTAGCCACACTTGATTCAGCTAAAGTGAGAGAGACAGACACCCGCCAGTCACCTTTAAGCAACGAGTGCTCGTAACGGTGAAACCAGTCTCGCGTAAGCGTACGCGTAATATCGGTCCGGGCCGCTTCATCTCACAATACCGCCGAAGCAAAGTATGACATGCTGGTAAGCAGTATGACTAGTATCGTCCACAATCTTATTGTGTTCTACTCGTGCATATCATCTACGCATAGACCTGGCTCATGATGCCACTGTTGGGGAACGTAGTATTTTCAAAATTTTCCTACGATCACGCAAGATCTATCTACTAGATGCATAGCAACGAGAGGGGAGAGTGTGTCTACGTACCCTTGTAGACCGAAAGCGGAAGCGTTTATCAACGCGGTTGATGTAGTCGTGCACCTTCACGATCCGTCCCGATCTAGTACCGAACGTACGGCACCACCGCGTTCAGCACACGTTCAGCTCGATGAGGTCCTCGCCTTCTTGATCCAGCAAGACGGGCGAAGTAGTAGATGAGTTCCGGCAGCACGACGGCGTGGTGACGGTTGTTGATGAAGAACAATCTCTGCAGGGCTTCGCCAAGCACTACAGAAACTAGACGGAGGATAAACTAGAGGGTCGGGGTAGCCGGCACACGGCTTGGTGTATCTTGATCTGTCTTGGGTGCTAGCCCTACCCCTCTATTTATATGTTGAGCCTAGGGGTCGAAACTTGGAGTAAAAGCCTTCACAAAGTCGGTTTCACCCGTAAGGCAAGAGTCCTTCTCGGACTCCAGGGCCAGACACCAGGGTTCCCGGCGTCTGGACCCAGACGCCAGGGACCCTGGCGTCTGGCCCCTGGACTCCGCAAAACTTCCTTTTGCGCTTTCCAAAAACCTTGTGTGCTTTCCCTTTTGGCCCAAATAACGTGTTCTTGTACCCAAACACTTCGGGAAACATCCGGAACCTCTTCCGGTGAATTCCGGAACCCTTCCGGAGGTCAAACACTATTATCTCGTATATTAATCTTTATCTCCGGACCATTCCGGAGTTCCTCGTCATGTCCGTGATCACATCCTGGACTCCGAATAACATTCGGTCACCAACATACATAACTCATTAAATACTATATCGTCAACGAACGTTTAAGCGTGCGGACCCTACGGGTTCGAGAACTATGTAGACATGACCGAGACATCTCTCCGGTCAATAACCAATAGCGGAACCTGGATGCCCATATTGGCTCCTACATATTCTACGAAGATCTTTATCGGTCGAACCGCATAACAACATACGTTGTTCCTTTTGTCAAACGGTATGTTACTTGTCCGAGATTCGATCGTTGGTATCACTATACCTAGTTCAATCTCGTTACCGGCAAGTCTCTTTACTCGTTCCGTAACACATCATCTTGTGACTAACTCATTAGTCTTTTGCTTGCAAGGCTTATTGTGATGTGTGTTACCGAGAGGGCCCAGAGATACCTCTCCGACATTCGGAGTGACAAATCCCAATCTTGATCTATGCCAACACCACGAATACTTTCGGAGACACCTGTAGAGCATCTTTATGATCACCCAGTTACGTTGTGACGTTTGATAGCACACAAGGTGTTCCTACGGTATTCGGGAGTTGCATAATCTCATAGTCATAGGAACATGTATAAGTCATGAAGAAAGCAATAGCAGTTAAACTAAACGATCATAATGCTATGCTAACGGATGGGTCTTGTCCATCACATCATTCTCCTAATGATGTGATCCCGTTGATCAAATGACAACTCATGTCTATGGCTAGGAAACATAACCATCTTTGATCAATGAGCTAGTCTAGTAGAGGCATACTAGGGACATACTGTTTTGTCTATGTATCCACACATGTACTAAGTTTCCGGTTAATACAATTCTAGCATGAATAAAAGACTTTTATCATGATATAAGGAAATACAAATAACATCTTTATTATTGCCTCTAGGGCATATTTCCTTCACTTCTACATATATATGTTGGTTGTAATCTTCTTGAAGAATGCAAGTACTTGATATTCCATTCTGTTCTTGTAGGTGAATGGAACTTGTGTTGTTGGTATAACTCCGTTGAGGACTTCTACCCATGTTGAAGAGCAGCTAGCTTTTGTACTAGCTTTTGTACTAGCAGAGCGGTCTATTTGTAGATCCCAATATTTATGATTGTGTGGATCTGGGTGAAGTTTGAAGTTCCTAGGTATGCAAGATTCGATGGTTAAATTGGTTGATGTGATGTGAATGAGTGTATGGAAACTGGTTGTTGTGATGTGAATGAGTGTATGTAGTTTCACGTGTTCTGTTCTGTATAGCATATTGTAATAAACTTATTTTAGCTGTTATTTGAAGATTTTCATATGCTTTCTCTCTTCTGTCTGTTTGATATATACATATATATTGCTTATTAATAAGCTGTGAAAAATCTGACATTTGGGACCCATCTGTAAACTGGAGCTGGGAAAAAAAGCTGGAAATAAAAATAAATTGACTGCAAAATGTTGTGCGCTAAAAAATAAAAAGGCCAAATTATAGGCCAGGCCCATGTAGCTAACCGAAATTAACATAAAATACATATATTAAAAGGGCTTGCCTGAAAAATAATACATGGGCCGAATTATTGGGCCAGACCCATGTAGCTAATAAAAGCACAGGAAAATATATATTAAAAAGGCCGAATTGTTGGGCTCGGCCCATGTAGAAAACTGAATTGGACCGGGCTGATTCTTGTGCCACATCAGCTTGCCACGCTGGATGCCTACGTGGTCTGGGGAGGCTGCTAGTGACCAAAACACGACAGTAGGCATATTTTGGTCATAAACGTCTATGACCTTCTCACAGAGAAGGTCGCTATAGTCAGTTTATGACGGCCAGCTTTTGACCTTATGTTTTTGGTCACAAAAAGGTCACAAATGGAAATTTGTGACCATTCAGTGGCCAATAGTGGTGGTCACAAGTTGACATATTTCTTGTAGTGATATTTACCCGCTTTGCTTGTTCCCGCCCTATTTTTTCGCTTTGCTCGTTCCCGCCAAATTTTCCCGCTTTGCTCGTTCCCGCCATTTTTTCCCGTTTTGCTTGTTCCCGCCATTTTTTCCCGCTCTCTAGTTCCCGCCAGTATCTCCCGCTACCGAGTTCCCGCCTTTCTTTGTGTTGTGAGTCTATAAAACACCCTCGGCAGTAACATTGGTAAGCATTCAGTTGTATTCTCGTAGTCTCGCCAAGATGTCCGGATATCCTTTCGATAGTAGTTTTCACCCTAGTATGTCCAGATGTCTTCTGGATTTAGCCGCCGATTTCAGGGTAGACAACAAGATAGTTCAATGGGGGAAGCTCATCAGTACTGACACCCTACTGAATGAGCTGGCTCACACACTAAGTAGGTGCGGGTGGCCTTCCAGGACCTTTGAGGAGATACGGGAAGAACTTCTGAGGTTGCAGGGGAGATGAAAGAAGCAACAATCGAAGGGTGAATCATACCTAAAGTGTGCAGCCGAACATACTTTTCTATGGACTGAGGACAGTGAGGATGATGAGGATATCTTCATGGCGCCGCTTCCGGGTTCTACATATTCGAAGGGTAAGAGTTCGGCATCGTCAAAGGGCAAAAGTTCTCCATCGTCGAAGAGCAAGAGTTCTGCCTCGTCGAAGAGCAAAAGTTCTTCATCATCAAAGGGCAAGAGTTTTTCATCGTCGAAGGGCAAGAGTTCTGCATCGTCGAAGGGCAAGAGTTCTGCATCGATGGAGGATGACGATGATGACTTTATGTAGTTTTTATCCTTTATGTTGTCAGTTAAGTTGTATGTGCCGTTTTATTTAGATGTAGCTATATCTAGTTGTTTGTACTTTCTTGTTGTATGAGCATTATATTCTATCTAAATAGCAAAGACTAAAATAGAGTAGTCATATGTCTCATACATAAATACATAGTCATTTGTCTCATACATAGAATAGACATAAGTCTCATACAGAATTAAATGATCATGTCTCTACTGATAGATAGAAGCGTCACTGACGACGTCTGCCCTGGCGCGGAGGCGGATCTTGCGGCGTCGTCCATCCGTACCTATGTATTGGCCTGATGTTACGAGGCGGAATCTCAGACTCATCTTGGTGATACTGTGTATCCTGTGTCGGGCCAGGTGGAGGAGTCGAAAACATGTCTGGCCACTGGATGTTTGAGGCGCGTTTGAGGCGCGTTCAGTGCCACCTCTATGTGAGTAAATTCACTCAGATCAGCTCTCATCTCAGTTGTCTGGACAGTACCAGTATCGTAGTAAAATATGAACTTCACTACATCAGACATCTCGGCTCACCTAATTTTTTCCAACAACGACAGACAAATAAATAGCAACACTTTCAAATGTCCGCACTACTAAATATTTGACATGTATATATGTACGGACCAACTAAAAATATTCACATACATAAAAATATTCACATACCTAAAAATATTCACGGACCAACTAAAAATATTCACATACCTAAAAATATTCACGGACCAACTACAAATATTCACATACCTAAAAATATTCACATACCTAAAAAATACTACCAAACAATTACGAGAGATAAAATGTGTATTGGAATATACCCTTGAAGCGTGCAAACGAACGACGAACAGCGGACTTCAATCAACAGAACCGGAGCCGAAAACTCGCCTAGCAACGCCGGAGCTCGACCACCCCCACTGCCTACACCGCAATGCCCGAGCTTCACTACCACCACCGCCACAACCTTCACCAGTGAGCTCAAAAAAAGTTCCACCAAAATGCTAACCACAAACACCACGAGCTACCCCATGAGTAGATCGAGGTATCCCTTAGCTCCCCTCACTACGTAGAACCCATTCACGGTGCCAAATCCGCAAAAGAATGGGTGGGTTGGGTGTATAAATTGGAGAATATATGTGTGAGGAGAGGGAGAAAGAAGAACAGAGAAGAAGAAGAGAAGAAGATAAGAACGAGCTGGAGAAAGAAGAAGGGAAGGAGAAAGGGGAAGGAGCCGGCCGCGGTGGGGCCCGCACCCTGTCGGCCTGCAGCAAGCCGATCGGTCTGCGGCTGGCCGACAGGGGCGCCCGTGACCCCGCCGCGCCAACAGCGCCCGGGGCGACGTGGCCTGGCTAATAGTCGGCCTGCGCGTGGACGATTAGCGACCTGTCGGCCCGCAGTTGGTCGATAAGGCTGACTCGGCCCGCTGCTGGCTGACTAGGCTTAGTCGGCCTGTTGCTGGCCGATTGGGTAATATTTTTGAAATTTCTTTTGGTCGCGTAATATTTATGTAATTTACTAAAGAAAATGTATTATTAAAAAAAATTAGCCTATGAGGGCGGCGACACAAGGGAAGCAAACATTGACGGTGTGTTTAAAGAAGATGAAGGGAAAAAAATTGAGCCGGTGACTTATGGGTCTGATTTGTTGTCAGTGCATACACAGAGAAAAATGAAAAATGGAGCTGTAAATAGGCAAAAAAAAAGAGCTCAAGAAAAGAAAGAACAAAGATATCGTAATCTCTACTCCTAATGGAGCAGTTGGTAGTCTTTGTTCCAGGTTTTTTTTCGTCCCACCTCGTCTGGTTTTTTTTTCGTCCCACCTCGTCTGGTTTTTTTTCAACCGGTTTTTTTTCGCTACAATTAACCCACCCCAACCCCACCCCACTCACCGCACGCAGTCAGGTTTCGTTTCCCCCCTTACTTCCCCGATTAATGCATGACAATCAATTCTTTCCAAACGCAATCATGCATGACAATCAATTCTTTCCAAACGCAATCAGTTAACTTAAGGTAACCAGACACAATTAATTCATTCATAACGCAATAAAAACTTTCCTAATTTTTCCCAAAGTTTCTTAACTAGACACGTTATAAATGGGCAGGAACCGATAACACGTTACCAATTAATAAAGTATAGTTTTATGACCATCAATTCCAAATCCTAATTTTCCTAATGCATTGACAATCAATTCTTTCCAAACGCAATAATGCATGACAATCAATTCTTTCCAAACGCAATCAATTAACTTAAGGTAACCAGACACAATCAATTCATTCATAACGCAATAAAAACTTTCCTAATTTTCCCAAAGTTTCCGAACTAGACACGTTATAAACAGGCACCAGCGTCGTCTGGAGGATTGGAAAGGCGGCACCACCGTCGTCTCCCTCCGCACTCGCAGCCACGCGCCGGCTGTGAGCTCGCACGCGCACGTGGTCGACCAGCACCACCGCCGCAGATTACTCCCCGCCGTCGCGTCCATGTCGTCGTCGCTGGAGGACGACCACATTATGGTTACTCCGCCGCCGCTGAACTGGCCGTTCAAGGGCCACTCCATGTCATCCCCGGTGGACCCGACCGTGTTCCACCTCCTGGAGCTGGACCTCCCCGCGGACGACTCTGAAGACCGGCGCCAAGGCCCGCTCTGGCACCGGTGGAACCGGAAGCTCCTGTTCCACTTCACGCAAGAAATCCTCGCCGACCTCCTCCACCTCGACGACAACGACGCCTCCTCCACAACCAGACTCCACGGGAAGGCGCTGCTATCGAAGGTGTGGAGCACGGTGAAGGCGTTCCCGGCGGCGGACTGCAGGGTGATGGGTAACATCGATGCGCTGGTGGCACTGGACCTGCATGTCACCCAATTTCGTTGTCTTCGGGGATTAGATGATGACACATGGACACCATTTGGTGGTAGTTTGATGTTTTTTAGTAATGAATTCCACCTGTCATTCAATACTACTACGAGAAAAGTAGGGAAATGCTCACCCTCTTCAAAATGTACTGGTTCGTCTCGCGGTCTCACCCACAAAAACAAAGGACAGGAGCAGGGAGCTCTTCCCTCACATCGCCGCCATGCATGGTGGAGAGGAGCAGGGAGCTCCGCCGCCATGTAAGGTTATATCTATTGTTACATCTTGTAATTATTAATTTGGAATAAATTATGCAATTGGAATTTATATATGATTTACTCTGTCTTTTTTGTAGACAAACCAAGTCTGCAACGTTTGAATATTATACTCAGTCCGTTGCTCGACTACTTATAGTCCTATTACTCTAGACTTATACTTGGTCAGTTGCCGTGTACATTATTCTAACATAAATGACACCATATCTATGTGCAAGTCGGAAGGAGCTGACCATCTAAAAAGTTGTCAAATTAGTGTGGTACATGCTTCAGTACTGCAAGTTGGAGTAGCAAGTAAGTATACATCAAAAGAAAGTACTGCTTTAGTACAACATGCTTCAGTACGGACCATCTAAAAAGATGTCTAATTAGTGTGCATGAATCATGTTAAAACCTGCAGTGCCTACCTGCGCATTGATACTCATACCTGAAGGTGATAAAAGTTGACATCTTGAGATTCAATTCTTTGATTTATGATGCTTAGCCATATGCACAATGAGAAATATATCCTTCTTACTAATCTCTGTTTTTCTAATTTGAAACTATTTCTTTGTTACTTGGTGTATGTGAAGTGCAATCATAGTCCTGTCACAAACTTGTTTGAGAAAGGAAAAGACTGGCCTTTTGTGGGACCGAGGAAAGACCGGCTTATTTTATTTTAACACAACATAGCAAGCTTAATATATATCAGTTAGCACATGGCAGGATGCAGACTAGCTATGTTCATTTGTCAACATTTATACTTTCCATTGTGTAGTTGAAGCATGCATAGAAGCGTCCCAGTTATGATGTATAGTTCACAATGTTGATTTGGTAGTAGTTAAAAAACATATGGGATGTATATGTTAAAAGTTGTGCCTCATTCAATTCAGATAATTGATTTTCTGACTTTGCATATCGATAATTGAAAACGATGCACGACACACGTGTTAGTGAAATAGAACAGTATTAGTGTAGTCCGTGGCTTCAAAATATTCGAAATAGTGGTGTCACATAATTGCTTATAATCCTGGCGTATATTCTAGGATCATAAAATTCTCTGAATTAGTTTTGATATTTTTTCTTTCTCTTTTGGTTGTGAATATAAAATTTTAGGATTTCTCTTCTTGAAACACATAGAGTTCTTGATAAATGAGAAAGAGTCAGTTATGTCAACACCATGAGCACCCTTGGATAAAAGTTTAGAATTTGTGGTTCCCCTGGTAATAAATTTTATCATAATATGTATTCGTAATTTTCCTCACACAGATTTGTTCAGATATAAAACTGAGTGTTCCCAACAGTACATTGATTTCTTTTGCAGGGAGAGATTTTGTAAGAACGTAAGTGCCTTTGAAGAAAAGAGAAAGGTAAGTTCCCATTGCATGTATTAATTAGCTTACTAAATTCTTTCCCTCAAGAAAAAATAAACTTAATCGAATAGTTTTTGATGGATACCAACACAAGCTACCAATGGCCACTAGCAGGCTGGGAGGATCAAACGGGTTGTGTGTTCGCTGGACTCTAGATTTTAGTGCGCTGGATAGTTTAGGGATGATTAATTTGGTGATTTATGCTTGCTTCTCAAATGATTCGGTTTTATATGCAGATTTACGTATAAGCATTGGTTTATGTTGGAGCACTACCCTTTGCCCCCGTACTCACGGTTTATATCATAGTGCATTTTGGGTGGATTTGTACAACAAGTCCAATGAGATATCCGACCTAGCAAGCTCATGCTCTCGTTTTCCTTGAATTGCATCTAAGAGCAACTCAAAGTGTTGATTTACATTTGTAGTTATATTCTCAATGTTGAGGTTAGTGATTTTCTTATAGCGGAGAATTTAATCTGGATGCTAATGAAGGTCTAGCTAGGACGAAATCTATCATGTTTCCGCCTGGAAAACTTGTGATCAATGGGTCTACTAAATTGACTTTTGGTCTGTATTAATGGGCATTGGCTATTGTTGTCATTGGAATGTGCTTTCTTGTAGTAGAAGGTCAAGAGAACTGTTATGCATAACACAATGCCTTTTAGTTTATAGATTCATAACTGATAACTGTAATAATATTATTGGAGAGTATTTCCTATCAGATAATGAAACTTAATATCACATATGTTGATTTTTGTTTGTCCTACTGAGAACCTTATAACCCTGCATTTTTCTTTTTATTGTTCAAAATTGCTTCAGTTTACATGATCATTAACACACATGTTGTATATTTATTTTAATCATGTGTACTTGTGACCTCACTTTTTATGCCTTCGGCTGGCATGTTGCTAACAAAATTTCTTGATATATGTCCTTTCTAGGAGGACATAAAATGTTTTCCCAATTTTCCTTCCACCATTTGGTAACCCTTTGCGGAATG
>LR738709.1:46181387-46239186 GCA_902687465.1 Secale cereale | reverse complement strand
AGGCCATGGCGCCCATGGAGCGGGGAGAGAGGTGAAGGAAGACGGGGGGAAATGTCACGACCCGGTTCTCATCCATTGATAGCTGACAGGGTACAGCAAGAGTTGGGTGAGGAAGAGTGGTACAGGAGGGAGGAAGGAGAAGGTAGGTCAGATGCAGAGAAAACAGAGAGATTTTCAGAGTCAATTTCTTCACACCCCACATGCTGGCCAACAGTGCCCCTTATATCACACACGTAACCACACTCTTACATGTGGGCTTACGCTCCACAATACCAGCTCACAGAGCCATCCGACTTGAGAATCACGCTGGTGCTTGCGCAGTCTGCCTGCTGGATCTGGCTTCTTCTGGGACAGGCGACTCGTGGTCCGTCATCACCACTGACGATGGTGAGGGCGTGATAGAAAATGATTGGTAAGGAAGGGGATGCCACCATTCTTATTGAACAGGGATGCTTTTGAAATTGGTAACTATTCATTGAAAGCCTAAACCTCTGAGGATATTTATATGAACCGTAATCGAAGAAATTTTACATGTACAATGAGGTTATTTCTTATACATTCTGAGCAAATTTCATTTCATCTGCACATGCAGGCAGTCTGTCACACGCAGACAACATGTCCGAACAAAACTAAATTCTTCCTGCAAACCATGGTGGTTGGGCTGCTGGTGGCCATGGTGAAGGAGAAGGTTTCCAGCTACATGCTAGACTAGTACTCCCTCCGTCCGGAAATACTTGTCATCAAAATGAATAAAAGGGGATGTATCTAGATGTATTTTAGTTCTAGATGCATCTTTTTTTGTCCATTTTGATAACAAGTATTTTCGGACGGAGGGAGTACAAGGTGATGAAGGGCATGGAGACGCAGCACAAGATTCTGAAGTGAAGCTGCTCCCAGTCATCCTGGAGTCATCACCGAGGCCGAGAAGGCTGCAGCCCACAGAGAAGGGATCAAGGCCTAGCTCAAGGATCTCAAGGTGGGTTACAAGGAGAATGAAGTCAGTCTTCGACGAGTTAAAGTACGAGAAGTTCGCGACCAAGCCAAGAATGAAGTCAGTCTTTTAGGACGTGAAGCAGGTCACAGTCAATGAAATTGGGCACATTGAGGGGTGTTATTGCAGATAAACATGTAAAATCCAAGATCTTGACGTATGGCGTTGCACTTTCTCTATGGAAAAAGTATGTGCTGCAGGAAGCAAATCAAATGGAGTGTCTTCAAATAATTCTGATGTGTATCCTTTTCAAAACTGTTGCAGAAACCCTTTGCTCTATGAACTATTTGAACCGCTATCTACTTATTCATCAAGGTATTTATTATTTGCAATCTTACATGTTGACTTTTTCATGAATTTTTTCTTTAAATCGCAAAACTGTTCTGTTTTTCATTCTCAATAACTTTGAAATTTCAGAAATCCAATTTCGACAAGCAAATTAAGGCAGTTCATGAACAGAGCAGACCCTTCAAATGCGGATTTTCTGTTTTATACTCCCTTCGTCCCAAAATACTTGTCATCAAAATGAACAAAAAAGAATGTATCTGGAACCAAAATACATCTAGATACATCCACTTTTATTCATTTTGATGATAAGTATTTCTGGACGGAGGGAGTACAAGCATAGCATGTAAGTGACAAACATGAGAAATGCACCTACTGCTCACGTGCATGTTGAGGTAATCACAAAGGAACCACTCCCAGATGACCATGCCTTTCCTGTAAGGAACATCTATTTTCACTAGGATGGTCACAGCCTTCCATCAAACCTTTTCAGGTCGATTTCACGGATGCTGATGAGCAACCAGGACCTCGTCCAGGCAAGGACTAGAGGAAACCCATTTCCATTGAGACTTTGATGCGAAAGAGCGTAGCTGCTCCTGCGTACGATGACGGAACTGAGTATCTGTCAGGTTGATTTGTCCACTGAACCCACTAGAAAAAACCATGCTGCCAAGTTCTGAATGAAGTATAGTACAACTAGCCATTCATGCTCTAGTTGAAATCTTCATGTTCTTTGTTAAGAACATACTCCCTCCGTCCGAAAATACTTGTCATCAAAATGAACAAAAAGGGATATATCTAGAACTATAATACATCTAGATACATCTCGTTTTATTCATTTTGATGACAAGTATTTCCGGACGGAGGGAGTACATACGTACTTGCCTACAAACTAAACAGTGCACTTGCATGTTCTTTGTCATCTCTGTCTCGTTGGCCGCCGAAGTAAGACTCTCTGTTTAGCAGAACATGCAATGTCTGTAGCTATTGCGCTTTCCTGGAAATGAACTTCAGGAATTCAAGTTCACTTTGTTTCCCTCTATATTCATGGATAGCCATCTTCTTGACGACGTGCGACTTGATGCACTCAATAGTAGGGACCTCCTGCCAGAACTTGGAGGAATTGGAGCAATGCTTTTACGTTTTTTGGTTGATCGGCCATGCTTCTGTAGTACGTATGAGTATCCTTTTCTTTGTTGTTGATGCATGTATGTCCAGCTAAAGGGAATAGATAGGCAAAAACAGTAGTATGTAACTGTGTCAGATAAGATGTCAATTGTAGCAAGTCCTTTTTTTTCTGTTGTCAAATGAGCCCTCCAGCTGTATGAGATGTGAATTACAGTGAAGATGCTATTTTCGCTCAAGCAACGAGGAACCCCAATCTGTAGCTGTATGTTTTTCTTTTCTTTTTGAGATAATGGTTGTATCTTGAAAGCTTTCATTTAAATGTTTTTCATATGAATTATTTCCACGCGGGTTGTTTGATTTGTTGAATTGTATCTTATGAAATTTTGCACTACATTTTTTAAGCAATTGTCTATGGATAAAAATCTGTTTATCCATATCATGCAATCAAGCAACTTTATACAAAATTAATTATGTATGATTCCGGTCGATATGACAATACAATCATACTCTAGCAAATCAAAGAGATCCTTAGATCAACTGTAGCATGTCTAAACACTGCCTCCAAACAGTTTTTAGGGTTTAGGAAAAAAGATGTAATTCCAACAGGGATCCCCTACCACAACCCTAAAATACGGTGGTCCGAAATAGCAACACATAGCCGTAGTACCTATACAAGGCTCTCCGTAGCCCCCATCCAACATTACCGAAAAAGGATTTCCCCCCGCTTTATAATATAAAGCAATGATCACCGATACAATCAATGGAAACCGCACAACGCCAAACCACACCACCACACGACACACCCGAGGCCGGATACAACAGGTACAAGAACAACCGCATCACCCCAACACTCCACGCATACAACAAATGAGCAATGAGGGCAGAGCTTGAAGTAGTCGAAGTAGTCCACCATGACAGACTGTCACGGAGAGACAAGGCTGAGCTCGGCAAATGTAGGCCTCCAAGACGGCGCCTTCAAGAAGGGGAACGACACCAGAGCGACGTCGCCTCCGGATCCAAAGGATCATGGCATTCACCTGGATCGTTCGAAGGGGGAGAGTAGCCACGATGACGCCTTCAAGAAAGGAACGACACCCACAGACGCCGCCGCCGTTGGCCTGACCAGAGCCGAGCAGGGGATCTCCCCTGGCACGCACTCTCCACCTTCGAAACGCTATCGCTCGCCGAAGCACCGGCCGCCACATCGCCCAAGCGGCCATAGCAACTAGCCCACACCTGAATCGCGCACCTCACCAACAAGCACGCGACAACCACCACCGAGGCCGCCGTCCCAGTATCCATGACCCCTCCATAACCACCACGACGACTAATGGACGTAACCGCCCGATGAGAGGTAAACTATACTCTCTTCACCCCAAAACGAACCTTTGGCAGGAAGACGGTCCAGCCAGCCAGATCCAGTTAGGGGAGAGGGTTGCCAGCAGCCGCCGACCTCGACCTCGCCGCCGCCGTCGTCCTCGACCTCTCCGCAGGCGTCGGCCTCGTCCACGCCGCAGCCACCGGCCTCGTCCTCGCCTCAGCCACCAGCCTCGACTATGCCGCAGCCGCCGGCCTCGTCCTCGCAGCAGCCACCGCACCGCGCCACCGGGGACGGGGACCAGGGATGCCCCTGCCTCCCTCCCCGGTTCGCCCCACCATCGCCGGCCAGCCAACGACACCCGTCGAGCCGCCTACGTCCACCAACAGGACACCACCGTCCGCTACATCCACCAGCCGAGGAGCAGAAGAGAGAGGATCGACCGCCATCGTCACGGTGCCACCCCCACTGGTCGGAAGACGAGGCAGGGGCCGCCGCCCGTGACCCGCACCGCCCGAAGGGCCAGATCTGGCGGAGCCGTGACCAGAACCGCCCCCCAGGCGCGCACCTCCAGCACGCCGCCCGCCACGCCGCAGCCACGCCATCGTCGGTCGGATCTGGCGCGCCACCGCATTGCCGCGCCCACCGCTAGTGCGATACCCCGGCCCAGCCACCTCGGTCCGCTCCGTGGTCGCCGAGCGAGGGGGCGAAATATCCCCGGCGCCGTCCAGGCTTCGCCTGGCCGCGCCCTCTAGCGACGAGGAGGAGGAGGAGAAGGCGGGGGCCCCCGCCGGCGGTGGCTAGGGTTTCGTCCCGGTCGCGAGCGGGGCGACCTGGGAGGAGGGAGGGAGCGGGAGCGTGTCTGTCTCGCTCAACCGAATGAAAGTGAGCCCATCCCCCATCCAACATTTGGTAGGATGGAAGGAAATTTCTCATCGCGTCCCACACCTTTGCTGCCCTGTCACGCTGACGACTGTTGTCGGCCAGGCCCACTACTTAGCATTGTTGTACATCCCCGCATTCTTGCCCCTTCCTCCTCCACCTACTGGAAACCCATCGTTGTTTCTGGTCAATCCTCGGCCACCTTACCCCGTACTCTAGCTCGGTCGCTACCACCTCGGCATCCCAGCTTAAAAAAAAAACACCTCGACATCCACCTCTAGCACCCCTAAGTGCTCTCATCCATGATGTCCTCCACATCTGACCCAGCTTGCAGACCCAGTTTCCCGGCGTGGAGCTTTGCTCCACCCACCTGTCTTGAATCGGGGGTGGCATTCGTTGTATTCCGATGTCTTCCATCCTAAACCCCGTGATATCCAACAACAATCTATGAGGGGCTATTTTTTTTAAATAATACATTTTTTTAATTAAATTTCATAAATATTACGCGGCCAAAAGAATTTTCAAAAATAATACACCGTCGGCCCGCAGCAGGCCGACTGGGCCTAGTCGGCCCATAGCTGGCCAACTGGGCTCCAATCGGCTTGCTGCTAGCCGATAAGCCTATCGGCCGCGAGCTCTCTGATACGTCCAAAGCGTATCTATAATTTCTGCTTGCTCCATGCCTGTTTTGTGTGATATTGCTATGATATTTATACACTTCCATACACTTTTGATCATATTTGGACTAACCTATTAACTCAGTGCACCCCAGTGCCAGTTTCTGTTTTCTGCTGTTTTTGTATTTCAGGTTTTCCCGTCACGAAAACTGCCAGAAAAATCCCGGAAAAATTATATAAAAAATCAGCGTTCCGGAAGCTTTCACACGGCCGAAGTAGGGCTGGAGGGGGGCCACCAGGGCTCCAGGCGCCCTGGTGGCGCGGCCCCCCTCCTGGCCGCGCCGGGGGGGGGCGCCTGGGCCCCCTAGGCCTCCGCTGATGCCCCCCTTTGGCATATATTTAACACGCGTCCCGAAACCCTCGAGGACGGAACCCTTTTTCGCGATCTCATCTCTGTTCCGCCGCCGCCGCGCTTCCAAGATCGGGAGCACCAGGAGAACTCTTCCCGGCACCCTGCCGGAGGGGAGGATCACCACCGGGAGCCTCTCCACCACCATGGACGCCTCCCGGATGAGTTGTGAGTAGTCTCCCTTGGACCATGGGTCCATGACCAGTAGCTATGTGATGTTCTCCTCCCCTTCTTGTGCTTCACTAATTAGACCTCGTGAGCTGCCCTACATGATCGAGGCACATATGTAATCCTTATGCTGTTGCTATGTTGAGTTTGCTGGGATCCGATGGATTGTGAGATTATGTTCAGATTGTGTTTGAGTAATATATTTGATTTACCTCTTTTATATTTATGTTCGTAAGTAATTCTTGCATGTTCTCTGTTGTTATTTATTGCTTTGGCCAAGTAGTAGGTAGTGACTCCAAGAGGGAACGTTATGCTTGATTGTGGGTTCATGCCCCTCGATGACTAGCTTGAGTGACAGAAACATGAGTCTAGGGGATGTGCGGTTGCCACAAGGGGGAAAACAACGGTGCTTGTCCCCGCGGGTGCAAGGATTGTTTACTTTACGCAAAGTTATTTTAATGCAGTTGTCTGTTGCTTTGAGTTTACACTATGGGTGGGACTCGCAACTTAATACCAGCGAGATGTTCTGGATAGATATCTCAAGGTGGATGATTAGTAGTAGATGCAGATGGATTTCGGTCTACTTGCCTTGGCGTACCGCCCATGCTTTGAACCTCTACCTTTCTTGCAACATAGTTAGCATTGGTTTGCGCACATAATTCTGTCAATTGCCCAGCTGTAATTCGTTTACCTCACATAGCTGTTTTATCGTCTTTTGGGAGAGAGACATCACTAGTGAACATCATGGGACCCCGGTCCATATCACCATCACTGATCACATCCGCTATTTACTTTCTGCTTTTACATGCTAGTTACAGTTTTACCTATCACTATTATCTCTTGCGTTTGACCCTTTGTAAACGACAAGGCCGGAGGGATTGACAACCTCTCTGTACTCGTTGGGAGCAAAGTTATTTGTATCTGTGTGCAGGTCCAAGTTGATTGCTAATATCTGGCGCCGTTAGCAGTTGACACCTTCTTGTTGAAACTAGGAGTCTCAGGGGAAATCGATCCTTGGTATCTTTGCCAAGGGAAAACTACCGCTACACTGCATCTCAAACCTTCCACTTGGGGTAACCAACGAGGGGTGAGAAGCCATCAAGCAAAGTTTTTTGGCGCCGTCGCCGGGGACTCCACTCTTCAAGATAGGGGAGTTGCACGCTATCTTTTACCTTTGCTTTTAGTCTTGTTAGTTTACCTTTCAGTTTTTGTTTTAGTATCTTTTATCAAAAATCACAAAAATAGTTATCTCATTCTTTAGTTGTCATTATGTCGGGTCCTTTTGTCTTTGGCGAGGCAGAAGTTCTCACCTTTAAACAAAGAGGTGGGGAAAGTCTAAAAGATGCTTGGTATAGAATTAATGATTCTCAAAAAAGAGCCACCAAGAAGCAATCTACTACTATCCTGCTTAGAAATTTTTATGTTGGAATTACTTCTTGGAATAGGTTTATTCTAGATACTGCTATCAATGGAAATTTCCTAGAGGCCCCAGCTTGGGAGTCTCTTAGTATTATTGAAAATCTTGTTGGAAGTCCCCTGTTGTTAGCATTCAAGAGGACATCACCCTAGCTCACATTATGAAAAAACTTGAAAAGATAGAGCTAGAGATGCCAAACATTAATAAGATAAACGAGTTGGATCGTAAAATCCAAGGGAATTTGAATAGGCTTGATAGCTCCATGCATAAAATTTTCAAAACTTTGGAGACCATCAAATCCCATGACTTGGACTCTTCTAGGATAGACAAAATTGAGGAAATCTTTGATACTCTAGGAACCACTTTCTCCTCAATCAAAACCAGAAAGGTAGAAACTCCGGCAAAGAAGGAGCCTAAGTTCGTTCACGTTCCAAAGGCTCCCCGCTCTAAAAGTAATCCATCTATTGCCAAAGGGGTTGAAACTGTAAAGACTTTGGAAGAAACACCTCTCTTTGATGAATTTATAAATGAATCTTCCCTTGACTTTTATCCTTTTGGTCTTCTCCCTAGAAGTATCTCTATGAGGCCTTCATTTGAAAGTCCTCTTAAGATTAGTTGTACTATTGAAGAGCTTTTTGATGATCTTGATGATGGTTCAATTGATACAACTTGATCTCTATGCATTATGCCTAGCTTAAAGGCATAAAAGAAAGCGCTTTTGGGAGACAACCCACAATGAATAAAATTTTATTTTGCTTTTGTTGTGTCTTGATGTTGTTACTACAGTAGCATCATCATTGTATCTTTGCTTTTCAACTTTGTGCCAAGTGTAGCCTCTGATTGCAAGAAAGTTCAAAAGTTGTGACGTGCTGTCCAGGAAACAGATTCTGTCCTTGGATAGAAAAATTCGTATAAAATCACCAGATCATCTTTTTGGTCTGAATTTTTTTGACAGTGTGCTCTATACAATTGTCTTTCGGGCGTCTGTTCTGAGTTTTTTGATTAGAGTTGCAGAAGTGCCCCGAAAAAATCATTTACTACCTGCTGTTCTGTTTTTCACAGATTCTGTCCTGTTTTGCCTTTCCTTCATTTTGCAAACCTTGAGCTTGCTTTTTCTTTGCAAAAACCTTTTGGCAATCTTGAGAAACAGTAGACCTTCAAGAATATCCTTATTTCCAGCCAGGAACAATTATTTTATTATGGGTACTAACCTCGCTAATCAGATTATGATGAGTTATGTATGAAGGGAGTTTTCAAGTGTGCGAGGGAAGATGATAAAAAGATTCAGGAGTGTCAAGCGCTCAAGCTTGGGGATGCCCCCATGCACCCCCAAGAAATATTCAAGGAGACTCAAGCGTCTAAGCTTGGGGATGCCCCCGTGCATCCCCTTCTCCATCAACATTATCAGTTCGTCTTTCGTTCCACTATATTTTTATCACTTCTTATGTGCTATGCTTGGAGCGTCTTGCTTTTTAGTTTTCCTTTTTAGTTTTCTTTAGCTTTTCATAACGAGTTGGAACTCAGTTTTCTTTGTGTGGGAGAGAGACACGCTCCACTTCAACCTAGAACACAACATAGAATTTTCATGTTTATCTTTGTTGTGTATGTTCTTGGTCTTTCAATAGCTACTATCATGTTCAGCTCTTAGTTTTTATGCTTATCTTTTTAAAGAGCTTTTGTTTAGTTGGTCGCTTGAACTCTCTTTAGTTATCATGCTTATCTTATTAAGAGAGTTTGCTTCTGTTGCATTGGTCGATATGTCTATGATAAAAATGCTACGTGCATAATGGTGCTTAGTAGTTCATGTTTTTTTATGGTTAGTCTCAAATAGCTGGGGGGTTCCCAATGTGTTATTGGAGTACCAACATGATTTGTTTGCCTATGATGTGGTATGGTTTAGTAATATCTTCCTTCAAGAATTTATTTTGATTGACTTGGCGTATGCTCACGCATATTTAAGACTGTAAAGAAAGTCTGTCAAGCCTTGATGATCTTTAATTTCTGAGTAGCGATATAACTTCCATGCCTGATTCAATGTTGCTTTGTCGCTCTGCATGATTATGACCGTCATTGCTCTCTTAGTTGGTCGCTCCCAGTCTTTTGCTAACCTCCACCTGTACTAAGCGGACTGACTGCTTGTGCATCCAAAATCCTTTAAACCAGTTATGCCATATGAGTCCACCATACCTTCCTATACATGGTATTTACCTGCCATTCCTAACGAAGACTTTCATGTACCATCTCGAAATTATTCAAAAAAAAGCATTTCTCTTTTGTGCCTCTGTTTTAGTTCATGAGGAAGTAGTAGTTAATTCATGATCTTTTTAAGTTGGACAAGCTTCACCCCGGGATTGCATGTCTAATGTGCAAACCCATAATACGAGAAGGAACTGGCATAGAGTGCGCCCGGCTGATGGGCCTCGAACCCCTCATTGGATTACCCCAAGTGGAAGGTGTAAGATGCAGTAAGTAGAAGTGTTTTCCCCTAGCAAAGATGCCAAGGATCGAATCCCCAGAGACTCCTAGGTTCAACAGGTAGGTGTCAACTGCTAACGGCGCAATTAGCAATCAACGTGGACCTGCACACAGATACAAATAACTTTGCTCCCAACGAGTACAGAGAGGTTGTCAATCTCTCCGGCCTTGTAGTTCACAAAGGGTTAAAAGCAATATGATAGTAGTGATAGATAGTGTTTTGCAATAGTAAATAAAATAGCGAAAAGTAAAATAGTGTATGTGATCAATGATGGTAATAAGGACCGGAGTCACATGATGTTCACTAGTGATGTCTCTCTCCCAAAAGACGATAAAACGGCTATGTGAGGTAACAAATTACAGCTGGGCAATTGACAGGACCACGAACGCAAACCAATGCTGATTACATTGCAAGAAAGGTTGAGGTTCAAAGCATGGGCGGTACGCCAAAATAAGTAGACCGAAATCCATCAATATCTACTACTAATCATCCACCTTGAGATATCTATCCAGAACATCTCGCTGGTATTAAGTTGCGAGTCCCACCCATAGTGTAAACTCAATGCAACAGACAACTGCATTAAAAGAACTTTGCGTAAAGTAAACAATCCTTGCACCCGCGGACACAAGCACCGTTGTTTTCCCCCTTGTGGCAACAGCACATCCCCTAGACTCATGTTTCTGTCACTCAAGCTAGTCATCGAGGGGCATGAACCCACAATCGAGCATAACGTTCCCTCTTGGAGTCACTACTTACTACTTGGCCAAAGCAATAAATAACAACGGAGAACATGCAAGAATTACTTATGAACTAAAATATAAAAGAGGTGAATCAAATATATTACTCAAGATCAATCTGAACATAATCTCATAATCCATCGGATCCCAGCAAACTCAACATAGCAACAGCATAAGGATTACATAGGTGCCTCGATCATGTAGGGCAGCTCACGAGGACTAATTAGTGAAGCACAAGAACGGGAGGAGAACATCACATAGCTACTGGTCATGGACTCATGGTCCAAGGGAGACTACTCACGAGTCATCCAGGAGGCGTCCATGGTGGTGGAGAAGCTCCCGGTGGTGATCCTCCCCTCCGGCAGGGTGCCGGGAAGAGTTCTCCTGGTGCTCCCGATCTTGGAAGCGGCGGCGGCGGCGGAACAAAGATGGGATCGCGAAAAGAAGTCTTGTTTCAAGGGTTACGGGGGACCCTTTAAATATCTGCCAAAGTAGGGCATCGGGGGGCTCTCGGGGGGCCGAGGCGCCCCCCCGGCGCGGCCCAGGGGGGGCGCCCACAAGGCGCCTGGGGCCCCTGTGCCCCCCCCCCCAGGCTCCCCTTCGGAAGTAGTGTCGTTCCCGGAACGCTGATTTTTTATATATTTTTTTCTGTATTTTTCTGGGCAGTTCTCGAAACGTGAAAACCTGAAATACAAAAACAGCCGAAAACAGAAACTGGCACTGGGGTGCACTGGATTAGTAAGTTAGGCCAAATATGATCAAAAGTGTATGGAAGTGTATGAATATCATAGCAATATCACCCAAAAGTGGCATGGAGCAAGCAGAAATTATAGATACGTTTTGGACGTATCAACATCCCCAAGCTTAATTCCTGCTCGTCCTCGAGTAGGTAAATGATAACAAGAATAATTTTTGTGGTGACATGCTATTAACCATACTGGACTTTCTCATAGTCATATGACAAAAGCTTACTGAGACAATGATTTCTAAAGTAACTAAGTTGTCTCAAGAGAAAATCACAAATGACTGAAAGATTTACAATATGAAACTGAAACATCAAAAAGATTTGCAATGAACATGATGTACAAATATGATCAAGTGATATCTAGCTTGCCCCCTTTAGTGATGCAAAACATAAATGCAGGGGCACGTTCAAGGTTTAAGTGATGACTAGATACAATCATTTCAGAATAAACGATATCACAATCATGCAAAAGACAATGCTACTTTGGGACAATGCACATTAAACTCAGAATGACAATCATGCTCTCAGTAGTTGATGCTTGAATTGCTAGAGCTTTTTATTTTGAAACATGGAAGTAATTGTGTCAACGGTGGTAGTACTTCATATGTGTCATGTATAAAACATCTTATAAGTTGCAAGCCTCCTGCATCGAATACCAATAGTGCTCGCTCCTTGTCCTAATTAGTTCGGATCCCCATGGGTTATCATTGCATTGCATATATTTTTACCAAGTGTCACAAAGGGGTACCTCTATGCCACCTGTACAAAGGTCCAAGGAGATAGATCGCATTTGATTTCTCGTTTTTGATAAATCTCAACTTGAGGACATCCATACCGGGACAACATAGAAAATAGATGATGGACTCCTCTTTAATGCATAAGCATATTCTCATGAGAGATTGAGGATTAAGGTCCAAGCTAAAACTTCCACCATGAGGCATGGCTTTGGTTGGTGGCCCAATGTTCTTCTCTAACAATATGCATATTAATTCAACCCACGGTAAATCACCCTTACTTCAGACAAGACGAACATGCATAGCAACTCACATGATATTCAACAAAAGTGTGACAGTTGATGGCGTCCCCAGAAACATGGTTACCGCTCAGCAAGCAACTCATAAGAAATAAGATACATAAGCAACATATTCTTTACCACAATAGTTTTTAGGCTACTTTCCCATGAGCTATGTATTGCATGATTAATTTGCTTAGTGCAGGTGGAGGTTAGCAAAAGACTGGGAGCGACCAACTAAGAGAGCAATGACGGTCATAATCATGCAGAGCGACAAAGCAATATTGAATCAGGCATGGTAGTTATATCGCTACTTAGAAACAAAAGATCATCAAGGCTTGACAGACTTTCTTTACAGTCTTGAATATGCGTGAGCATACGCCAAGTCAATCAAAATAAATTCTCGAAGGAAGATATTACTAAACCATACCACATCATAGGCAAACAAACCAAGTTGGTACTCCAATGACACATTGGGAACCCCCAGCTATCTGAGATTAACCATAAGAAAACCTGAACTACTAAGCACCATCATGAAAGTAGCATATTTATCATAGACACATTAACCCATGAAACGGAAGCAAACTCTCTTAATAAGGTGAGCATGGTAATTTAAAAAGAGTTCAAGCAACCAACTAAATAAAAGCTCTTTGAAAAGATAAGCATGAATACTAAGAGCAAAGCACGATAGTAGCTATTAAAAGATAAAGAACACACACATCATAGATAGACATGAAAATTCTATGTAATGTTCTAGGTAGAGGTGGAGCGTGTTTCTCTCCCACATAAAGGAATGCTGGGTTCCAACTCATTATGAAAAACTAAAAAGAAAACTAAAAGCACGACGCTCCAAGCATAGCACATAACACATGAAGTGATAAAAATATAGCGGAACGAAAGACGAACTGATAATGTTGATGGAGAAGGGGATGCACGGGGGGCATCCCCAAGCTTAGATGCTTGAGTCTCCTTGAATATTTCTTGGGGGTGCACGGGGGCATCCCCAAGCTTGAGCGCTTGACACTCCTGAATCTTTTTATCATCTTCCCTCGCACACTTGAAAACTCCCTTCATACATAACTCATTCATAATCTGATTAGCGAGGTTAGTACCCTTAATAAAATAATTATACCTTGCTGGAAATAAGGATATTATTGAAGTTCTACTGTTTCTCAAGATTGCCAAAAGGTTTTCTCAAAGAAAAAACAAGTTCTTAATTTGCAAAGTGAAGGTAAGGCAAAACAGGACAGAATCTGTGAAAAACAGAACAGCAGGCAGTAATTGACCTGTTCGGGATACTTCTGCAACTCAAATCAAAAAACTCAGAAATGACGCACGAAAGACAATTATATAGGGAACGCTGTCGAAAAAATTCAGACCAAAAAGATGATCTTGTGATTTTATACGAATTTTTCTATCCAAGGACAGAATCTGTTTCCTGGACAGCACCTCACAACTTTTGAACTTTCTAGCAATCAGAGGCTATACTTGGCACAAATATGAAAAGCAAAAATATAATGATGATGCTACAGCAGTAAACAACATCAAGACACAACAAAAGCAAAATTTTTATTCATGTGGGCTGCCTCCCAAAAGCGCGTTCTTTTATGCCTTTAAGCTAGGCATAATGCAAAGATCAAGTTTTATCAAGAGTAAAAGAATAACTAGCCCGTACAACGGACTCAAAAGGTAACTTGACCTTCTTACGAGGGAAGTGTTCCATCCCTTTCTTGAGAGGAAACTGAAATTTTATATTACCCTCTTTCATGTCAATGACAGCACCAACGGTGCGCAAAAAGGGACGTCCCAAAATAATTGGACATGAAGGATCACATTCTATATCCATAATAGTGAAATCAACGGGCACATAATTATCATTGACAACAATAAGAACATCGTCGATCCTCCCCAAAGGTTTCTTTATGGAAGAATCAACGAGACGAACACCAAAAGAACAAGAATCATAAGGTTTCAATTTAAGCATATCATATATCCTTTTGGGCATAACAGAGGTACTAGCACCAACGTCACATAATGCATAACAAGAGAAGTCATTCAAATAAATTTTTATCATAGGATCCCAACCATCCTCTAGCTTTCTAGGTATGGAGGCCTCTACTCTAAGTTTCTCCTCCCTAGCTTTGATGAGAGCATTAGTGATATGCTTTGTGAAGGCAAGGTTAAGCGTGCTAGTACGGGGATCTCTAGACATTTTGTGAAGGAAATCAATAACTTCTGTAAGAGTGCAATTATCAAAATCAAGGTCATGAGCATCAAGTAAAGTGGTAGAGGTGTCCTTAAGGCTCACCTGTTTGGTAGTTTCTATAGCATCACCATTAATAGGTCCATTGGGACCAGGAGTACATTGGGTGCTAAGAGTGTGAACATCCTCAATAACTTGGATAGTAGCAACAGTGTAGTGGGTAGGAAGGCTCTTAATTCTTTCCTCTTCCTCCCTTTCTCTAGCCCATCTCTCTTTAAGCTTAGCCATCATCCTAATATTTTCATTGATTTGCACTTGAGTAGCATTAATAGGGATGACTTCCTTCTCCTTAAGAGAAGAAGTTTCAATTTTTAGCAATTTTAACTCATTGGCTAAGTGGTCTACCTTAAAAGAAAGATCATCTAGTTTATGTAGTTTCTCTTCTACATTCTTATTAAAGGCTTTTTGGGTAGTGATGAAATCTCTAAGCATGCTCTCTAGTTCAGTGTTGGAGTTCTTGGTACTAGGATAAGCATTGTTGTTCCCATAAGAGTTAGAGGGGAACGGTCTAGAATTGTTACCAAAGTTACTCCTATAAGCATTGTTGTTGAAATTGTTTCTAGAGATAAAGTTAACATCTACTTGTTCTTGAGCAATCAAAGAATTTAAAGGAACATCATGAGGATCAATATGAGATTGCTTCGAAAGTAGAGACATGATCAAGTCAACTTTTTTATTGAGGGAGGAAATCTCCTCGACAGAGTTTACCTTCCTACCTGTTGGAGCGCGTTCGGTGTGCCATTGGGAATAGTTGGTCATCATCTCATCGAGAAGCTTTGTGGCAGCACCAAGTGTAGTTGACATAAAAGTTCCTCCCGCGGCCGAATCTAACAAGTTCCGCGAGGTAAAGTTCAAGCCTGCATAAAAAGTTTGGATAACCATCCAAGTAGTCAAACCGTGAGTATGGCAGTTTTTGATAAGAGACTTCATACGTTCCCAAGCTTGGGCAACATGTTCATTATCCAATTGTTTAAAATTCATGATGTTACTTCTAAGTTGGATAATTTTAGCAGGTGGATAGTATTTTCCAATAAAAGCATCTTTGCACTTGTCCCATGAATCTATGCTATTTCTAGGCAAAGACTGAAACCAGATTTTTGCTCCTCCTCTCAAAGAGAAAGGAAAAAACTTAAGCTTAACAATATTACCATCTATTTCTTGGTACTTTTGCATATCACAAAGTTCTACAAAGTTGTTCAAGTGTAAAGCAGCATCATCTCCAGCACCGGAGAATTGTTCTCTCATGACTAAGTTCAGTAAAGCAGGTTTAATTTCATATGAAGGTGCTGAAGTGGCAGGTGTAGTGATAGGTGTGCTGATAAAGTCATCGTTGTTGTGACTAGTGAAGTCACACAACTTGGTGTTCTCGGTGGAACCCATAGTAGCAAGCAAGCAAGATAACTATTTTTGTGATTTTCGATAAAAAGAACTAAAGCAAATATGAAAGGTAAACTAACAAGACTAATAAGCAAAGGTAAAAGATAGCATGCAACTCCCCTATCCTGAAGAGTGGAGTCCCCGGCAACGGCGCCAGAAAATACTCCTTGATGGGCCTCGAACCCCTCGTTGGATTGCCCCAAGTGGAAGGTGTAAGATGTAGTAAGTAGAAGTGTTTTCCCCTAGCAAAGATGCCAAGGATCGAATCCCCAGAGACTCCTAGGTTCAACAGGTAGGTGTCAACTGCTAACGGCGCAATTAGCAATCAACGTGGACCTGCACACAGATACAAATAACTTTGCTCCCAACGAGTACAGAGAGGTTGTCAATCTCTCCGGCCTTGTAGTTCACAAAGGGTTAAAAGCAATATGATAGTAGTGATAGATAGTGTTTTGCAATAGTAAATAAAATAGCGAAAAGTAAAATAGTGTATGTGATCAATGATGGTAATAAGGACCGGAGTCACATGATGTTCACTAGTGATGTCTCTCTCCCAAAAGACGATAAAACAGCTATGTGAGGTAACAAATTACAGCTGGGCAATTGACAGGACCACGAACGCAAACCAATGCTGATTACATTGCAAGAAAGGTTGAGGTTCAAAGCATGGGCGGTACGCCAAGGCAAGTAGACCGAAATCCATCTGCATCTACTACTAATCATCCACCTTGAGATATCTATCCAGAACATCTCGCTGGTATTAAGTTGCGAGTCCCACCCATAGTGTAAACTCAATGCAACAGACAACTGCATTAAAAGAACTTTGCGTAAAGTAAACAATCCTTGCACCCGCGGGCACAAGCACCGTTGTTTTCCCCCTTGTGGCAACAGCACATCCCCTAGACTCATGTTTCTGTCACTCAAGCTAGTCATCGAGGGGCATGAACCCACAATCGAGCATAACGTTCCCTCTTGGAGTCACTACCTACTACTTGGCCAAAGCAATAAATAACAATGGAGAACATGCAAGAATTACTTATGAACTAAAATATAAAAGAGGTGAATCAAATATATTACTCAAGATCAATCTGAACATAATCTCATAATCCATCGGATCCCAGCAAACTCAACATAGCAACAGCATAAGGATTACATAGGTGCCTCGATCATGTAGGGCAGCTCACGAGGACTAATTAGTGAAGCACAAGAACGGGAGGAGAACATCACATAGCTACTGGTCATGGACTCATGGTCCAAGGGAGACTACTCACGAGTCATCCGGGAGGCGTCCATGGTGGTGGAGAAGCTCCCGGTGGTGATCCTTCCCTCCGGCAGGGTGCCGGGAAGAGTTCTCCTGGTGCTCCCGATCTTGGAAGCGGCGGCGGCGGAACAGAGATGGGATCGCGAAAAGAAGTCTTGTTTCAAGGGTTACGGGGGACCCTTTAAATATCTGCCAAAGTAGGGCATCGGGGGGCTCTCGGGGGGCCGAGGCGCCCCCCCGGCGCGGACCAGGGGGGGCGCGCCCACAGGGCGCCTGGGGCCCCTGTGGCCCCCCCAGGCTCCCCTTCGGAAGCAGTGTCGTTCCCGGAACGCTGATTTTTTATATATTTTTTCTGTATTTTTCTGGGCAGTTCTCGAAACGTGAAAACCTGAAATACAAAAACAGCCGAAAACAGAAACTGGCACTGGGGTGCACTGGATTAGTAAGTTAGTCCAAATATGATCAAAAGTGTATGGAAGTGTATGAATATCATAGCAATATCACCCAAAAGTGGCATGGAGCAAGCAGAAATTATAGATACGTTTTGGACGTATCACCGGCTCATTAAAAAATAATATAAACAAACAAACCCTCCTTCACGCTTTGTTCATGAGAAATCAGAAAACTTTGGCAGTGATAAACAAAGGAGATTAAGAGGATGTGATCGTCCTCATTCGGGAGCCGTTCCTCGAAACTTGTCCATCTCGAGAAGTGATTGAGTTATCTGCTAGCATTCGTTGACGAAACATGCATAATCTAAAAAATAATTATTACTTCTGTTTTTAAAACCAAGAGCTCTGGTACATGCTTTGTCTTTGTTTCCGACCACGGGTTTTCAACTTTGTCAACAAAAGCCACGGTTCGAGAGTCTCCGCCTTCTTTAAGCACCAACTACTGAGAGCATGATTGTCATTCTGAGTGTAATGTGCATTGTCCCAAAGTAGCATTGTCTTTTGCATGATTATGATATCGTTTATTCTGAAATCATTGTATCTAGTCATCACTTAAACCTTGGAGGTGGCCCTGCATTTATGTTTTGCTTCACTAAAGGGGGCAAGCGAGATATCACTTTATCATATTTGCACACCATGCTCATTACAAATCTATTTGATGTTTCAGTATCATGTTGTAAAACTTTCAGTTCTTTGTGATTTTCTCATAAGGCAACTTAATTATTACAGATTCATTGTCTCAGTAAGCTTTTGTCATGTGACTATGAAAAAGTCCTTATATGGTTAATAGCATGTCACCACAGAAATTATGCTTGTTATCATTTACCTACTCGAGGACGAGCAGGAATTAAGCTTGGGGATGTTGATACGTCCAAAACGTATCTATAATTTCTGCTTGCTCCATGCCTCTTTTGTGTGATATTGCTATGATATTTATACACTTCCATACACTTTTGATCATATTTGGACTAACCTATTAACTCAGTGCACCCCAGTGCCAGTTTCTGTTTTCTGCTGTTTTTGTATTTCAGATTTTCCCGTCACGAAAACTGCGAGAAAAATCCCGGAAAAATTATATAAAAAATCAGCGTTCCGGAAGCTTTCACACGGCCGAAGTAGGGCTGGAGGGGGGCCACCAGGGCTCCAGGCGCCCTGGTGGCGCGGCCCCCCTCCTGGCCGCGCCGGGGGGGCGCCTAGGCCCCCCAGGCCTCCGCTGATGCCCCCCTTTGGCATATATTTAACACGCGTCCCGAAACCCTCGAGGACGGAACCATTTTTCGCGATCTCATCTCTGTTCCGCCGCCGCCGCGCTTCCAAGATCGGGAGCACCAGGAGAACTCTTCCCGGCACCCTGCCGGAGGGGAGGATCACCACCGGGAGCCTCTCCACCACCATGGACGCCTCCCGGATGAGTTGTGAGTAGTCTCCCTTGGACCATGGGTCCATGACCAGTAGCTATGTGATGTTCTCCTCCCCTTCTTGTACTTCACTAATTAGACCTCGTGAGCTGCCCTACATGATCGAGGCACATATGTAATCCTTATGCTGTTGCTATGTTGAGTTTGCTGGGATCCGATGGATTGTGAGATTATGTTCAGATTGTGTTTGAGTAATATATTTGATTTACCTCTTTTATATTTATGTTCGTAAGTAATTCTTGCATGTTCTCCGTTGTTATTTATTGCTTTGGCCAAGTAGTAGGTAGTGACTCCAAGAGGGAACGTTATGCTTGATTGTGGGTTCATGCCCCTCGATGACTAGCTTGAGTGACAGAAACATGAGTCTAGGGGATGTGCGGTTGCCACAAGGGGGAAAACAACGGTGCTTGTGCCCGCGGGTGCAAGGATTGTTTACTTTATGCAAAGTTATTTTAATGCAGTTGTCTGTTGCTTTGAGTTTACACTATGGGTGGGACTCGCAACTTAATACCAGCGAGATGTTTTGGATAGATATCTTAAGGTGGATGATTAGTAGTAGATGCTGATGGATTTCGGTCTACTTGCCTTGGCGTACCGCCCATGCTTTGAACCTCTACCTTTCTTGCAACATAATTAGCATTGGTTTGCGCACATAATTCTGTCAATTGCCCAGCTGTAATTCGTTTACCTCACATAGCTGTTTTATCGTCTTTTGGGAGAGAGACATCACTAGTGAACATCATGGGACCCCGGTCCATATTACCATCACTGATCACATCCGCTATTTACTTTCTGCTTTTACATGCTAGTTACAGTTTTACCTATCACTATTATCTCTTGCGTTTGACCCTTTGTAAACGACAAGGCCGGAGGTATTGACAACCTCTCTATACTCGTTGGGAGCAAAGTTATTTGTATCTGTGTGCAGGTCCAAGTTGATTGCTAATATCTGGCGCCGTTAGCAGTTGACACCTTCTTGTTGAAACTAGGAGTCTCAGGGGAAATCGATCCTTGATATCTTTGCCAAGGGAAAACTACCGCTATACTGCATCTCAAACCTTCCACTTGGGGTAACCAACGAGGGGCAAGAAGCCATCACTCTCCAGCAGTCGGCCTGCTGCTGGCCGACAGGAGCTCAGTCGGCTTGCAGCTGGCCGACAGGACCCTATTGACTAGCTGCTGGCCGATTGCATGCAACTAAACACCTCCCACGTTGTTCACTCCTTCCCGCCATATTTTCCCCCTTTGCTCTTTCCCGCCATAGGTTTCCGCATAGCTCGTTTTCGCCATATTTTTCCCGCTCTCTACTTGCCTTCCCATTTGCTCGTTCTCGCCATATTTACCCGCTTTGCTTGTTCCCGCCCTATTTTTTCGCTTTGCTCGTTCCCGCCAAATTTTCCCGCTTTGCTCGTTCCCGCCATTTTTTCCCGTTTTGCTTGTTCCCGCCATTTTTTCCCGCTCTCTAGTTCCCGCCAGTATCTCCCGCTACCGAGTTCCCGCCTTTCTTTGTGTTGTGAGTCTATAAAACACCCTCGGCAGTAACATTGGTAAGCATTCAGTTGTAGTCTCGTAGTCTCGCCAAGATGTCCGGATATCCTTTCGATAGTAGTTTTCACCCTAGTATGTCCAGATGTCTTCTGGATTTAGCCGCCGATTTCAGGGTAGACAACAAGATAGTTCAATGGGGGAAGCTCATCAGTACTGACACCCTACTGAATGAGCTGGCTCACACACTAAGTAGGTGCGGGTGGCCTTCCAGGACCTTTGAGGAGATACGGGAAGAACTTCTGAGGTTGCAGGGGAGATGGAAGAAGCAACAATCGAAGGGTGAATCATACCTAAAGTGTGCAGCCGAACATACTTTTCTATGGACTGAGGACAGTGAGGATGATGAGGATATCTTCATGGCGCCGCTTCCGGGTTCTACATATTCGAAGGGTAAGAGTTCAGCATCGTCAAAGGGCAAAAGTTCTCCATCGTCGAAGAGCAAGAGTTCTGCATCGTCGAAGAGCAAGAGTTCTTCATCATCAAAGGGCAAGAGTTTTTCATCGTCGAAGGGCAAGAGTTCTGCATCGTCGAAGGGCAAGAGTTCTGCATCGATGGAGGATGACGATGATGACTTTATGTAGTTTTTATCCTTTATGTTGTCAGTTAAGTTGTATGTGTCGTTTTATTTAGATGTAGCTATATCTAGTTGTTTGTACTTTCTTGTTGTATGAGCATTATATTCTATCTAAATAGCAAAGACTAAAATAGAGTAGTCATATGTCTCATACATAAATACATAGTCATTTGTCTCATACATAGAATACACATAAGTCTCATACAGAATTAAATGGTCATGTCTCTACTGATAGATAGAAGCGTCACTGACGACGTCTGCCCTGGCGCGGAGACGGATCTTGCGGCGTCGTCCATCCGTACCTATGTATTGGCCTGATGTTACGAGGCGGAATCTCAGACTCATCTTGGTGATACTGTGTATCCTGTGTCGGGCCAGGTGGAGGAGTCGAAAACATGTCTGGCTACTGGATGTTTGAGGCGCGTTTGAGGCGCGTTCAGTGCCACCTCTATGTGAGTAAATTCACTCAGATCAGCTCTCATCTCAGTTGTCTGGACAGTACCAGTACCGTAGTAAAATATGAACTTCACTACATCAGACATCTCGGCTCACCTAATTTTTTCCAACAACGACAGACAAATAAATAGCAACGCTTTCAAATGTCCGCACTACTAAATATTAGACATGTATATATGTACGGACCAACTAAAAATATTCACATACATAAAAATATTCACATACCTAAAAATATTCGCGGACCAACTAAAAATATTCACATACCTAAAAATATTCACGGACCAACTACAAATATTCACATACATAAAAATATTCACATACCTAAAAATATTCACGGACCAACTAAAAATATTCACATACCTAAAAATATTCACATACCTAAAAAATACTACCAAACAATTACGAGAGATAAAATGTGTGTTGGAATATACCCTTGAAGCGTGCAAACGAACGACGAACAGCGGACTTCAATCAACGGAACCGGAGCCGAAAACTCGCCTAGCAACGCCGGAGCTCGACCACCCCCACTGCCTACACCGCAATGCCCGAGCTTCACTACCACCACCGCCACAACCATCACCAGTGAGCTCAAAAAAAGTTCCACCAAAATGCTAACCACGAACACCACGAGCTACCCCATGAGTAGATCGAGGTATCCCTAAGCTCCCCTCACTACGTAGAACCCATTCACGGTGCCAAATCCGCAAAAAAATGGGTGGGTTGGGTGTATAAATTGGAGAATATATGTGTGAGGAGAGGGAGAAAGAAGAACAGAGAAGAGAAGAAGATAAGAACGAGCTGGAGAAAGAAGAAGGGAAGGAGAAAGGGGAAGGAGCCGACCGCGGTGGGGCCCGCACCCTGTCGGCCCGCAGCAAGCCGATCGGTCTGCGGCTGGCCGACAGGGGCGCCCGTGACCCAGCCGCGCCAACAGCGCCCGGGGCGACGTGGCCTGGCCAATAGTCGGCCTGCGCGTGGCCGATTAGCGACCTGTCGGCCCGCAGTTGGCCGATAAGGCTGACTCGGCCCGCTGCTGGCTGACTAGGCTTAGTCGGCCTGCTGCTGGCCGATTGGGTAATATTTTTGAAATTTCTTTTGGCCGCGTAATATTTATGAAATTTACTAAAGAAAATGTATTATTAAAAAAATTAGCCTATGAGGGCGGCGACACAAGGGAAGCAAACATTGACGGTGTGTTTAAAGAAGATGAAGGGAAAAAAATTGGGGTCTTTTACATCTGTCTCCCTAACTCGAACCCACTACTCACATTTGCCCCTAATTCAAAAGCCTGCTCAAAAATGCCCCTCCGCCGTTATGGGCACTTATAGAAATACCCTTCCGTGTTGTTACCGTCCGGTCAAAGGCCTTTGACCGTGAACGGGACGTTTTCTGGACATTTCTACCCCTCCCTCCATGTGTCACTTACGTGAGGGACCCACTCAAACAAAAATAAAAAGAAAAGGCTCTCTCTCTCCTCTCTCTGTCTGTCTCACCTACATGTGGGACCAAAATGAAATCTATATTTCTCTCTCTCTCTCTCTCTTAATCCTTACATGTAGGACCCACCCTAAAAAATCTTCCCTATCTCTCTCTCTCTCTCTCTCAACTCCGGCGGGGGCGCACACAACTAGCAGCAGCCTCGCCAGGGTGAGGTGCTGCACGGCTCCGGCCCCTTCTGACCTCCTCGATCCGCCCCTCCCCCCTCGTGCCCTCTTTTCTCTCTGCCGCGTGACAAAGACGTGGCCACCGGAATCATGGTCGCCCGCCTCGATGTTGCTCGTCGTGCAGGCGGCCAACGGGAACCCCACGACCCGTAGCCTTGTCCAGGGGATCCGCATGTTCGTCCTCGACTTCCACGCCAAATTAATTGAAGTATAATGCCTCATGTCAGTGTGGTTGATGTCATCTTCTCCCCCTCCGGTGATGCTTTGCCGCGCCTCGATCTCCTCTGCTACGCCGTCCCTATGCTCTATCTTGGCTGCCTCGGCGACATCTGGTGCTTCTAGACCCTGTGACCCCTTGCTACGGAGCTTTTTATTCTCGAGCCACCGTGTCAGCGTCACCTCGCTCCGCCGTCCGCCGGGGACGATGCGGTCGTCGCTCTGGTGAATCCCAAGCCTCCTGGATCATGCGTTCATCAAATAAGTGAGCCACTCATGTGTTTGCTCACGTTCTTTAGTCCCCTCCCCCTCTGTAGCTTGCCCGTGCCTAGCGCCTTCCGCCGTTGCCACGGGACCTCGTCGCCGGCGAGGTTCCGGGCAGCTCTACAAACTCCTAGTGCCCTTGCAGATCACCCCGTGACCCCGCCTTGCTCCAGGACCGTTCACAGTTCGCCCTAGCGTGCTCCCACACAGTCCCAAGCCAACCCCGGAGCGCCCGTGCTCGCCGGAGTTCAAGCTCCGTCGTGTAGATGAGAGGTGGGCCCGCCCCTCAAATAAATAAGTGAGTACCATTTCAGAAAACAATAAAACAATGACATGTGGGCCCCATGTGAAATTGTTTTTTTCTTTTCGGTCACACGTGTAAGTGAGATAAGCAGAGAGAGTTTTTTTTCTTTGAGTGGGTCCCACACGTAAGTGACACATGGAGGGAGGGGTAGAAATGTCCAGAAAACGCCCCGTTCATGGTCAAAGGCCTTTGACCGTATGGTAATGGCACAGAAGGGTATTTCTATAAGTGCACATAACGGCGGAGGGGCATTTTTGAGCAGGCTTTCGAATTAGGGGTATATCTGATTAGGTGGTTCGAGTTAGGGACAGAAATGCAAATGACCCAAAAAATTGAGCCGGTGACTTATGGGTCTGATTTGTTGTCAGTGCATACACAGAGAAAAAATGAAAAATGGAGCTGTAAATAGGCAAAAAAAAAAAAGGGCTCAAGAAAAGAAAGAACAAAGATATCGTAATTAAGCATGACACGGGAGTTTGATTGATTGGGAAAAAGGCATGGAAAGCGTGTGAGAGGTTATCTGAGTGCACACAGCTCTCTCCACTCCGTACAAACTCCAGTCGACGGCGATGCCCAGCCGCCTCCCGCCGCATATGCATCTGGCTCCGCTGCTCCTCCCCATCCTCATCCTGCACCTATCCCGACTCCGGTCTCCGCCACCCGTACTCCTTTACATCTCATTTGTCCGGCCTCCGCCTCCGCCGCTCCTTCACCACGCCGACGTCAAACCTCCTTCTCCTCCGCCGCAGCTCCCCCTCCACCTCCACCCCCACCTCGGGGTCCTCACGTTCATGGTCTGCCCACGCAGCCTTTGCCGCGGCCACAGAGCGTGTCCGCGCCGGGACGCTCAGCCAAGAAGATGCACACCACCTGTTCGACGAATTGCTGCGGCAGGATACCCAGATCCCCAACCGCTCCCTGAACGGCTTCCTCGCCGCTCTCGCCCATGCTACGTCCTCTGCCGTCTGCATCAGAGAAGGCCCCACCCTCGCTGTCGCCCTCTTCAACCGCGTGTGCCGAGAACAAGCCGGCCTGCGGGTGGTGCCTCTCACCGTCCACACTTACGGCATCCTCATGGACTGCTGCTGCCGCGCGTCTCGCCCGGACCTAGGGCTTGCCTTCTTTGGTCGCCTCCTCAGGACAGGCCTCAAGACAAATGAGATCATCGCCAACACCTTCCTCAAGTGCCTCTGCTACGCAAAACGGACGGATGAGGCTGTGAACGTACTGCTTCATAGGATGTCCGAGCTCGGCTGTGTGCCTAATGCCTTCTCATACTCCATTGTTCTGAAGAGCTTATGCGACAATGGCATGAGTCAGCGGGGGCTCGACCTGCTCCAGATGATGGCGAAAGAAGGAGGTGGCTGCTCCCCCGACGTGGTGGCATATAGCACAGTCATCCATGGCTTCTTTAAGGAAGGTGAAACAGGCAAGGCATGCAGTCTGTTCCATGAAATGATGCAGCAAGGTGTTGAGCCCAATGTGTGGACTTACAGCTCGATCATTGATGCGTTGTGCAAGGCCAGAGCAATGGACAAAGCAGAAGTAGTCCTTCAGCAGATGATCGATAAAGGTCCTCAACCTAATGCAGTGACATATAATTGCATGATCCATGGATATTCCACATCTGGGCAGTGGAAAAAGGCTGCTAAATTGTTCAGAGAAATGACAAGCCGGGGTCTTATACCAAATACTGTTACTTGCAACTCGTTCATGACTTCCCTTTGCAAGCATGGAAAAAGCAAAGAAGCTGCAGAAATTTTTGATTCCATGACTGCCAAAGGCCACAGAGATGTCGTCTCTTACTGTATTTTGCTTCATGGGTATGCCAATGAAGGATGCTTTGCTGATATGATTGATCTCTTTAATTCAATGGAAAGAAATGGTATTGCTGCCAACTGCCATGTTTTCAACATATTAATTAATGGATATGCTAAACGTGGAATGATGGATGAAGCTATGCTGATATTTACAGAAATGTGGGAAAAAGGAGTGAGTCCCAATGTAGTCACATATTCCACTGTAATAGCTGCACTTTCCAGGATGGGTAGGTTGACTGATTCTATGGACAAATTTAATCACATGATTGCCATGGGAATTCAGCCAAACACAGCTGTTTATCACTCCCTAATTCAGGGTGGTTTTATGCATGGTGGCTTGGTTAAAGCTAAGGAGCTGATGTTTGAAATGATGAACAAAGGTATTCCTCGTCCTAACATTGTTTTCTTCAGTTCAGTAATAAACAGTCTGTGCAAAGAAGGAAGGGTTATGGATGCACATGATGTCTTTGACTTGGCTATAGGCATAGGTGAGAGGCCTAATGTCATTACATTTAATTCACTGATTGACGGATATTGCTTAGTTGGGAAGATGGATAAAGCATTCAAAATACTTCATGTCATGGAATCAGTTGGTGTTGAGTCTGATGTTGTTACTTATAGTGCACTTCTTGATGGCTATATTAAAAACAGAAGGATTAATGATGCTTTGACTTTGTTTAGAGAAATGCCGCGTAAGAGAATTAAACCTGACACTGTTACATATCACATCATGTTGGATGGGTTGTTTCGTGATGGGAGAACTGTCGCTGCAATGGAAATGTTCAATGAGATGATTGAAAGTGGAGCAACAGTGTGCCTTTCCACATACAATATAATACTTGGAGGTCTTTGTGGAAATAGTTGTGTAGATGAAGCGATTGCACTGTTCCAGAAATTGCGAGCAATGAATGTGAAGTTCAATATTGAAATATTCAATACCATGATTAATGTGATGTACAAGGTTCAAAGAAAAGAAGAAGCTAAGGAATTGTTTGCTACAATATCAACCAATGGGTTGGTGCCCAATGAATCTACTTATGCAGTAATGATAAGAAATCTTCTAAAAGGCGGAGCAGTGGAAGATGCTGACAATATGTATTCATCAATGGACAACAGTGGCATCGTTCCCAGTTCTCGTCTTATAAATGATATCATCAGAATGTTGTTGGAAAAAGGTGAGATAGCCAAGGCTGGCAATTATTTGTCTAAAGTTGATGGGAAGAGTATCTCACTTGAAGCTTCAACTACCTCATTGATGGTGTCTCTCTTTTCAAGGAAAGGGAAACATCTGGAGGATATTAAGTTGCTCCCTGCAAAGTATCAATTTTTTGATGGATTTGGTTGACTAGTTGATATTCTGCATATGAGACTAACTCCTCGGAAAGCACAGTTATGTTATTGCTTGCGAAAGCTCTCCTGCCAGAACAACTGTATAAGAAATCCGAGCTTCCTACTTGTATGGTTGAGTTCATTTTGCAGTGTGTCCAGATCACATGAAAGTGACATGTCTATTAATCTTGTAATATTGGATGGGCGAGGAAAGGTAGACAATTAGTCTAACGCGACTGGTTACAATTTTAGTGGTAATTACTTCTGATGGCGATTGGGAAACGATAGGAGCCTCTTTGATTTAAAGGATTTTGCATATGAATTGATTTTTTTGTGTTTTATGTTATGGATTTTTGCACAGCATATTCAAAGAAATTTTCTATGGAATATTAGGGGTAATGACTTCTGATGGCGATTTGGGAAAGGTATACAATCTTGAGATTTTGTAAAATCTCTAATGCGTTCACTTTTCTTCATATGAATGCATTTTTTGTAATGTAATTCTCACTGATGTTTGAGGTTACTGATGCTATGTTGAGAAATCTGTTTGGAAGAATGGATGTTTGAGCCTTTGAGGTTGCCTATGCTATGTTGAGTTAGCAGATTCATGAGCTCGTGCCAGAGTCTCATGTTCTTTATGCTGTCAGTTCCACTGTTTTAGCTTTGTTGCATACATGTGAGAAAGGTATTTGCAGTATGATTTTTCTTTCTGCTTTACTTCATATTGAAGATTCAACTATTTTCCCTCATCATGTAGGTAAACGCACGACCATGATTTCACTGAGTGTGAACTTTCGCTTCAGTCTGCAGGACACCAACACCGCCTCGTGTGGAGAAGGAATTAAAGCATCTGCTCGAGGAAAACTTCTTGCTCTGGTACACTGGTGTGCATTCCTCTCCAGTTTTGGTGCACTCCATTCTTACTTCTCTGCCAGGAAACCAAGCTGCAACCTTTACTGTTATGTGCTGCGTGGTTGATTTCCACGCAATTTGGTTGTTGTGGCGAGAATTCTTGAGAAAGAAATATTTACTTTGGGAATGCTTGGATTCACGTCACGGAACTAATACGGTGGGGGGGGGGGAGGCATTGAGGCCATGGCGCCCATGGAGCAGGGAGAGAGGTGAAGGAAGACGGGGGAAAATGTCACGACCCGGTTCTCATCCATTGATAGCTGACAGGGTACAGCAAGAGTTGGGTGAGGAAGAGTGGTACAGGAGGGAGGAAGGAGAAGGTAGGTCAGATGCAGAGAAAACAGAGAGATGTTCAGAGTCAATTTCTTCACACCCCACATGCTGGCCAACAGTGCCCCTTATATCACACACGTAACCACACTCTTACATGTGGGCTTACGCTCCACAATACCAGCTCACAGAGCCATCCAACTTGAGAATCACGCTGGTGCTTGCGCGGTCTGCCTGCTGGATCTGGCTTGTTCAGGGACAGGCGACTCGTGGTCCGTCAACACCACTGACGATGGTGAGGGCGTGACAGAAATGATTGGTAAGGAAGGGGATGCCACCATTCTTATTGAACAGGGATGCTTTTGAAATGGGTAACTATTCGTTGAAAGCCTAAACCTCTCAGGATATTTATATGAACCGTAAATCGAAGAAATTTTACATGTACAATGAGGTTATTTCTTATACATTCTGAGCAAATTTCATTTCATCTGCACATGCAGGCAGTCTGTCACACGCAGACAACATCATGTCCGAACAAAACTAAATTCTTCCTGCAAACCATGGTTGGGCTGCTGGTGGCCATGGTGAAGGAGAAGGTTCCCAGCTACATGCTAGACTAATACTCCCTCCGTCCGGAAATACTTGTCATCAAAATGAACAAAAGGGGGTGTATCTAGATGTATTTTAGTTCTAGATGCATCTCTTTTTGTCCATTTTGATAACAAGTATTTTTGGACGGATGGAGTACAAGGTGATGAAGGGCATGGAGACGCAGCACAAGATTCTGAAGTGAAGCTGCTCCCAGTCATCCTGGAGTCATCACCGAGGCCGAGAAGGCAGCAGCCCACAGAGAAGGGATCAAGGCCTAGCTCAAGGATGGCAAGGTGGCTTACAAGGAGAATGAAGTCAGTCTTCGATGAGTTCAAGTACGAGGTTTTTGCGGCCAAGGCAAGAAGGGACACTACTTTGAGGCCGGTTTTGATGTGATAACAGGTCTTTCCGAATCACAGCTGTTTTATATTCCATAGCATGAATGCCTTTGTGTTTAAATATGGCAACAAGGGCCAGCACCCAAGCAGTGGCGCTAAACAGATTCTGTCATTGTTGACCCGGAGAACACTATAGGCCAATCAAGAGTCAAGAGAAGTGTGATATTCTACAGACTCTTAACTGGTCAACTTATCATTAACAGTCTCATGGTCTTTCCCAATGTTGGAATGTGTGGGTTGGGCAAGACCACCTGGCACACTCACCTACAACTACCCTGATATCTAGAAGCATTTCCAACTGCAGAGGTGGGTCTGTGCATCAGAGAATTTTGATGTTTGTGTCCTAGCTCGCAAGATCTTCCAAAGCTCCCGAGAGAAGGAAAATGAGAAGGCACTCCTGGAGCTCCGAGGAGAGCTTGGTGGACATGGGTACCTAACAGTACTGTATTGGTGATATCTTGCAACAAAGAAATTGTGTAACTCATGGGTACGGTTCAAGGCCAGGACATTGCAGTTCTGAACAAGGAGCTCATAAAGGAAACGATTGAAAAAGGACATTCTGTTTGCAATAGAGCAAATTTGCTTCTGAGCTGCTTGTTATGGTTGATGAGTTTGCGGACAGATGTGGTTGGGTCTCCTTTATTTCATTGCCAAAATTCACTAGAATCTGTAATACACACCAAGGCAAGGGCAGAAAAATGGGAGGCTGTACTACACAGAAGCATCATTTGACCAGGGGAATGTTTTTTTTTACCAATAATCAAGCTCAGCTACAATGACTTGGCATCATGCATGTAGCACTCATTTCTTTTATGTACCGTGTTTCTCAACAATTATGAGATCCATGTTGACAAGCTGATCCAAGGTCGCACATGGCTTTTTCCTGGAACAAAATGGAATTCATCTTGAAACAATTGGCAAACAGATTTTCATTGAGCTGGAGTCTAGATCGTTCTTGACGTGAAGCAGGTCACAGTCAACGAAATTGGGCACATTGAGGGGTGTTATTCCAGATAAACATGTAAAATCCAAGATCTGATGTATGATGTTGCACTGTCTCTTTGGGAAAAGTATGTGCTGTAGGAAGCAAATCAGATGGAGTGGCTTCAAATAATTCTGATGTGTGTCCTTTTCAGAACTGTTACAGAGACCCTGTGCTCTGAAATATTTGAACCGCAATCTACTTATTCATCAAGGAAAACTATTCATATGCCCTATGAAAAGATACAATTGTGAGTTCAGTGTTCACTGTTCAGGAAATTCACGAGGATGGCCGTAGTATGCGCAAATGTTAACTGAATTTTGTGTTGGATACAAGAGCATTTATCCAGAGGTTAACCGCGAGAAGACTTTCAAATATGCTTCCAAGTTACAGAAACACGAAGAATCGCATGGTGACAAACTGAAATTCTATACAATTTCCATAGTTAGTTTTCTTAGTGTAATAAGAATTGCGTAGCAGTCTCAATCTTGTTAGTTGATGTTTCTAATCTTATGATGTTGCTGCTGCGAACCCAGCTGCATGAAGACTTTTACTAATGTGGAGTGCCTCAAGGCCCATAACCAAACTAGTCATTGATATGTTCAGTGCGGTGTCTGTGGCACTAAATAGCTTACGAAGACTTCAAGCGGCATCAGCTAATGCATGACGGTTAATTTCACTTAGAGGATTAAATGCAGCTTGGGGAGTTACAAGTGCTCATTTCAAAGGTATGTATGCAATCGTACATATTGGCTTGTTTCATGGATATTTCTCTACAATAAATTGGAAACCACTCTGTTTTTTCATTCTCAACAACTTTGCACTTCAGAAATCCAATTTGGACAATCCAATCTGATTCTCTGGGTGTGGCAAGAAGTTTTCATACCAGGGAGGCAGGGACAATCACTAGAAATCTAGTGCTCACGTGCATGCTGAGGTAAACACACAAAAGAACCACTCAAATCTCTGCCTCCTGTGCTCATGTTACTCTTGGTAGGAACTTCTAATCCACACTAGCATGTTCACAATTTGCACCAAATCTTAGCAGGGCGATTTTGTGGAGGCTTATGAGCAACTCCGGCCTGCAAGACGAAGCCTGTCTCCATCGAGACTTTGATTCAAAAGAGGGTAGCTGCTCCTGCTTATGGTTATGGAACTGAGTATCTGAGATGGCTTCCATCTTGTTGATTCGTCCTCAACTGCACCGAGTTAGAATGATTATAGCTAAAAAGATAGGCAAGAAGAGTGTCCTGTGTCATATAAGGTAGCAATTGTCAAGAAAGTCATTTCTACTTTTATGAAATAGACCCTCCAGCTCTATGAAATATGACTCAATGAAGATGCTATTTTCGCTCAAGCAACTAGGAACCCCAGCCATGCTATTTCCGATTGATTCGAAAGATATTTATTGGAATGTATTTCCATGTGGGTCATTTCAGTTGTGGGATTGTGTACCATCAGATTTTTTAAATATTTTCACAGTACATTTGTAAAGAACTTTTCTATGGATAAAAATCCATTTTTCTGTATGGTGCAATAAATATTGATATATAAAATTATTTATGTATTATTCTGATAGACATGATAATACAATCCTACTACATGATAACTCATGTCTAATTATTTATGTACTGTATTATTCTTGTCAAACGACATACTTTGTCCCATCATGGCAAAACAAATAAAAATAGCACTCCAGTATATTTGCACAGCTCACATCACTACGTCTCGCTCGGCACATGAACCAGCCGATGGGAGTATGGGGCTGATGTCAAAACAAAAAAACGCCGATGGGACACCGTTGCTTTAGCTGCACCCTAACCGTACTTCCAGCATTCCCTAGGCCACCCGCTGGGCACCGGGGCAATTGACGCTACCGGACTCTGGTTCGTACATTAAAAATGTTTCAAAAAATCTGAAAAAAAATTAGTGCATTGACATAACAGCACTCGATGTTGTTATGAAATTTCATATTAAAATACAAAACACTGCATGAGATACAAGAATGAAAAATTTAACATCAATGTGAACCTAATATAAAAATTTGAAGATTTTTTAATGTGCAACCAGGGTCTGGTGCACCAGTAGCACCAATTGCCCCGGTGCACCAGATACACTCTCCCGCTTCGCTCCCCGATTTTCTGCATGACATTTTTACTATTCTAATTAATCCATTAACGATATCTTCATGTGATTGATTCACTTTCGTCTGAGTTTTTTTTTAAATATTACACCTACTTGATTTTGGACATATGATAGTAGAAAAGCTACCTGGGGTAATTATTTTACTTAATATCTTTTTTTTCAGTCCACTATGCATATTTTTTATAATATCAATTCGCCATGGCAACGGAGTATACGTTGAAAAAGTGGATTCAGCTTAATAAATCATGGCATGTGATTTAATAATATTCACTAGTTAGTACAAGTGATGGAATAATCTGGCCCGCAACCGTAATACGATATTATAACTATATATGTCTAACAACCCCCCCCCCCTCCTTTTTTGAGGTATTTTGGGTTTATTTCAGACTTTCAGGCTCTGCGTTTGGTGGAGCCCAAACCCAGCCCAACCACCAGATTTTGTTTCAGGTTGTTGGCGTCGGCTGCTCATCCCATCTTCGGCCTGAGTCGGTTTCCCCCAAAACCGCCTTCAAACATTGGTTAGTGCAGAAATTTGAAGAAAAAAATGTTCTTGTTTTTAAAAAATATTTTTGAATTTTAAAAAATGTGGTTTAATTATTCAAATTTAAAAAATATTGGAGGATTAAAAAAGAAAGTAAAATATTTGTAGATGTATAAATATTAGTGAATTTATAATTTTTCCTGAATTTATAAACTATTTCATGATTTTTTTTTAAATATTTGAATTTTAAATATACTATGTTCATTATTTGTTTTTAGTATTCTCTAGGTCAATTTTTTGGCAAATGTAAAATTGTTCCAAAATTTATAATTACGTGAATTTAGACAAAATAAAAAGATAAAATAAATAAAGAAAAAAACCAAAAGAAAACCGATAAAACCAGCAATATAATACACAAGAAAAAAAACTAGTCTTTGATACTTATAAACATTGGAGTTGGTGGTGAGTTCCCATGTCGGTCTAACATCCTTTCCAAATAAACAAATACACACATCCTCACGTGTGAAACTAGCAACCTTCCAAGAGAGATATAAACAAGTATATTTTACTCACATGTGGGATCTATAATAAATAAATAAATTACACTACTTTCATCTGAGACAAAACTTTTTTTGTAAAAGGCACAAATAAAAACATAAAAGTGTGACTTCAACTCAAAACCAATTTGGTTTTAGTTTCTCTTCCTTACCGACTACGGTCATTTAAAAATTCTTCGACGTTGCATGTCTCTCACTATACTTTTGCTATTTTTTTTTAATTGTAAATCACACCTCCTAACGTTACTTTTGACCACCTCCTAAGTCAATGGTTCCGTGGCAAAGCACGGGTGATGGGCCTCGAACCCCTCGTTGGATTACCCCAAGTGGAAGGTGTAAGATGCAGTAAGTAGAAGTGTTTTCCCCTAGCAAAGATGCCAAGGATCGAATCCCCAGAGACTCCTAGGTTCAACAGGTAGGTGTCAACTGCTAACGGCGCAATTAGCAATCAACGTGGACCTGCACACAGATACAAATAACTTTGCTCCCAACGAGTACAGAGAGGTTGTCAATCTCTCCGGCCTTGTAGTTCACAAAGGGTTAAAAGCAATATGATAGTAGTCATAGATAGTAATTTGCAATAGTAAATAAAATAGCGGAAAGTAAAATAGTGTATGTGATCAATGATGGTAATATGGACCGGAGTCTCATGATGTTCACTAGTGATGTCTCTCTCCCAAAAGACGATAAAACAGCTATGCGAGGTAACAAATTACAGCTGGACAATTGACAGGACCACGAACGCAAACCAATGCTGACTACATTGCAAGAAAGGTTGAGGTTCAAAGCATGGGCGGTACGCCAAAGTAAGTAGACCGAAATCCATCTGCATCTACTACTAATCATCCACCTTGAGATATCTATCCAGAACATCTCGCTGGTATTAAGTTGCGAGTCCCACCCATAGTGTAAACTCAATGCAACAGACAACTGCATTAAAAGAACTTTGCGTAAAGTAAATAATCCTTGCACCCGCGGGCACAAGCACCGTTGTTTTCCCCCTTGTGGCAACAGCACATCCCCTAGACTCATGTTTCTGTCACTCAAGCTAGTCATCGAGGGGCATGAACCCACAATCGAGCATAACGTTCCCTCTTGGAGTCACTACTTACTACTTGGCCAAAGCAATAAATAACAACGGAGAACATGCAAGAATTACTTATGAACTAAAATATAAAAGAGGTGAATCAAATATATTACTCAAGATCAATCTGAACATAATCTCATAATCCATCGGATCCCAGCAAACTCAACATAGCAACAACACAAGGATTACATAGGTGCCTCGATCATGTAGGGCAGCTCACGAGGACTAATTAGTGAAGCACAAGAACGGGAGGAGAACGTCACATAGCTACTGGTCATGGACTCATGGTCCAAGGGAGACTACTCACGAGTCATCCGGGAGGCGTCCATGGTGGTGGAGAAGCTCCCGGTGGTGATCCTCCCCTCCGGCAGGGTGCCGGGAAGAGTTCTCCTGGTGCTTCCGATCTTGGAAGCGGCGGCGGCGGCGGAACAGAGATGGGATCGCGAAAAAAGTCCTGTTTCAAGGGTTACGGGGGACCCTTTAAATATCTGCCAAAGTAGGGCACCGGGGGGCTCTCGGGGTGCCGAGGCGCCCCCCCCCCCCCGGCGTGGCCCAGGGGGGGGCGCCCACAGGGCGCCTGGGGCCCCTGTGCCCCCCCAGGCTCCCCTTCGGAAGCAGTGTCATTCCCGATACGCTGATTTTTTATATATTTTTTCTGTATTTTTCTGGGCAGTTCTCGAAACGTGAAAACCTGAAATACAAAAACAGCCGAAAACAGAAACTGGCACTGGGGTGCACTGGATTAGTAAGTTAGTCCAAATATGATCAAAAGTGTATGGAAGTGTATGAATATCATAGCAATATCACCCAAAAGTGGCATGGAGCAAGCAGAAATTATAGATACGTTTTGGACGTATCAACATCCCCAAGCTTAATTCCTGCTCGTCCTCGAGTAGGTAAATGATAAAAGAATAATTTCTGTGGTGACATGCTATTAACCATATAAGACTTTCTCATAGTCATATGACAAAAGCTTACTGAGACAATGATTCTAAAGTAATTAAGTTTGTCTCAAGAGAAAATCACAAATGACTGAAAGTTTTACAATATGAAACTGGAAGAACAAAAAGATTTGCAATGAACATGATGTGCAAATATGATCAAGTGATATCTAGCTTGCCCCCTTTAGTGATGCAAAACATAAATGCAAGGGCACCTTCAAGGTTTAAGTGATGACTAGATACAATCATTTCAGAATAAACGATATCACAATCATGCAAAAGACAATGCTACTTTGGGACAATGCACATTACACTCAGAATGACAATCATGCTCTCAGTAGTTGATGCTTGAAGTGCTAGAGCTTTTTATTATGAAACATGGAAGCAATTGTGTCAACGGTAGTAGTACTTCATATGTGTCATGTATAAAACATCTTATAAGTTGCAAGCCTCATGCATCGAATACCAATAGTGCTCGCTCCTTGTCCTAATTAGCTCGGATCCCCATGGGTTATCATTGCATTGCATATGTTTTAACCAAGTGTCACAAAGGGGTACCTCTATGCCACCTGTACAAAGGTCCAAGGAGATAGATCGCATTTGATTTCTCGTTTTTGATAAATCTCAACTTGAGGACATCCATACCGGGACAACATAGAAATTAGATGATGGACTCTTCTTAATGCATAAGCATATTCTCATGAGAGATTGAGGATTGAGGTCCAAGCTAAAACTTCCACCATGATGCATGGCTTTGGTTGGCGGCCCAATGTTCTTCTCTAACAATATGCATATTAATTCAACCCACGGTAAATCACCCTTACTTCAGACAAGACGAACATGCATAGCAACTCACATGATATTCAACAAAAGTGTGACAGTTGATGGCGTCCCCAGAAACATGGTTACCGCTCAGCAAGCAACTCATAAGAAATAAGATACATAAGCAACATATTCTTTACCACAATAGTTTTTAGGCTACTTTCCCATGAGCTATGTATTGCATGGTTAATTTGCTTAGTGCAGGTGGAGGTTAGCAAAAGACTGGGAGCGACCAACTAAGAGAGCAATGACGGTCATAATCATGCAGAGCGACAAAGCAATATTGAATCAGGCATGGTAGTTATATCGCTACTTAGAAACAAAAGATCATCAAGGCTTGACAGACTTTCTTTACAGTCTTGAATATGCGTGAGCATACGCCAAGTCAATCAAAATAAATTCTCGAAGGAAGATATTACTAAACCATACCACATCATAGGCAAACAAACCAAGTTGGTACTCCAATAACACATTGGGAATCCCCCAGCTATCTGAGATTAACCATAAGAAAACCTGAACTACTAAGCACCATCATGAAAGTAGCATCTTTATCATAGACACATTAACCAATGCAACGGAAGCAAACTCTCTTAATAAGGTGATCATGATAATTAAAAAGAGTTCAAGCAACCAACTAAATAAAAGCTCTTGAAAAGATAAGCATGAATACTAAGAGCAGAGCACGATAGTAGCTATTTAAAAGACAAAGAACACACACAGCATAGATAGACAATGAAAATTCTATGTAATGTTCTAGGTAGAGGTGGAGCGTGTTTCTCTCCCACATAAAGGAATGCTGGGTTCCGACTCGTTATGAAAAACTAAAAAGAAAACTAAAAGCAAGACGCTCCAAGCATAGCACATAACACATGAAGTGATAAAAATATAGCGGAACGAAAGACGAACTGATAATGTTGATGGAGAAGGGGATGCACGGGGGGCATCCCCAAGCTTAGACGCTTGAGTCTCCTTGAATATTTCTTGGGGGTGCACGGGGGCATCCCCAAGCTTGAGCGCTTGACACTCCTGAATCTTTTTATCATCTTCCCTCGCACACTTGAAAACTCCCTTCATACATAACTCATTCATAATCTGATTAGCGAGGTTAGTACCCTTAATAAAATAATTATACCTTGCTGGAAATAAGGATATTCTTGAAGTTCTACTGTTTCTCAAGATTGTCAAAAGGTTTTTGCAAAGAAAAAGCAAGTTCTTAATTTGCAAAGTGAAGGTAAGGCAAAACAGGATAGAATCTGTGAAAAACAGAACAGCAGGCAGTAATTGACCTGTTCGGGATACTTCTGCAACTCAAATAAAAAAACTCAGAACTGACGCACGAAAGAAAATTATATAGAGAATGCTGTCGAAAAAATTCAGACCAAAAAGATGATCTGGTGATTTTATACGAATTTTTCTATCCAAGGACAGAATCTGTTTCCTGGACAGCACCTCACAACTTTTGAACTTTCTAGCAATCAGAGGCTATACTTGGCACAAATATGAAAAGTAAAGATACAATGATGATGCTACAGCAGTAAACATCATCAAGACACAACAAAAGCAAAAATTTTATTCATGTGGGCTGCCTCCCAAAAGCGCTTTCTTTTATGCCTTTAAGCTAGGCATAAGACTTTAATGATGCTCTCGTAGGAATAAGAGTTGAAGAACAAAAGAGAGCATCAAGAAGCAAATACCAAACACATTTAAGCCTAACATGCTTCCTATGCATAGGAATATTGCAATAGAATAATTCATTGAAGCACAAAGCAATAAGCATAGGAAGACAAAACAAGTGTAGCGTCAAAACCTTCAACATAAAGAGAGGGAACTTGATATTATTGAAATATCTATAAGCATATGTTTCCTTCTCATAATAATTTTCAGTGGGATCATGAATAAACTCAACAATATAAGCATCACATAAAGCATTGTTACCATGATCCACATGCAAAAAGGTACTCTTACTCTCCACATAAGCATCATGAAGAGGATAAAACTTGGTATAAAAGAGAGACATAAGCTCTTGCCAATCAAGCAAGTGCGAGTTATCGAGAAGCTTATACCAATCTGAAGCCTTATCTATAAGTGATACGGCGAACAATTTCCTCATGACAAACTCCCTCGATACACCTGCAAGCTTAAATAATGAACATAGTTGTGACAGATGTAGCAAGTGTTCACCGGGATGTCTGTCTCCTGCGTAACGATTAGCCAAAACATAATTGATAATACCAGATGGTATTTTATAAGGCACAATTTCAGTAGGGGGAGGATCAACCACCACAGGTGTGGGGCGTCTTCCCGCAAGTAGCGATCCAATAATAGGGTTGTCCATAAGGACAACTAGTGAAAAGACATAAAGAAAACTGAAAGGTAAACTAACAAGACTAAAAAGCAAAGGTAAAAGATAGCATGCAACTCCCCTATCCTGAAGAGTGGAGTCCCCGGCAACGGCGCCAGAAAATACTCCTTGATGGGCCTCGAACCCCTCGTTGGATTACCCCAAGTGGAAGGTGTAAGATGCAGTAAGTAGAAGTGTTTTCCCCTAGCAAAGATGCCAAGGATCGAATCCCCAGAGACTCCTAGGTTCAACAGGTAGGTGTCAACTGCTAACGGCGCAATTAGCAATCAACGTGGACCTGCACACAGATACAAATAACTTTGCTCCCAACGAGTACAGAGAGGTTGTCAATCTCTCCGGCCTTGTAGTTCACAAAGGGTTAAAAGCAATATGATAGTAGTGATAGATAGTAATTTGCAATAGTAAATAAAATAGCGGAAAGTAAAATAGTGTATGTGATCAATGATGGTAATATGGACCGGAGTCTCATGATGTTCACTAGTGATGTCTCTCTCCCAAAAGACGATAAAACAGCTATGCGAGGTAACAAATTACAGCTGGGCAATTGACAGGACCACGAACGCAAACCAATGATGACTACATTGCAAGAAAGGTTGAGGTTCAAAGCATGGGCGGTACGCCAAAGTAAGTAGACCGAAATCCATCTGCATCTACTACTAATCATCCACCTTGAGATATCTATCCAGAACATCTCGCTGGTATTAAGTTGCGAGTCCCACCCATAGTGTAAACTCAATGTAATAGACAACTGCATTAAAAGAACTTTGCGTAAAGTAAACAATCCTTGCATCCGCGGGCACAAGCACCGTTGTTTTCCCCCTTGTGGCAACAGCACATCCCCTAGACTCATGTTTCTGTCACTCAAGCTAGTCATCTGTAACACCCCCTTGTAATGATCACTGTGATCAACTGCTAATGATGCCAAGTCATCTTCATTTACTAAGCTAATCACAGTGGTTAATCAAAGCAACTCAAGTAGCCCCTGAAAACTTAAATTCAAATTCAAATGCAAAATGAAGTTGTTCCAAAAATTATGGAATAATGTTCATTATTTAGCAAATATTCCAAAACAAATGCTGATGTTGAAAACAACATCACCAGCAACTCAAATAATGGGCTAGGGCATTTAAACAGTGTTATGACAGCACTATTAAATGCTTTTTCATTTTTGTAAATTCCAAAAATGATCCAAATATGCTCAAACCAATTTTTGGTGATGAGGTATATTGCCAAGTAATTTTTGGTCCAGCTTCTACATTTTTGCAAAAGTCCTCTGTTGGCTTTTCATTTTCTTATTCTTCTCTGTGAAGTAAATAAAGGAAAACAGAAAAGAAAGAAAACTTACCTGGCGACTGGGCCGCGCTGGCCCAGCCCACTCCCACCTGCCCCCGTCCCCTCCCTCACCTGCTCCCGCGCGGTGTCACGCCCGCCGTGGACGAGCACCTCCCTCTCCGGCGAGTGCGCGACGCGTGCGAGCACAGGACGCCGCGGAGGCGATAAGATCGGCCCCTCTCCCCTCTCCCCTGGCCTCCATCCCATTTTCCCCTCTCCCCATCGCTCGCGCCGTTCCTTTCCCCTCTCAGATCCCGACGCGGTCGCCGCCGTTCGCCGTAGACGACGCGGCCACAGCCACCACCGTGCCCCGCCGTCGTGTCGAGGAGCACCGCGGTCGTCTTCTCCATCGGCTGGTGGCCTCAGCCGGAGCAGGGAGGCCGTGTAGCCGTCGATCGCCGCCGCCCCCTCCTTCTCTGTCTCCGGTGCTCACCGGCGTCAACGAGCTCGACTGCTGCTCCTAAGTTGCCAACGGGCCTACGTGTGCCCTCCCGGTGAGCAACCGCGTCCTTCCCATCTCTCTGCCCTGCCAATCGCCGCCCGTAGCCGCCGCGCCATGACTGCCCGAGCGGAGCTCCGCCGCCGTGGTTGCTGCCGTTGCTGTAGTCGCTGTCGAGCTCGTCTGAGCTCGCAGTTGTGCTTGCCATCGCCGTAGGAGTCGAACGCACCCGCACACGAGCCTCCCCGTGCCCTCTAGCCCCTAGCTCGACGTGCGCCCGAAAGCGCCTCCGCCACGGCTCGTCGCCGGCGACGTTCCGGCGACCCCCAGCCCCAGCCAACCACCCCACTCGACGCGGAGCTCAACGCTCGTTCGAACGTGGGTCTAAACGCGCGAAATGGTGCGGCGTAGCGCAATTCCGACGCTCGCCGGCGTTCTGCCGCCGCGCGCGCGCTCGCCGGCGCAGCTCCGGCGCCGCTGGCCGGCGTGGCTGACCTGGGGCCACCCCCAGGGTCGCTGCCCGTGGGCCCCAGGGCCCCGTTGACTGGGTTGACCAGTCAACGTGCTGACTGGGCAGCCCCAGTCTCTGACATGTGGGGCCCCTGCGATTAAACCTAATTAAAACGTTTTAAAAATAAAAACTAATTAGTTTAACTAGTAAGACTATGACAGGTGGGTCCCACACCCCTAATTAACCTGTTTTAATTAGTTTAATTCACTGTTAAAGTAACAGAGGCTGACATGTGGGTCCCACTGGACCCACATGTCAGATTTGACTGGTCAGCCGTCTAGTTGACTTGCTGATGCCAGCATGACATCATGCTGATGTCATATTTCCTTTTTCTGTTAATTTAAATAAAATCCAGAAATTCAATTAAACTTTAGAAAATCATATCTTTTAATCCGTAACTCCGATGAAAATAATTTATATATGAAAATTGCTCAGAATTTCGATACGAATCTAGATACGCCCCCCGTATTCCCATCAGATGCCCCTAGCTAGATGAACATGGAACTTTTGACCTGTTTTCGATAAATGAATAGTGCTCAACTTTAATAAAATAAATCCAAACAAATTCTTAAAAATAACTAATATGACCTAGACATGTTTTTAGGCAACCCTGCACTGCACGTTAGCTTAGCACGCTCTGTGTTGCATATGCTTGTGTATTTATCTGTTTCTCCCCCCCTCTTCTCTCTCGGTAGAGCCCGGCGCTGACGCAGATCCCGAGACCGACGTCGTCCCGGTGATTGGTTCCCCCTCCGACGATCTTGCTTTTGCCACCGAGCAACCAGGCAAGCAACCCCCCCCTTGAGCATTTCCGATATCGCCTATGTCTATTCTCTCTTATTCTTGCATTAGAATTGCTGCTACTGCTACTGCTCCTATTACTGTTGCATAGCCTGTTTTTGCTAAATTGTTGATACCTGTCATTATTCTTGAACTGCTTAGTATAGGTTGGGTAGCACTGCTTGGACCCGCACTCTCGTAGTTGCCTCGCATAGTACCCTTGCCTCGATCAACCGATCGAGCCCCTACCCCAGACCTTCTTCACATCACCGCACAACCCCCCTAATATGCTCGACTCCGCAGAGTTAACATCGGGTGACGAGGGTGATACCTCCGAACTCACTTCTGATGTTGTCCCTGTATTATAGCTAGCTTGTTGTGGGTTACCGAGGGTGATTCCTCTTCCCACTTCCGACTTAGCTTTTGTCGTGCATCCGCTATGGTGAATACCGCCGAGGGTGATTCCTCCGGTACCACCTTATCGGGACTTGTCGTTTAGGAGTCCAACGAGGGTGATTCCTCGGATTCCTCACCGGCATGAAAACCACACGGATGCCTTGGATTACCACACCGTGTTTAAAGACGTATCGATCCCCGAGGCCGGACGTCGCCAGGAACAAAGGCGTGCGGCCAGAGGTATCGTGCGTCTGATGACACTTTGAAGTTACTACTACACATGTTGGATGGAGGCGGGTTGACCCAGAGGGGTACCCGCGAGTGCCTTTGAGGCGTGAGCTGTGGAGTCGGGTGACCAGTGAGGGTACCCGCGAGATAACTACGAGGCGTGGCCGGTCATTCCAGTCCTTGTCACAAGTCCTCGAGATGGGACGACGGGGCCAACAGTATCGTAGGCTCTGCTCGTTACCGCGCGCTCCCAACACACTATGCGATTTGGATATTTGATCCGAGGGGCCTCCAGGTCCGATAGCACTAACCACCACGTGGGTGTGAGTGGGTGCTCTGCGTCGTATACATCAGCCGGAGTCGCCACGACGTCAGCGATTGAGCGGCCCGTTCGGATTGGACTTAGGATGCAACTGCGCTTGTATAAGGGGTTGCTAGGTCTGCTACCGAACGGCCACGTAACGTGCAGGAGTGTCCGGGGCGATGGCCAAGACCCCCGGGGGCATAGGTTAGTCCGACGTGCTCGATCCTCTCTGGCGGTATCCGGTCGGGTTGCGTCGTATTGTTTAGCCGAGGGCAGGCACGACCTGATGGTGTGTCCGGCCGGAGTTAAGCGAGCGTGGTGGGTAACTTGGTGCACCCCTGCAGGGAAGAAACAATCTATCGATAGCCTGTCCTACGGTAACGGACACTCGGAGTTGTATCCACTTCGGTACAACTAGAACTGGTGACTTGAGATATGAGGTTGATGTTGCTGCAAACACTATACATTATTATGATGAAACTATTCTGTTCCCTTCTAATTGCTGCAAGACCCTGAAGATGCTAGTCTTCGTCAGGACTAGGCTTTTCCCTTCTCTACTCTGGCTTTCTGCAGTCTAGTCCACCCACATAAAGCCTCCTTTGAAAATAATGCATTGCTAGTATAGATCTGATGTAAGTCTTGCTGAGTACTTTGGATGAGTACTCACGGTTGCTTTGCTTCCTCTTTTGTCCTACCCGCTTGATAAACCAGACGACGGAGCCATGGTGCCCGCAGCCCCAGTTGATGACTACTACTACCAGCCCGAGGCTGGCTACTACTACTACCCGGCCGGCGAGTACTACTGCGAGGAGCCGGCGGACGACGACCAGGAGTAGGATCGGAGGTCCCAGGCAGGAGGCCTGCGCCTTTTCGATCGTAGCTTTTCTTTTGCCCCGCCTCGTATGAGGCCTATCTGTACTTGTGATCTGTATCTGTACCCAGATACCTAACGCTTCCGCTGACTATGTGTGAGACATCATGTTATGTATTCGAGCCCTCGAGGCCCCTGGCTTGTAATATATGACTTGTATGTATTTGTTTATGTTTTAGAGTTGTGCTGTGATTCCTTCAAGTGAGTCCTTAGGCTTGATCGTGTGCATTTGCGTGTATGATTAGTGCACGGTCGGGCCGGGGTCGTCACAGGTTGGTATCAGAGCCGACTGCCTGTAGGAACCCCCTTTCCAACTCCTTGGCCGAAGTCGAGTCTAGAGGTCCAAAAATGTTTTACTAACTTGGCTGTGTGGCTTATGGCCCCACGTCGCCACTTGGGTGGTGTAGCTTCTTTTATTCCTCGTCTATACTCTGGGACTCTTATCTCTCGTCTATTCGGGTTAAGTTTTACTAACTCCATTAGGTTCTCGTTTCCACATCTACCCGGAGAGCTGGATATCAGTACGGTTTCTTATCATTGACCTGAATAGTCTGATAATCATTCCTTTCCATTTGTTTGTTTAACCTTTCCTATCAAGTTCTGTTTAATTATCATCGGAACTTGACAAGTCTGATTTTTCTTCTTTCAGATGAATCCTCTGTTTCCACCTCGCCCGGAGACTCAGCTTGTGCTTCGCACCTGGGCTCGAGATGCCCCTGGGTTTCCGGCCATTCTAGTCGCTCTCATGACCAGACTGGGCTACCGCTGGTACCCCGAGTATATGGTCTACGAGGAATATCGCGAGTTCAACCAGGAGCAGTATTATGCTGTTGTTCGTATCTACGACCGGCAGGATGACTCAGACACTGAGCTGTACCGCTTTCGCGGTAGTGGCGTGACGGTTGCGATGGCAGTCCATGATGCTGCCTACGCTGCTGTCGCACGCCTCCGCGGAGAGCACAGAGATAGCTTGGATGCCTCTGAGTTTCGGTACATTCCGTATGCACCTGCTGGAGATGAGACTGGATACTACTCAGCTATTTGTGCCCCGTACGAGAGTCGACGTTATGACCCGCAGGTTCTGATTCAGCACACTCAGGCGCTGGATCGTACTGCTCGGGCCCTGGCGGTTGAGTTGTCCGTCACTCGGACAGTTCTCTACCAGACGTTGACGCAGTTGGTACCGGCTGTCCAAGCAGGGACACTTCCTCAGTCTATCCTTTGCCCGCGCAGGATCAACACACCTCCAGGTGTCGAGTGGCCTGCGGTTGGAGGTCACACGCCAGTTCGTGGACCTCTGATTCCCGTCCGAGACCGGGTTCTGCATCAGAGTGCACATGGAGCTCAGGAACCTTCTGCGATCGAGATCCGCCGTCCGCACTTGCAGCTACCCCGTTTCAGTTCCCTTCTCCGACGTTGATGTAGCCTTTGCTATGTCTCGTTGTGTACTTCCTTACCGCGGTCTGCGCGCCGCCTACTATGTCTAGCTTTTGATTTTGCGCCGTTATGCTGCCCGTTTGTAACCGACGCTATGTACGAACCCGTATGTCATGATGTGTATGATGTTGTATTTATTGCACTTCCCTTATGTCGTGCATATTTACTTCATTGTTGAATTCATGCAACGTGTATCCTTGTCTCTAAACCACCCCTGTTGGAATTATCAGGATGGCTGGTAACGGTGATCCACCTCCACCTCCGCCTCCGCCTCCGCCGCCAGAATATATGGCTGCCGTAATGCAGACCCTTGACATGCAGCGTCAGGTGCTGCAGGGTATGCTCAACCAGATACCCCAGGCCAACGCCAATGCTCAGCATCAGCCAGCCGCTATCACTCTGCAAGAATTTCTGCGGCTCAATCCAACGGTATTTCGCAGTGCCGCCAACCCCTTGGATGCCGATGATTGGCTGCGTGATATCTTCTTTGAGCTGGATTCTGCCGCCGTGTCCCCTGACAACTATGTCAAGTTTGCGACATATTTCCTGAAGGGTCCGGCGGCCCAGTGGTGGGACACACACCGGAACACAGTGCCTGCTGGTACTGTCATCACCTGGGCAGACTTCAAGACTGCCTTCCGTGCTCGGTATATCCCGGAAGGGGTTATCGACCGCAAGCGAACGGAGTTCCGTAACCTGATTCAGGGCAACAAGTCAGTTGATGCCTATCAGCGGGAGTTCCTGGAACTGTCCCGCTATGCTGAGGAGGATATCGCTACTGACGCAAGACGCCAGGAGAAGTTCAGGCGCGGACTTCACCATGATATTCTGCTTGCTCTAGTGGCACTGGACTTTCCAGACTTCGCCACTCTGGTGAACAAGGCCATTCAGGTTGAAACTGGACTCAAGCTGCACAAGGATGCTCTTAAGCGCTCTCGCGAGTCGGGCTCATCTTCGGGCTCGTCTTCTCAGAAGCGCCGCATATGGATTCCTCAGAGCATGTATCGTCCAAACGCTCCTGTATACAGGCCTTCTTATGCTGCACCTCGTCTGCCTCCTCCACCGTCAATGCAGTACAGGCCTGCAGCTCCAGCACCTCGAGCACCTGCGATTCGTCCAGAGAGTGGACTCTGCTTCAAGTGTGGCCGTCCGGGTCACCGTGCCAAAGACTGTCCACAGGCTCAGGGTCAGCTGGCTCTTCCATCTGCTGGCCGTGGCAGTGGACGTGGAATTCCTCCGCAGCGCAACAATAATGTCAGGCCTTCGAATGCTCGTGGTGGTCAGCTTCACCACGTTAATCTGAGTGAAGACCCAGAACAGCCAGCAACCGTGATGGGTACACTTCTTGTCAACTCAGTATTTGCTAATGTTTTGTTCGATACTGGTGCATCGGATTCTTTCATTTCTGAACCTTTTGCACTCAAGCATGAAATTGAATTTGACACACTGCACCAACCAGTAAAAATACAAACCTCCGCGGGTCCTTGCCGATCTAACCTCTTCTGTCCTCAAGTTAGTGTTGAGATAGAAGAAATGAAGTTTCAGGCACAACCTATTGTCCTGAAATCTTGCGGCATCGACCTTATCCTGGGTATGGATTGGTTGAAGGCTCACGAGGCCCAAATTGATTGCGCCGCCAAGACTGTACGTCTTCGGCACCCCTCGAATCAACTCGTGAATTGCCGCGCTCGTGTATCCCATAATGCCGAAGCTCAAATCTATGCCTTAAATGCATTGAATGCTTCACCCCTTGAAGGGCTCGAAAGCATACCAGTTGTATGCGAATTCCCGGATGTCTTCCCAGAAGAACTTCCAGGAATACCCCCTGCTCGAGCCGTCGAATTTGTTATTGACTTGAAGCCGGGTACTACTCCTATTGCGAAGCGTCCTTACAAGATGCCACCGCATGTGCTCCTAGAGCTTAAGGAGGAAATCGACAAGTCACTCAAGAAGGGCTTCATCCGCCCTAGTTCCTCTGCCTGGGGAGCGCCGTCTCTTTTCGTCAAGAAGAAAGATGGTACGAATAGGCTGGTACAAGATTACCGACCTATCAACCAGGCAACCATCCAGAACAAATATCCGCTTCCTCGGATCAATGACTTATATGATCAACTGGCTGGATCATCGGTGTTTTCTAAACTCGACTTGAGGTTGGGTTATCACCAGATCCGTGTTCGCGAAGAGGATATTCCAAAGACTGCATTTGTCACTCGCTATGGCTCTTATGAGTACACCGTCATGTCTTTTGGACTGACTAATGCTCCAGCTACCTTCTCCCGCCTGATGAATTATATATTCATGGATTACCTCGACAAGTTCGTCGTGGTATATCTGGATGATATTCTGGTATTCTCAAAGAACAAGGAAGAACACGCCGAACATCTTCGCCTTGTTCTGGAGAAGCTGCGAGAACATCAGCTTTATGCTAAGTTTTCCAAATGCGAGTTCTGGCTTTCTGAAGTAACCTACCTTGGACATGTGATTTCCAAGGATGGCATTGCCGTTAATCCGGAACGGGTTCAGGCTATTCTTGACTGGACTCCTCCGAAGAATGTCAAGCAAGTGAGAAGTTTTCTCGGCCTTGCAAGCTATTGCCGACGCTTCGTCGAGAACTTTTCCAAGATTGCCAAGCCCCTGACTAATCTGCTTCACAAAGGCGTTAAGTTTGAGTGGACAGATAAATGCCAGGAAACCTTTCAAGCTCTTAAGGACAAGCTCGTTTCTGCTCCAGTGCTTGCTCCTCCAGATTCTCGCAAGGACTTCGTGATATATTGTGACGCCTCTCGTCAAGGATTAGGCTGTGTCCTAATGCAAGAACGAAGAGTAGTTGCTTATGCATCGCGTCAATTGCGTCCGCATGAAGAGAATTATCCAGTGCATGATCTTGAACTTGCTGCAGTGATCTTTGCATTGAAGCTATGGCGACATTACCTTCTCGGTAACCGGTGTGAGATTTATACTGATCACCAAAGTTTGAAGTATCTATTCACTCAGCCGGATCTTAACCTCCGCCAGCAGCGATGGTTGGAAACTATTTCTGAATACGACTGTGGTATTTCTTATACCCCTGGCAAAGCTAATGTGATGGCCGATGCCTTGAGTCGCAAGTCATACAGCACCAACCTCAAGGTTAAGCGAGCTCAGCCTCGTCTTTATGAGGAGCTACGCAAGCTGAACCTGCATATCGTCCCACATGGTTCGCTCAATGACCTAGTGATACAGCCGGATCTTGAGAAGGCTGTCAAGGTAGCGCAAACCAAAGATGCTTTCGTTGATGTTATAAAACAGGAACTGCATCTTCCGAAATACAGGGATTTCTCAATATCCGAAGATGGAACCTTGTATTTCCGAGGCCGCATTGTGGTAACTCGTTTCGACCTTATGAATGACAAGGTCATGAAGGAGGCACATGATACACCGCTGTCAATTCATCCTGGTAGTACTAAGATGTATCGTGATCTCCGCCAAAGGTACTGGTGGCCTAATATGAAGCGGGATATTGCCCGATATGTTGCTGAATGCGATGTCTGTCGTCGCGTGAAGGCAGAACATCAGAAGCCTGCTGGACTTCTGCAACCTCTTCCTATTCCGCTGTGGAAATGGGATAAGGTGCAGATGGATTTCATTACTGGATTTCCTAAGTCCCAGAAGGGTAACGATGCCATTCTTGTCGTCATCGACCAACTCTCAAAGGTTGCACACTTCTTGCCAGTCAAGGAGACTATCACTGCTAGCCAGTTAGCAGAACTGTATATCTCCCGAATTGTATCCCTCCACGGAATTCCGAAGGAGATCAGTTCGGACCGTGGCTCCCTATTCACTTCCAAGTTCTGGGAAAGTTTTCAAGAAGCTTTGGGAACTCATATCCGCTGGAGTTCAGCTTATCACCCCCAGTCCCAAGGTCAAGTTGAACGAGTCAATCAAGTGCTTGAAGATATGCTGCGAGCTAGTGTTATATCATTCGGTAAGAAATGGGAAGAATCTCTTCCATATGCCGAGTTCTCGTATAACAACAGCTATCAAGCAAGCTTGAAGATGGCTCCTTTTGAAGTTCTGTACGGACGTAAGTGTCGAACCCCTCTGAACTGGTCAGAAACTGGGGAACGACAAGTTATTGGTCCAGACATTATTCAACACGCCGAAGAGCAAGTCCGTATCGTGCGTGACAATCTTAAGGCGGCTCAAGACCGTCAGAAGAGCAACTATGATCGCAAGCGATGGGGTCTGACTTATCATCCCGGTGATCAAGTTTATCTTCGAGTCACCCCTATGAAGGGCACGCACCGTTTCGGTATCAAGGGCAAGTTAGCTCCACGCTACATTGGTCCCTTTCCCGTGGTTGCTAGACGTGGATTCGTGGCTTACAAATTGCAATTGCCACCGCAATTCTCTCATATCCACGATGTGTTCCATGTGTCGCAACTTCGCCGATCTTTCAAGGAGTCCCCACATCGTGCTGTGGATCACGAGATGCTCGAGCTTCAAGATGATCTGTCTTATAAGGAGCATCCGATCCGTATCCTCGATCAAACTGAACGTCGGACCCGCCAGAAGACAACTAAGTTCCTGAAAGTGCAGTGGTCAAATCATACTGAAGATGAAGCCACTTGGGAACGCGAGGAAAATCTTCGGGCGGAATACCCCGACCTCTTTACTTCTACCTCCTAAATTCTCGGGACGAGAATTTCTTTTAGAGGAGGAGAATTTGTAACACCCCCTTGTAATGATCACTGTGATCAACTGCTAATGATGCCAAGTCATCTTCATTTACTAAGCTAATCACAGTGGTTAATCAAAGCAACTCAAGTAGCCCCTGAAAACTTAAATTCAAATTCAAATGCAAAATGAAGTTGTTCCAAAAATTATGGAATAATGTTCATTATTTAGCAAATATTCCAAAACAAATGCTGATGTTGAAAACAACATCACCAGCAACTCAAATAATGGGCTAGGGCATTTAAACAGTGTTATGACAGCACTATTAAATGCTTTTTCATTTTTGTAAATTCCAAAAATGATCCAAATATGCTCAAACCAATTTTTGGTGATGAGGTATATTGCCAAGTAATTTTTGGTCCAGCTTCTACATTTTTGCAAAAGTCCTCTGTTGGCTTTTCATTTTCTTATTCTTCTCTGTGAAGTAAATAAAGGAAAACAGAAAAGAAAGAAAACTTACCTGGCGACTGGGCCGCGCTGGCCCAGCCCACTCCCACCTGCCCCCGTCCCCTCCCTCACCTGCTCCCGCGCGGTGTCACGCCCGCCGTGGACGAGCACCTCCCTCTCCGGCGAGTGCGCGACGCGTGCGAGCACAGGACGCCGCGGAGGCGATAAGATCGGCCCCTCTCCCCTCTCCCCTGGCCTCCATCCCATTTTCCCCTCTCCCCATCGCTCGCGCCGTTCCTTTCCCCTCTCAGATCCCGACGCGGTCGCCGCCGTTCGCCGTAGACGACGCGGCCACAGCCACCACCGTGCCCCGCCGTCGTGTCGAGGAGCACCGCGGTCATCTTCTCCATCGGCTGGTGGCCTCAGCCGGAGCAGGGAGGCCGTGTAGCCGTCGATCGCCGCCGCCCCCTCCTTCTCTGTCTCCGGTGCTCACCGGCGTCAACGAGCCCGACTGCTGCTCCTAAGTTGCCAACGGGCCTACGTGTGCCCTCCCGGTGAGCAACCGCGTCCTTCCCATCTCTCTGCCCTGCCAATCGCCGCCCGTAGCCGCCGCGCCATGACTGCCCGAGCGGAGCTCCGCCGCCGTGGTTGCTGCCGTTGCTGTAGTCGCTGTCGAGCTCGTCTGAGCTCGCAGTTGTGCTTGCCATCGCCGTAGGAGTCGAACGCACCCGCACACGAGCCTCCCCGTGCCCTCTAGCCCCTAGCTCGACGTGCGCCCGAAAGCGCCTCCGCCACGGCTCGTCGCCGGCGACGTTCCGGCGACCCCCAGCCCCAGCCAACCACCCCACTCGACGCGGAGCTCAACGCTCGTTCGAACGTGGGTCTAAACGCGCGAAATGGTGCGGCGTAACGCAATTCCGACGCTCGCCGGCGTTCTGCCGCCGCGCGCGCGCTCGCCGGCGCAGCTCCGGCGCCGCTGGCCGGCGTGGCTGACCTGGGGCCACCCCCAGGGTCGCTGCCCGTGGGCCCCAGGGCCCCGTTGACTGGGTTGACCAGTCAACGTGCTGACTGGGCAGCCCCAGTCTCTGACATGTGGGGCCCCTGCGATTAAACCTAATTAAAACGTTTTAAAAATAAAAACTAATTAGTTTAACTAGTAAGACTATGACAGGTGGGTCCCACACCCCTAATTAACCTGTTTTAATTAGTTTAATTCACTGTTAAAGTAACAGAGGCTGACATGTGGGTCCCACTGGACCCACATGTCAGATTTGACTGGTCAGCCGTCTAGTTGACTTGCTGATGCCAGCATGACATCATGCTGATGTCATATTTCCTTTTTCTGTTAATTTAAATAAAATCCAGAAATTCAATTAAACTTTAGAAAATCATATCTTTTAATCCGTAACTCCGATGAAAATAATTTATATATGAAAATTGCTCAGAATTTCGATACGAATCTAGATACGCCCCCCGTATTCCCATCAGATGCCCCTAGCTAGATGAACATGGAACTTTTGACCTGTTTTCGATAAATGAATAGTGCTCAACTTTAATAAAATAAATCCAAACAAATTCTTAAAAATAACTAATATGACCTAGACATGTTTTTAGGCAACCCTGCACTGCACGTTAGCTTAGCACGCTCTGTGTTGCATATGCTTGTGTATTTATCTGTTTCTCCCCCCCTCTTCTCTCTCGGTAGAGCCCGGCGCTGACGCAGATCCCGAGACCGACGTCGTCCCGGTGATTGGTTCCCCCTCCGACGATCTTGCTTTTGCCACCGAGCAACCAGGCAAGCAACCCCCCCCTTGAGCATTTCCGATATCGCCTATGTCTATTCTCTCTTATTCTTGCATTAGAATTGCTGCTACTGCTACTGCTCCTATTACTGTTGCATAGCCTGTTTTTGCTAAATTGTTGATACCTGTCATTATTCTTGAACTGCTTAGTATAGGTTGGGTAGCACTGCTTGGACCCGCACTCTCGTAGTTGCCTCGCATAGTACCCTTGCCTCGATCAACCGATCGAGCCCCTACCCCAGACCTTCTTCACATCACCGCACAACCCCCCTAATATGCTCGACTCCGCAGAGTTAACATCGGGTGACGAGGGTGATACCTCCGAACTCACTTCTGATGTTGTCCCTGTATTATAGCTAGCTTGTTGTGGGTTACCGAGGGTGATTCCTCTTCCCACTTCCGACTTAGCTTTTGTCGTGCATCCGCTATGGTGAATACCGCCGAGGGTGATTCCTCCGGTACCACCTTATCGGGACTTGTCGTTTAGGAGTCCAACGAGGGTGATTCCTCGGATTCCTCACCGGCATGAAAACCACACGGATGCCTTGGATTACCACACCGTGTTTAAAGACGTATCGATCCCCGAGGCCGGACGTCGCCAGGAACAAAGGCGTGCGGCCAGAGGTATCGTGCGTCTGATGAAACTTTGAAGTTACTACTACACATGTTGGATGGAGGCGGGTTGACCCAGAGGGGTACCCGCGAGTGCCTTTGAGGCGTGAGCTGTGGAGTCGGGTGACCAGTGAGGGTACCCGCGAGATAACTACGAGGCGTGGCCGGTCATTCCAGTCCTTGTCACAAGTCCTCGAGACGGGACGACGGGGCCAACAGTATCGTAGGCTCTGCTCGTTACCGCGCGCTCCCAACACACTATGCGATTTGGATATTTGATCCGAGGGGCCTCCGGGTCCGATAGCACTAACCACCACGTGGGAGTGAGTGGGTGCTCTGCGTCGTATACATCAGCCGGAGTCGCCACGACGTCAGCGATTGAGCGGCCCGTTCGGATTGGACTTAGGATGCAACTGCGCTTGTATAAGGGGTTGCTAGGTCTGCTACCGAACGGCCACGTAACGTGCAGGAGTGTCCGGGGCGATGGCCAAGACCCCCGGGGGCATAGGTTAGTCCGACGTGCTCGATCCTCTCTGGCGGTATCCGGTCGGGTTGCGTCGTATTGTTTAGCCGAGGGCGGGCACGACCTGATGGTGTGTCCGGCCGGAGTTAAGCGAGCGTGGTGGGTAACTTGGTGCACCCCTGCAGGGAAGAAACAATCTATCGATAGCCTGTCCTACGGTAACGGACACTCGGAGTTGTATCCACTTCGGTACAACTAGAACTGGTGACTTGAGATATGAGGTTGATGTTGCTGCAAACACTATACATTATTATGATGAAACTATTCTGTTCCCTTCTAATTGCTGCAAGACCCTGAAGATGCTAGTCTTCGTCAGGACTAGGCTTTTCCCTTCTCTACTCTGGCTTTCTGCAGTCTAGTCCACCCACATAAAGCCTCCTTTGAAAATAATGCATTGCTAGTATAGATCTGATGTAAGTCTTGCTGAGTACTTTGGATGAGTACTCACGGTTGCTTTGCTTCCTCTTTTGTCCTACCCGCTTGATAAACCAGACGACGGAGCCATGGTGCCCGCAGCCCCAGTTGATGACTACTACTACCAGCCCGAGGCTGGCTACTACTACTACCCGGCCGGCGAGTACTACTGCGAGGAGCCGGCGGACGACGACCAGGAGTAGGATCGGAGGTCCCAGGCAGGAGGCCTGCGCCTTTTCGATCGTAGCTTTTCTTTTGCCCCGCCTCGTATGAGGCCTATCTGTACTTGTGATCTGTATCTGTACCCAGATACCTAACGCTTCCGCTGACTATGTGTGAGACATCATGTTATGTATTCGAGCCCTCGAGGCCCCTGGCTTGTAATATATGACTTGTATGTATTTGTTTATGTTTTAGAGTTGTGCTGTGATTCCTTCAAGTGAGTCCTTAGGCTTGATCGTGTGCATTTGCGTGTATGATTAGTGCACGGTCGGGCCGGGGTCGTCACATCATCGAGGGGCATGAACCCACAATCGAGCATAACGTTCCCTCTTGGAGTCACTACTTACTACTTGGCCAAAGCAATAAATAACAACGAAGAACATGCAAGAATTACTTATGAACTAAAATATAAAAGAGGTGAATCAAATATATTACTCAAGATCAATCTGAACATAATCTCATAATCCATCGGATCCCAGCAAACTCAACATAGCAACAACACAAGGATTACATAGGTGCCTCGATCATGTAGGGCAGCTCACGAGGACTAATTAGTGAAGCACAAGAACGTTAGGAGAACATCACGTAGCTACTGGTCATGGACTCATGGTCCAAGGGAGACTACTCACGAGTCATCCGGGAGGCGTCCATGGTGGTGGAGAAGCTCCCGGTGGTGATCCTCCCCTCCGGCAGGGTGCCGGGAAGAGTTCTCCTGGTGCTCCCGATCTTGGAAGCGGCGGCGGCGGCGGAACAGAGATGGGATCGCGAAAAAAAGTCCTGTTTCAAGGGTTACGGGGGACCCTTTAAATATCTGCCAAAGTAGGGCACCGGGGGGCTCTCGGGGTGCCGAGGCGCCCCCCCGGCGCGGCCCGGGGGGGGGGGGGCGCCCACAGGGCGCCTGGGGCCCCTGTGGCCCCCCCCAGGCTCCCCTTCGGAAGCAGTGTCGTTCCCGATACGCTGATTTTTTATATATTTTTTCTGTATTTTTCTGGGCAGTTCTCGAAACGTGAAAACCTGAAATACAAAAACAGCCGAAAACAGAAACTGACACTGGGGTGCACTGGATTAGTAAGTTAGTCCAAATATGATCAAAAGTGTATGGAAGTGTATGAATATCATAGCAATATCACCAAAAAATGACATGGAGCAAGCAGAAATTATAGATACGTTTTGGACGTATCAACGGGCATCGTGCTAGTCAAGGGAATAGCCTGAGTGGGCAAGCTCAATACCACGCCCGAGATTCAATAGGATATGTTGGATTGCTCGACGCTAGGAGCTGATATGATATCGCTTGCCGTTGGTCGCATAACCCATCTATAGTGGAAGCTCGCAATTGACATACGAGATGAAAGAAATCCTCTTCTTCACTGTTTTTTATTTCCTTCTTCTATACGGTTTTCCTTCTGCTTCATTTTTTTCTTTCTTCACCACGGGTTATTCTGTTAGTTACGCCCCGTTTGTTGTGCTATGCCTCTATCATGTTTGTTGAACAGAAAACCTTAGTCCATTGAAAACCTTTTTCCGTGGAAATCCTTTACTTTCAATAAAAAATGTTCAAGAATTTAAAAAATCTCAAACTTATAAAAAAGTTCGGGACTTCAAAAATATTCATGGACCCCAAAAACTACCATTCATTCAAAAAAATACAATTGCATAAAATGTTCAAAGAATGAAAAAAGTTCACAAATCTGGAAAATTATTTGAGAATTTTAACAAATGTCCTTGAACTGAGAAAAGTTTGTGATTTTCTTTTGCAAATTTGAGAATATTTGAATAATTAAAAAATGTATGCATATTTGAAAAGAAGTTCACTAATTTAAAAAATGTTAATGAAAATTAAAAATTCCGAAGTAAAAAATTCGCAAATTTAGAAAGGGTTTGTAATTTCAAAAAATATTCATCAATTCAAAAACAATTGCGAATTTAAAAATGAGCATTAATTTGAAAAAAAAAATGTTTCTGAAAAAAAAACATGAATTCAAAGATTGATCATAGATATAAGAATTGTTCACGCATTTGATAACTATATAGGGGGGCTTATAAAAATTTGAAATTTTTAAAAATACAAATTTGTAAAAAGTCGATTTTTTAAAAAGTGTTCATGAATTTCAAAAATATTAACGAATTAAAAGATATTTTTTGAATCTAAAAAATGATTATGTAATTTAAAAAAAAAGAAACAAAAAAACAAAAGAAGAGTAAACCTTCTAGAACCTTCCCAAAACCAGAAAAAGGTTCCAGAAGCTTTCTAAAAGTGTTCTCTGTGTCCGCGTAATGTAGCGCTAATGGACCAAGGGAGAGAAAGGTCTCACATTAGTGAGCAATACTTATTGTTTACAATGAGCGATATAACCTTTAATTCACTAAACTCCCTTGGGGTTGAAGCTCTAACAATCAACTGAGGTGTCCAATTTAAATTTTGCCCCACGAATTTGACTTGGTCGTCGTCTCGGTGGGTCCCTTTGGTTTGCATGTGATTTTGGTCACGCATTTGGTCTTATCGAACGGATCGGTTTGGGTCTTCAAGTAATAAAGAAATTTGGTTCATTCGTATATGATGACCGATCGGTTACTCTACAAATGCAAAATCAATTCTTCTTTGCATCGAGAACTCGGTTCAATCCTCGGTGATGACCGAGGAGTGTCAATTTTTTTCTAGAGGAACAACTCAAGAATCAAATCTTGAGCAAGAAACGCTGGAACATACAAGCAAGAATCAAGCATATGAGCGAAAATGGTAGGAGGAAGAAACTCTTGTTAGAAACCGTTGCAGGTGGGTCACTGACCACTATGCAAGTGCTACAAATGCCATCTTCGGCCATGAAGGATCCATGGCCGTCGCGCCTGGAAGCCATGTGAACGACCGGCCGGTGTGCGTAGGAGATATGCGCACGAGCTTCGACCATGAAAAATCCATGGACGCCGCCGTGTACTGGGAACTTGCGGTTGCTGGGACTATGCGAGGTAGGTGAATAGAAACGGCGACGTTGTGGTAAGAATGGAGCACATTAGGGTTGAGGGTTGTGTACGTTTGCACTGATGTATGGCTATTGTTGTAGGTGTAGTTGGTAGATGGGTTATTGCCTCTTCTGCTTAGTTTGCTCGGTCTTGATGAAATATCTTGGCCCAATGAGCTAAGTTCGGTTTTGAATATTTGCTAACCTTTTTCAACTCCGGTCTCGGTTTTTCTGATCCAATTTTGGCTCGCAGTTTTTCTGCTCACCCCTACAGGTCAAGATGCTTGTTACACCTAGCACAACGTTGCGTTCCATATCACCGATGCAACCAGAATATGTTGTGAGTTCAATGAGTATGTGCAGGAACTACTTCATGCCATGTGACTGCGTTTCGATTAGTTCATCGACCATCCTTTGTCTTCCCTTTTTTTGGGACACTTATTTTAGTTTGGGTTTGGAGATAGGCCAGGAGGAGAGGTCATGTCATCCTGACTCCCGAGGTTCGATGTTGATGTGGTGTTTCATCAGTGGGTTCTGGGTGACGTGTTTCCGTTTTGAGTTGATGTTTTTTTTGGGTTATGGCTGTTGCGATGTTGTGCGGGTGCTACGGTTCATGGAACATTCTAACCATAAAATGGGAAATGGACAATAGATTCTCCTTTGGCATGATAAATGGTTGGATGAACCTCTGATCAACAAATACCCAGAACTTCACTCTTTTGTCAGAAATGATTCTCAATCTGCTGCTAGTTGGATAACATCTAAGGATCCCGCTCAACTCATTCATACCCCCCTCTCCGAATAAGCTTTTCTTCAGTACGCTGAACTTCAAGGGCTAATTGAACTGCACAGGTCTTCTCAAAGACAAGATACTTGAAAAGGACATGGACAAGCAAAAAAAAATACTCATCAATCAAGATGTATCACAAACTGCAAATAGACAAAGTCACACGATCTTTTTTTGGTTGCTCATGCATGACAGAGTCAATACTAGAAACCTACTAAGAAGGAAGAATTTCCATCTATATTGTTATGAATGTGTTTATTGCAATGAACATGCTGAGGAAACTACAACACATCTCTTCTAGGATTGTTGCTTTTCACAAGATTATTGGAAGAGTATTATTCCAAACAAAAGATTGGGCAAATCTACTTTTGATGGCATTCTCATTGCCCAATGAATTGCCAC
>LR738709.1:46094776-46181300 GCA_902687465.1 Secale cereale | reverse complement strand
CCCCAATGGCTATGAATTCAAGGATGTTGGAATTGGATACAAAGAAATTGAAAGATCTTTAGATATGAAGTCCAAACTATTAACTGTTGGAGATTCAAATTAAATGAAGATCTCATATTGTCGTAGCACATAATCAAAGCAAGGCATTTGAACAGTTTGAAAGAATGGATTGGTGCACATATGTCACATTTGCATGATTATTCTCAAGTACATTTAGTTGATCACATGTTTCCATGACCTGGGATTGGTTGAGAGGGTGATAGATCCTTCTCAACCAATTCCAACTCGTGGAAACATGTCTACGGTTTACGTTAAAAAAAACTCACAACATCGATTAGTATTATAGGAGTAACCAAGAAACGAGGAAATGCTTTCAAAAATCATAGAAAATGAATAACAGACCAAAGCTTACAAAAATTTGTGTTGATGGTGTTTTAGGGTGTAAAGAAAACTTTTTTTAAGATATATCATTTTCACTTCAAAAGTGTTGTCATTTATTTTCCATACAATAAAAAACTAAATAAACACTCATAAATCATAGAAAATAGTTACCGCACCAAAAAAAGTGTTTATGCCTTATTTTTGTATGAAATCAGGGCATAAAACAAGGGCGACGCTACGCGTTCGCCGGTGAATTATTTTCAAATATCCATCACCTTCACAGTTGTTTGATCTGGCACATCCATCGGTCCGACTCTTTCCTCACAATCACAACAAAGGCAGTGTTGCAGAAACGTTTGCACATATCTCTTGGTGCGTAAACTTTTGCAATAGAGATTTTGTTGTAGATTTTTTTGCCTTAATTTTTTCGAAACATGAGTGTCGTTGCGGACGGACTTCTGCAACACAGATGATGTTGCAGAATATTTTTTTCTCATCATAATGTTTTTGTAACATGGACGTTGTTGCGGGATAACTTCTACAACAAAATCCTTGTTGCAAAACATGTTCTTCTCTAATCTCCTGCAGCAAGACCCATGTTGCACAACCTCTTCTTCCCTATATTTCTAAAATAAGACCCTTGTTGCAAAAATTGCAACAAAATCTCCGACGCACCTAATTTTCTGCAACAAGACGCATGTTGCAAAAATTGCAACAGCCGCGTCACACACTCGTGAAGTCATCTTTCGCTGCCACCGTTCTGCAAAAATGAAGTTGTTGCAAGAAAAGAAGAGGAAGAGAGACGTGCGTGGTCAAGCAGGACACGTGTCAAGCAACGGAGGCGACAGACGCGTCGTGCTTCATCCACCGGCTGATTAGAATCATTTCCCATAAAGCAACTCCATCATTTTAGTTTGGTTCTGAATATGCCATCAAGTTTTTATCTGAATCCGGATTTACCACTCGTGTTAGTTAACAGGGCTTTTAAGCATCTTATTATCCCAACCTTGCCTCAACTATACCTACCAAACTCTCATTCTCTCATCTCATGCATGCACTTGATCAAAATGGGAGACCGTTGAAGTTGGTGAGCTGCGGGTACCAAAGAGCAGAGCAAAAGCAGAGTAAATCCCGGTTTGTCAAGACCGTATCGTACGTATCAAAGACCAACAGTCATGCATAACTAGATTTGGAATCCAAATTCCACGCAACGTGCACAAGGAGAAACGAGAAGAAGAAATGCCAAATTCTATACAGTGAATAGTAACCAGATTCAGATTGTGTTTCTCGTTTCTCGTTTCTCGACATGTGCATTTAGCTTACATAGATTTTCTTTTTCAAGGGAAACTTGATCCAGAATTTCGTGATAGTATCAGTGTCATGGACTGTTTTTCATGATTGTACAAAAGTGCACCTGAAGTGTCTACCGCACAATATGACCTTTCGCCCAGTTTTTTTCCTTGAATGTGTAACAACTGCAGATGCTTACATACATGACATAGATCTATCCATATCAATGCACAAACGCACACCCTACTCCCTACCCTTATGAACACATCCCTCAATTTGTTAGCCGTGAACACAGTGTACTAATGTTGGTAGCCGGCAGCCTGGTACATCAAACGTACGTTCAATACAAGGCACGTGGTTTTAGGTGCCCAGTGACGTTCATTGATATGTGCAAATCTCTCTCTCTCCCCCCTCCCTCTCTCTCTCCCTTTTTAAAACATATGTGCAGATCTCTGAGTCACGTTCCATATGGGCCTGCCACGTGGGACCATCCCATGGAATTGTGTAAATTGGCCAGGTTAGGTAAATTGTGTACTCCCTCCGTTCGGAATTACTTGTCGCGCAAATGGATGTATGTAGACGTATTTTAGTTCTAGATACATCCATTTCCGAGACAAGTAATTCCGAACGGAGGGAGTAGATAGTAGTTCTAAACTGAGTGCAATTTAAAAGTGAAATGTGTTTGCAATTAACATGTGACAAGAAAAAATGTTAATCACCAAATATGTACTCCTGAAAATCGTGAACCAACATGTGATTGATGGTTATGAGGACAGTGGTATTGCTAGCCCATTAAGGTTCAAGTCCTGATGCTCGCATTTATTTTGAATTTATTTTAGGACCATCAGGGTTCAAATTCTAGTGCTCGCATTTATTTTGAATTTATTTCAGGATTTTCGTCGATACATGTTTAGTGGGAAGGTGCTCGCATTTACCGATTTTCGGCGATACGCGTTTAGGGAAGGAGATGTTCCCGTCGACTATGATGTTCAGTCTCTCGAAGATGCTCATAGAATAAGGTGTGCGGATGTGTCCTCGTAGGGATTAGTGTATGAGTATATATATGAGCACTTGCGTCTGTACTATGTTAAAAAAAAGTGCAACACAATTGTATAAATATACTCCTAGATTAAAGCACTAGATTCTCTTGAACCGACAAAAAGCCTTCCCTATATAAAACACTTTTGCAGCACAAGACAAAAATATATCTTTTCTTTACGAACCCTAGCTGTATAACATTCCACCGACCAATATCTGGGTTAAAGTGCAGATCAGGAGGGTAATTAAAAATGTAAAACTCAGAAGGACTTTTTGACAGAGTGTAAACATATACGTGTCTGAGATTGACAGAGCATCATGTGGTGATGGGCCAAAGAATGCAAACCTCACATGGCTTATCATGTGTCTTTTTTTTCGAGAAATTTTTTGATCTATTCATCTTCAATCATGACAGTACAAAAAAGACCAGAAATAACTAAAATTACATCCAGATTCGTAGACCACCTAGCGATGACTACCAGCACTGAAGCGAGCCGAAAACGCGCCGCCGTCATCGTCCCTCCATCGCCGGAGTCGGTCACAACTTGTTGTAGTAAACAGTCGGGAAGTCGTCGTGTTAAGGCCCCGTAGGACCAGCGCACTAGAATAGCAACCGCCGCAGATGAAAAATAACGTAGATCAGACAGATCTAATCCGAAGACACACGACCGTAGACAAACAACGACGAGATATGAGCAAATCCATCAAAGATAGATCAAAAATCCATCAGACTCATGTGTCAGTGTATCACTGGCTCTCAAGTCAAAAAGCACAGAATGTACTATTACCATATGGCGGGAAACGCTAAGAGTAATCAAACTTGTCCTTTGCAATCGGTTTAGTGTCTAAAGTTACAAAATACATGAAATTGCCGCTTGAACTTGTCCGACCGTGCAAATACAGTGTCTCCATTCGTATCCGGACGTACGTCTAGCCCACATGGCGTATAAACATGACGGTGGCCCACCTGTTAGTGGCTAAGAGGCGCTGGGTGGCCCACGCGTGGGGATGTTTTTACAAAAAATATCATATTTTATTTAATCAATAGAAAAGCCATCAAATACACTCTCTGATAGCAGAAATACCATGAAAGAAAAACTCCATGGAGGGGTATCGAACCTGGCACATCATGTTTAACAACGGCTCGAATTGAAGTCCTACCTACAGAGCGGACGGAGATCGGGTGACATGCAAATGGCATGTCACCGTGTGCCTCGCGGCCTCTCATTCACCGTCCAGACTGCATCCAACGGACAGCAACACTCCAAGGCAAAAACAACATCCATATATACACAGACTAAATCGGGCACGGGTCAGCGGTGAAATCTGGCGGGGAAAAGGCGGGCTTTGGCGCGGCGATTCGCCGGCATCTCCTCATCTCGCGGCCTTCGCCGGCCGCCGCCGCCGTCGCCGCCGTCGCCACCGAGGAGAGGCAGGGACGAGCGCCGTCCGCCGCGGGAACCAGGGCCGAACGTCGCCGCGGTCGGGGACGAGCGCCGTCCGCCACGGGAGCCGAGGACGAGCGCCGCCGCGAGCCGGGACGAGCGCCGCCGTGAGCTGGGGACCGTTCATCATCGGGACAACAACCTCTTCTCAAGTCCCCTCTCTCTCTCTCTCTCTTATTCCATTAGTGCCAGAGGCGGAACCAGCTCCCAGGCTCGTCAGTCAAATTAGAGCCTGCTACAGCTTCGTCAGTCAAATGCCAGGCGTATTGTGCTGATAAGAATGCATACATACATTTTCAGCTTTGTTCATTCCTTTGGCGAGCAGATCTTCCATGACTGCTTGCCATACCCTCGCACCTCTGTAGTGTAGATTTGTGCTCTGTCAGGATTGCAAAATAAGAACACAAAAACCTCAATGCAGACAGGTAGTAGTGCGGTGCCTTCAGTGGAGGAAGTCATGGAAGCTTGGCTCACCGGGTCAACTTGTTCCTTGTCGCCGGTGAAAGACGAGCCGTCGCAGTACCGAACCCGGACCTTGTTCCAGTTGTAGAAGTCTGTTTTTTGACAAATTGCACACCAGTTAAGCACATGAATTCAAATTTATCTCCAACATTGGTACTGATATTTGTATACTCTGAATAAATATGGAGACTTGCGGCACTACACTCTGAAAATATCAGTCAGCACTACATAGGAACTACTTCTATTTTGAGTCAGCACTACATTTCTGAATAAATATGGAGACTTGCAGCGAGTATTGTACTTCTATTTTCTTTGTTCACTACAGCACAACAATATACTTCTATAATTCTGTAACTTCTATAATTCTATAATTTTGTAACTGTGGAATTTGGCAGAATTGTGTGTTGTGCGATGGGATCGGTTGGCAACAGGATACCCGAAGTTGGTATGCGGTTCAAAAATTCGGATGAGGCTTGGGAGTTCTGGCTGCAATATGGAGGTCACATAGGCTTTGATGTGAGGAAAAGAAATACTATCAAAAGCAGAACTGATGGAACAATCACTTCATGTAGGTTTGTTTGTTCCAATGAAGGCTATCGAAGGAAAAGTCAAATAGATCACGAGCCGAAGCGCATTAGAGCTGAAACAAGAACCAATTGTAAAGTTCGGATGATTGTTTCAATTGATCGAGTGGCCAAATTTTTTGAAGTCACCGAAGTTGATTTGGAACACAATCACCTCCTTCAATTGCCACAAACATGTTACTTGTTGGCATCACAAAGGAATATTTCAGATGTGCAAGCTTTAGAGATAGAAACAGCCGATGATTCTGGAATTATGCCAAAAGCTTCACATGAGTTTGCATGTCGTCGAGTTTGAGGAGGAGCGCATAGTGATAGGTGATCCTTTGACCAAAACAGTTTCATGTAGTTGTGGAATGTTCAATAGGACAGGGATATTGTGTGGACATGGTCTAAAAGTCCTTGATTTGATGAATATAAAGACATTGCCGACACATTATGTCTTGAAGAGATGGACTAGAGAAGCTTGCAATGGAAGTATACAAGATAAGGAAGGAAGGAAAGTGGTAGAAAATCCAAATCTTGAAGCTCAACTTCGGTACAGGGATTTGTCTCATCAATTTCACAATATGGCACATGGAGCAGCCAGCTCCTCGCAGTGTTGTTTGCTACTGGCCAATGCACTTGCCTCCGTTGCACCTAGCATACAGGAAATACTCAATGCCACTAGTGCTATGGATGAACCATATAAAGACAAAGAGAATGTTGACCCAAATGTGCAGCAAATAGATGAATTGCTTAGAGCTGCAAGACTGAAGAAAAAAGAGGTTCCGGCAACAAAATTAAGGAGAAAGAAAACTTGGCTTGATAAATTACTCAAGGGGAAGCGTATACCATTGAAATCTACCGCGCCGACCAAAACGGGAGAAAATGTATACTGCAATTGGTACATGATATGTTTTTATTCTTCATTTGTAAACTAATTACTATATGCTTTTCATTGGCAGCCAAAAAAAAAGAAGGATGGTGTGCAGAAAAAGAAGGATGGTGTGCAAAAAAAGAAGAAGGATGGTGTGCAACAAAAGAAGAAGGATGATGTACAGCCTCAAGTACTAGTGGAGAAGTGTGACAACACTAAAGGAGTAAATATGGAGCCCCAGCAGTGCAATGCTATCATGAGTTTCACCCAGCTCTTGACGGCTCCGCCTTGTGGTGAGGTTGATCTGTTCTAGCGTGCAAGCTCGCTAGAAGTATTTTGGACATAGTTAAGTATAGTATTTTGGGCTAACTATAGTCGTCTTTTGGGGCCTAAGTGTACAAATCAAATGGCACTAAATGGCTGTTAAGAGCTCACTGTATTCAGTGGAAAGTGGTACTAAAACTACAAATCATGTACTTCTGAATTACTTGTGATGAAGTGGGTTATCTGAATCTAAATAGTGATGAATGGCATGTCTGAATTTCTTATGAATATGAATGTAAACAGTATCTTTGATGGTTGTTTGTACTGTTTTCGGACTAAAAGGCTGATGTTTATATTTTGTATTGTTCAAAACTGAATTTCTTGTGAATCTGGGTGCAAACAGTATTTTTGACTGTTGCTTGCACTGTTTCCGGACTAAAAGGTTGATGTTTGTATTGTGTTTTGTTCAAAACACTTGTTTGTACTGTTAAATGACTAAAATATTTGTATTTGTATCATATAAAGTTTAAAACTGTGAAGTTTCAGAGCGTCTGGGCTGAAACTGTGAAGTCTGAATATTTTTGCCTTGGAGTGCTGCTGTCCGTTGGATGCAGTCTGGACGGTGGATGAGAGGCCGCGAGGCACACGGTGACATGCCATTTGCATGTCACCCGATCTCCGTCCCTACAGAGCTATGCAATTTTCTTCTTTTTATTGTTTCCAAGTTCATGTTTAGTTTCATAACACATAAATTTCCATTTTCATTATTGTGTACATGAACTTTATTTATGTGTGAATATTTCAACCTATATTAGAAATTATTGTCTAAATTTAAGAATAAAATATGTCAACCGGGTTTGTATAAATGTAAGGATAATTTACACAATAACTTTTTCACACACATTGAACTCTTTTAAAAATACATCTTGTAAACTTTTTTAACGCACGACAAACATTTTTCAAAAATGTGTTATAAATTTTTAATACATGTGAAACATTTCCAAAAACATGTTGAACATTTTTTTTTGCGAACGAAAGGATTTCCTTGATTAAGGAGGATCATTGTAGTCTGCTGACCACGATATATCTTGGTGGACACCCTGTGCATGCAACACAATGTGTAAATGTGTGGGGCTTTCATATGTGATTAAATAAAATATGAGGGGTTTTTCCAAATAATGCCCACATCCGGGCGGGCCACCGGCACCTTGGCATGCCGCATAGGCTGGTCGTACGTCTAAATACAAATGGAGGCATCGTATTTGCACAGCCGGACAAGTTCAAGCACCAATTTCATGTATTTTATAACTTTAAGGACTACACTGACCGTGCAAGACAAGTTGAGGCACCTTCAACATATTTAACTAATTCACTAATATATAATGGGAGATCCTGGCATCTGTAATAGATGATCTAAAATGGATCAGGATCACTTTTTACATCACCAGAGGGCAAAACGTTGCTTCAACAGATGATATAGATGCAAATATTTTTACTCTGGGATAGGCCACCAGAATTTGCAGATGCTCCCGAGCAAATTTCACATCACAGGGGACCACGTGGCTGGAGCAAAATTTGCATCACAAGTGCTATTTTTACATCACCACGTACTCCAGCGGATGATGTACAATAGAGCACACAAGAAAACAACTCTGATGTATTTCCCTCCTTCCCGAAATATAAAGCGTGCTTGACTTTGTACGGTCTTTAATGCATGACTTTGATCACTAATATATAGCAAAGTACATGGATTGAACATGTATACATAGCATAGTTGTATTTTGTCTTGCCAAAAAAATAATTCATATATGTATACTAATTTTAAAGATATACAATACGTGAAAATCGTAATTTGTGCAACGAAGACTAGGAAAGTCAACCGGCGCCTTATATTTTGGAAAGGAGTGAGTATTTTGGGACACCAATTTTACATCAACCGTTGGAGTTGGAGGTTTTTGCTGATGTAAAAACACTCTTTTGGTGATGGCAATTTTACTCAAAGTACAATTTGGTGATCTATTGGAGATGTTCTAAGGTTGTTATCAAGTTTTTATGCACTAACCTATTCCACAAAAAGTTTAAGCCGTGAAAGAAATGTAAGCGACATATTTCTAAAAATTACAACTACCCCTACATTCTGCTTAAGGCGTCAACGGCGACTCCAAATACGTCGGTACAGATGGCATCACACCCTCTCAAAAGCGCCGAAATAAGTGTGCATATTCCGGGAGCTATAAGTGCAAATCAATATTTTTAAGAGGCTACGAGAATGACGAAATTCTAAGAAAGATTTTTAAGGATAAAAAGTACTTCCCGGTCCGAATTAATTGACTTGGCCTCTATACGTTAATAAGTGAGTACGATATTATGTCCCTCAAGGTGAGATTTCTCAACTACGAAAAAAATGAAATATTTTATTTGAGAGAAAATGTTGAGATTTATTCAGAAACAGATCGGAGACGTTGGATAATCAAATTGATGACCATTTACTCTTTCCTAGTGTTCGATCAAATCTATGGAAACGGAACTACTCTTCAGCCGACGCTTATTGCCCAATTTGCAGCCGATGCTTAATCCAGCGGGCGTGCTTCACTTGCTCATGTCCATGGATGGTTGGATCCATGCCATCGTCCAAGAATCGACTGGACAACGTCGTCTGTATAGCAGCACTCATTTTCTTTTGTCGATCGTTGCTAGGTCGATGTGTTGTTGGAAGGATGTCTACATCCTTCAAATGGGCTAATTTCCTTTCATTTTGGCCATGACTTGTGAGTTGTGACATGACTTTTGTGATGTATGATGGTTTCAATTTCCTTTTTAGAGAAAGGGCCCAAGCCCGAATTTATAGATAAAGCCAGAAGGCAACCATCCGCAACAACAAACGAAAGTAGCACACACTAGTTCAACAGCAACAACAGCAGCCGAATTATAGTCTTAGAGACAAATCAGGCACGCAGGCCAACTACCTACGAACAAGGTAAACCAAAATGCAGAAAGACAGGAGCATCACGACGGCATCTGGTCGCGATCATCATTGTTAACTTCAGCAGTTGTGGCCTTGATCCACGAAATCAAGAGCTCTGTAGCATTCTTGTCTCCATCTATAACCACAGATTTTCAGTAATGTAATCATTTTGTAAATACAGTCAGCAGGCTTGTTAGGAAAAGAATGTTCAATCGTGAAGTTATTCCTAGTAGTCCATAAGACCCAATCCAAACCCAAAAAACACCTACTCAACTACACTAATAAGGTGTTTGCAAGATGGAGAACATTAGCAAAAGAGGAGGGGTTTCAGTTGGCACCTAGCCACGACCAATCACAATTCTAGATAATATGATTAGTGTCCTCGTGGGATCCACAAAGAGCACAAAGAGTTGATTCATGGCCATTACACTTATGGATTTGGTGAGCAGGAAGCTTTCCTCTAGGCGCTTGCCAGAGAAAGATTCGAATCTTTAGGGGCACACGAGCGCACCAAATGCCCCTAAATCTAGATGAGGAGGAAGCAACACTCAACCTAACATACAGAGACTTAACCGAAAATTTATCAGAAGAAGTATGGGGCCAGAGCACCGAGTCAACATGTACTGAAATTGAAGTGAAGAGAGAAACAAGACGTTGTCAATCTTCCAACTCTACAAGAGACAACAAACGACAAAAACCCATGCCCCGGTTATTGCCAGCAAGTTTCGAGATGGAAATGCCCGGAGAAGAACAGTACGAAAAGAGGGTAGGGAAAGCTTCACTAAGAGGGCCATTGCCAATACACGAGCCAAGCCAAAAATGAGTTGACGCCCCATCATTAACCAATTTTTTTACCTGTGATCTAAAATCATCACGCTCTTTAACTAACTGATGCTAGAACTGAGAGCCACCAGCAACATAGGCAAACTTGGGACTCAGCATGGGCAAGTGCTTCGGTTTGAGAATGTCATACCACTATGTACGAAGGCCGAAAGTGGGGATACACCACCACCACTTAATGATAAGAATTTTTTTCATGATGGCAACGTTTAAGATACCAAGCCCCTCAAGGCTCTTAAGTCTACACATAATTTTCCATTTAACTAGGGATACTTCCTTTTGTTATCTGCTGAGTTCCAGTAGAAACCACTTCTGTGCTTGTCGAAGCCATCATGGGAACCATCAGAAAAGCGATATAAACCCATCACGAACATAGGAAGAGAGGATAGGCAGGCGTTGGTGAGACACACCTTACCCGCAATAGAGTTATAACCCCCCCCCCCCTCCAAGGTAAAACCCTGTTTGCAACCTTAAGCACGGAGAAAGCAAAGTCCTTAGAATATAGAGCGAATGCGGAAATGGGAATCCCTAGGTAATTAAAAAGAAACGAGACCAATTAGCAATTAAGCATGTTTGTATGAAGGGCTTCAGTCCGCGAGCGACCAAGGACAAACACTTCGCTTTTAGAGATATAAATTTTGAGCTCCGACAAGACTCCAAGGCGGAGAATAAAGAATTTTAATTTAGCGAGTCCAATCTCATCATTTTCAGTGAGGATAATGGTGTCATCTGCATATTGACAAATACCTATAGGGAGAAGGTGGGACACAACTGGCCCGCTATGAACAACAGAATCAACATAGTTGAGTATACAAGAAAGAGCATCTGCCACAAATTTAAAAGGAAGTGGAGAAGTAAGATCCCCTTGCCTAAGGCCACGGCCATTAGGGAAAATAGGGCTGACAACACCATTAACGGAAACAATAGTGTGATCGCCCGAGACAAATTGCATAAGGCACTAGACGTAGGCACCATCAAAACCTTAAGCCAACAAAAACCTTAGGTCCAACTAACACAATCATACACCTTTTCAAAATCAAGTTTTAAGATAATAGCCTATCCTTGGTCTTTAGATCATGGACAATTTCGTGAAGGCTCAAAATGTCATCGAGACTAAAAAGACCTTTAATAAAAGCTACACTAGTAGAAAACAGGGCTTTGGTTGAGGCCTGGGTAAAGGCATTAATCCCGGTTCACTCACGAACCGAGACCAAAAGTTGCATCAGTCCCGGTTTGTGGGCCCGGTTAGGGCACCGACCGGGCCTCGGGGGCCAGTGGTCCCGGTTCGTCTGACCCCTTTGGTCCCGGTTCTAGACACGAACCGGGACCAATGGTCCTCGCTCCTATCCGCTCCTGGCCCAGCACCTTTGGTCCCGGTTTGTGGCTAGAACCGGGACCAAAGGTTGTCATTTAAACCTGGGTTTACCCACAAACCGGGACTAAAGAAAAGCCTATATATACCCCGTGCCCCTGCACGAACAGAGCCACTGCTCTATTTTTTTGGCTTGGAGAGGAGAGATTTGTGGTGCTCTAGCTCACCTCCTATGCACATGAGGTGTTCGATAAAATGCCCGAGCCACATTAAGCTTTCTCCTCTCGAAGCTCCTTGTCCAAGCTCCATTTTCCTTAAGATTTGTCTAGGTTTGCCGGTCCGTCCTGTCCTGTCCTCATCCTCACCGCCGATGATCGCCCGCGTCGATCTCGTCGCCGGCACCACCGTGGTGAGCCTCTTATTCTTATCTTCTTTCTAAAAGAAAAAAAATCTTACTTGTACGGTTTAGATAGATATTTGTATAATTTTCTTACTTTTATTATTTTTTGCTATTATATAGTGCGATGGTTTTGGTATCCGCCCACGTTGGCCCTCGTCCTGTCTATGATTCATATGTGTTATATTATCTTTTATAACTATTTGTTTTAGTGTTTATGACAATTATGCCGACCAACGTGACATAGATATTTTTTATCTAGGAGGTATGTGAACTGATAATTCCAACCGACCCTCTTGTGGAGAGTATAAATTTAGTTGAAAAGGAAAACATTTACTTGAAGAAAAAATTGAAAAGAAGTGATGAGGAGAACATGGAATTGGAGTTGCATGTTGCGGATGTCGTCGATGATCACAAGATCAAGATGGATGCAACGCGCTTGAAGATTAGAAAGATTAGAAAATATGCCATCCATACTGAGGCTTGGTACCATTATGTCGTTGGATCAATTGTTACCTTAGTTGTGATTATGATCACATTTGTTGTTGCATTGAAATGTTTTACATAGTTTCAATGTATGGTTTAATTAGATGATCAAGAGAGCTATATGTCGTTCAATGAGAACTATGTCTGAACTTTAGTTCTGATGATGAACTTCTATCAATTTGGTCACTCCTCTATTCATCATGTTCTGTAATGGTTTTTGACACACTTCAATTTCAGGGTCATTTAGCTTAAAAAAATCAGTAAATGCATGAAAAATACGAAATGAAGTCAGAAACGGTTGAAAATTGATGATGTGGCTTTGAATGGTTAATTCTGAACAGACAAAAAGTCTGGAGTTCAAATAAGTTCAAAAAAATAAAATACCTTTGTAACAGATGCGTTTTGTATGAAACCCTAATACTTTGAAAGAGATTGTCCATTTTGTACATGAAGTGCACCCAATTTTTGCCGTAACCCTCTCAAATTTTTAGCACATGCTATGTGGGTGAAATCATGATACCATGCCAACTTTCAACCTTTTGAGAGTTCATTTGTAGTGCCTTTCAATTTGAGGGTCATTTAGCTTAAAAAATCAGTAAATGCATGAAAAATACCAAATGAAGTCATTAATGGTTGAAAATTGATGATGTGGCTCTGAATGATTCATTCTGAACACACAAAAAGTCTGGAGTTCAATAAGTTCAAAAAAATTGAAATACCTTTGAAACATATGAGTTTTCGTATGAAACCCTGATACTTCGAAAGAGATTGTCCATTTTGTACACGAAGTGCATCAAGTTTTTGCCGTAACCCTCTCAACTTTTTAGCACATGCTATGTGGGTGAAACGATGATATACCATGCCAACTTTCAACCATTTCAGTGTTCATTTGTAGTGCTTTCCAATTTCAGGGTCATTTAGCTAAAAAAAGTAAATGCATGAAAAATACCAAAGGAAGTAAAAAAGGGTTGAAAATCGATGATGTAGATTTGAATGGTTCATAAACACACAAAAAGTCTGGAGTTCAAATAGGTTAAAAAATGAAATACCTTTGTAGCAGATGAGTTTTCGTATGAAACCCTGATACTTCGAAGAGATTATCCATTTTGTACACAAAGTGCATCCAGTTTTTGTCGTAACCCTCTCAACTTTTTAGCACATGCTATGTGGGTGAAATGATGATATACCATGCCAACATTCAACCTTTTCAGAGTTCATTTGTTGTGCTTTTCAATTTCAGGGTCATTTAGCTCAAAAAATTAGTATGTACATGGAAAATACCAAATGAAGTCAGAAAGGGTTGAAAATTGATGATGTGGCTTTGAATGGTTCATTTTGAACACATAAAAGTCTAGAGTTCAAATAAGTTAAAAAAGAAATACCTTTTTAAGAGATGAGTTTTCGTATGAAACCCTGATACTTTGAAAGAGATTGCCCATTTTGTACACGAAGTGCATTCAGTTTTCCACATGACCCTCTCTCCTTTTTAGCACATGCTATGTGGGTGAAATGATGATATACCATGCCAACTTCAACATTTTCAGAGTTCATTTATAGTGCTTTTCAATTTCAGGGTCATTTAGCTCAAAAAATCAGTAAATGTATGAAAAATACCAAATGAAGTCAGAAAGGGTTGAAAATTGATAATGTGGATTTGAATGGTTCATTTTGAACACACAAAAAGTCTGGAGTTCAAATAAGTTCAAATAAAAATGAAATACCTTTGTAACAGATGAGTTTTCCTATGAAACCGTGATACTTCAAAAGAGATTGTCCATTTTGTACACGAAGTGCATCCTATTTTTGCCGTAACCCTCTCACCTTTTTAGCACATGCTATGTGGGTGAAATGATGATACCGTGCCAACTTTCAACATTTTTAGAGTTCATTTGTAGTGCTTTTCAATTTCAGGGTCATTTAGCTAAAAAAAAAATCAGTAAATACATGAAAAAAAACAAATGAAGTCAGTAAGGGTTGAAAATTTACGATGTGGCTTTGAATGTTTCATTTTGAACACACAAAAATTCGGAGTTCAAATAAGTTCAAAGAAATGTAATACCTTTGTAAGAGATGATTTTTCGTATGAAACCCTCATACTTCGAAAAGATTGTCCATTTTTTACACGAAGTGCATCCAGTTTTTGCCATAACCCTCTCAACTTTTTAGCACATGCTATGTGGGTGAAATGATGATATACCATGCCAACTTTCAACCTTTTCAGAGTTCATTTGTAGTGCTTTTCAATTTCAGGGCCATTTAGCTAAAAAATCAATAAATGCATGAAAAATACCAAATGATGTCAGAAAGGGTTGAAAATTGATGATGTAGCTTTGAACGGTTCATTTTGAACACACGAAAAGTCTGGAGTTCAAATAAGTTCAAAAAAATGAACTACCTTTGTAACGGATGACTTTCCGTAAATGAAATCCTTTCGTAACAGGTGAGTTTACCAAATGAAGTCAGAAGGGGTTGAAAAGTCAATTAAAATATTATGTTATGATCAACTAAAACAAAACTATAATATTCTTCAATAGTAAAAAGAATCAACTAAAAAACTTTTATAATTAAAACTCTAATAGCAAAAGGAATCAACTAAAAAGATAACTGGAAAAAGAATAAAAACACTTAAAAATCAAAATAACTGGAAAAGAATTAAAAAAAATGCCGAAGTCATAAAGGGTTCAAAAGTCAATTAAAATATTATGTTATGATCAACTAAAACAAAACTATAATATTCTTCAATAGCAAAAAGTATCAACTAAAAAGCTTTTATAATTAAAACTCTAATAGCAAAAGGAATCAACTAAAAAGATAACTAGAAAAAGAATTAAAAAAATAAAGCAAAAAACAAAATAAAATAAAGAAACCAAAAAAAACTGGAAAATAATTAAAAAATGCCACCTACTGGACCACCACGGCATGAATACGACCAGAAATCCAAAGACCTAGTTGGGCCAGGATTCGGGCCCGTAGCAGGCCTAATAGGCCCACAAACAAATGAGTGTCAGATTAGGCCCATAAGCTTGCAGTTGAGAGGAGCTCGAAGTGGCTGGCGCAGCGGGGCTTATAAACCACACTTCGAGCCCCTCTCAGCTAGCGAGGTGGGACTAAACTTTTGGCCCCGGGCAGCACCGCCTTTTGGTCCCGGTTCGTGGCACCAACCGGGACCAATACAAACCTTTGTTCCTGGTTGGTGCCACAAATCGGGACCAAAGGTCTCTGCTTCCCGCCCTTTGGCTAACGAAAAGAGACATTTGGTCCCAGTTGGAGGCACGAACCGGAACCAAAGGGTGGCATTGGTCCCGGTTCGTGCCACCAACAAGGACCAAAGGTCTCTGCTTCCCGCCCTTTGGGTTGACAAAAAGAGACATTTGGTCCCGGTTTGTGGCACGAACTGGGACCAAAGGCAGCATTGGTCCCGGTTCGTGCCACCAACCGGGACTAATGGTGGTTGCTATATAAGCTAAGACTTAGGAATCTTCACAATTCATCCGCCAGTTCCCCCGACAACACCAATCGAGAGCTCGACGCCGCCAGTCCACCGCCATCGTCGTCGTCGCCACCGCGCGCCACCTCCCGCCGCCGAAGGTAATGCTCCTCCCCCCTCCGCTGCTCCTCCCTCCTCTCGCCACTGATACGTCTCCAACGCATCTATAATTTTTTTATTATTCCATGTTATTATATTATCTGTTTTGGATGTTTAATGGGCTTTGATATGCACTTTTATATTATTTTTGGGACTAACCTACTAACCAAAGGCCCAGTGCAAATTGCTGTTTTTTTACCTATTTCAGTGTTTCGCAGAAAAGGAATATCAAACGGAGTCCAAACGGAAGGAAACCTTCGCGAGGATCGTTTTTGGAACAAACGCAATCCAGAAGACTTGGAGTACACGTCTGGGAAGCCCCCACCCTCGTGGGCCCCTCGTAGCTCCACCGACGTACCTCTTCCTCCTATATATACTCAAATACCCTGAAAACATCCGAGAGCACCACGAAACCCTATTTCCACCGCCGCAACCTTCTGTACCTGTGAGATCCCATCTTGGGGCCTTTTCCGGAGCTCCGCCGGAGGGGGAATCAATAACGGAGGGCTTCTACATCAACACCATAGCCTCTCCGATGATGTGTGAGTAGTTTACCATAGACCTTCGGGTCCATATTTATTAGCTAGATGGCTTCTGCTCTCTCTTTGGATATCAATACAAAGTTCTCCTTGATCTTCTTGGAGATCTATTTGATGTAATACTTTTTACGGTGGGTTTGTCGAGATCCGATGAATTGTGGGTTTATGCTCAAGATTATCTATGAACAATATTTGGTTCTTCTCTGAATTCTTATATGTATGATTTAATATCTTTGCAAGTCTCTTCGAATTATTATTTTGGTTTGGCCTACTAGATTGATCTTTCTTGCAATGGCAGAAGTGCTTAGCTTTGGGTTCAATCTTGCGGTGTCCTTTCCCAGTGACAGCAAGGCACATATTGTATTGTTGCCACCGAGGATATAAGATGGGGTTTATGTCATATTGCATGAGTTTATCCCTCTACATCATGTCATCTTTCTTAAAGCGTTACTCTGTTCTGATGAACTTAATACTCTAGATGCATGCTGGATAGCGGTCGATGTGTGGAGTAATAGTGGTAGATGCAGAATCGTTTCGGTCTACTTGTCACGGACATGATGCCTATATACATGATCATGACTAGATATTCTCATAACTATGCGCTTTTCTATCAATTGCTCGACAGTAATTTGTTCACCCACCGTAAGATTTACAATCTTGAGAGAAGCCACTAGTGAAATCTATGGCCCCGGGGTCCATTTTCCATCATATAAATCTTCCATCAACTAGCTATCTTTATTGTTCTTTTATTTTGCAATCTTTACTTTTCAATCTATACAACAAAAATACCAAAAAAAATCTTATTATCTCTATCAGATCTCACTTTTGCAAGTGGCCGCGAAAGGATTGACAACCCCTTTATCACGTTGGTTGCAAGATTCTTAATTGTTTGTGCAGGTACTAGGGATTTGTGTGTAGTCTCGTACTGGATTGATACCTTGGTTCCCAAAAAACTGAGGGAAATACTTACACTACTTTGCTGCATCACCCTTTCCTCTTCAAGGGAAAAACCAATGCATGCTCAAGAGGTAGCAAGAAGGATTTCTGGCGCCATTGCCGGCGAGATCTACATACAAGTCAAGACATACGAAGTACGCATCACAAACTATTATCCCTCGCATTACATTATTTGGCGTTTGCCTTTTGTTTTCCTCTCCCCCACTTCACCTTTGCCGTTTTATTCACCCTTTTTTCGTTCGCCTCTTTTCGCTTGCTTCTTGTTTGCTTGTGTGTTGGATTGATTATTCATCACAATGGCTCTACCAAATAGTGTTGATCCTCATCTTAGAAGGTTGGAAGAGATTGAAAAAAATGTTAGAAGCTTTATGTCTTTGCAATTTGAGCATAATAATTTCTTCAGAAACGAGCTTAAAGAACTGAAAAGCTTTATGGAGTACATGAATAAAGAGCTTGATGATATGTCTAAAGAATTTATGGTTTTAAATCTTAGTTTGCTCATCTTGAGAACTTAATAGCCCAAATTTTAGATAAGCAAGCCACCTTAGTTAATAAGATGGCCGCTAAACCGGAAGATCTAGATAATAAAGATGAAGATCTAAAAGTGATTGATGTGTCTCCTATTAAATCCTTGTTTTCCAATATGAATCTTGATAAAGATGGGACTGGAGATGAGTCAACTTTAGTTAAAAGGCATCCCAATGATTCAGAGATTTTAGATCTTGATGCAAAAATTGTTAAAAGTGGGATTAAAGAGGTCAAAACTTTACATAGCAATGAACCCACTACTTTGGATTTCAAGGAATTTAATTATGATAATTTCTCTTTGATAGATTGTATTTTCTTGTTGCAATCCGCGTTAAATTCTCCTCACACTTATAGTCAAAAAAAGCTTTTACCAAACACATCGTTGATGCTTTAATGCAATCTTATGAAGACAAACTTTCCCTAGAAAACTTTATGATGAGTGGGAACCTACTATCAAAATTAAGATTAAAGATCGAGAATGCTATGCTTTGTGTGATTTGGGAGCTAGTGTTTCCACGATTTCAAAAACTTTGTGTGATGTGTTCACTACTAGAAAAAAGGATGTTAGTGGTGCACCTATTTTGGCTACTAATGGCGCACTATAGGTGCACCACTATTATCACGCCACTACTCATGTGAATGTACTTCCTCTTCATGCACATCCAGGGGGGAGGTTGTACATACACACAAACACAGGCCAGGTGCTATGTGTGCTTCTCTGGCTGCCAAACGGATTGGCTCCATCGGTGCTCGCGCCCAGCATGATGTTCCTTGGATCGTCCCCAAATTCTCGGTGTTCAAAGTTCAACGCTTGACACTGGCTCGCATCCTTAGGGTGACTCGGCATCTTGTCTTTTTATTTATCTCCGGAGCATTTCCGTCATCTTCTCGCTTCTTCTCCTCCCTATCCGTGTGCCAACGCCGGACCTTTGCTTGCTTATAGTCCGCGAAATACCGCTGTAGACGAGGAGTGATCGGAAAGTACCACACCACTTTTCGAGGAGCTTTATTCCTCTTCTTGTATCGAGTGACGCCGCACACCGGACATATGGTAGACTCCGCGTGCTTGTCCCGATAAATGATGCAATCGTTCATGCACACAAGGTATTTCACGTGCGGTAAATCCAGAGGACACACGATTTTCTTTGCCTCCTCGAAACTGGTCGGGCACTTGTTCCCCTTGGGAAGACGTTCGTGCCAGAATGACATGTTCTCGTCGAAGCATGCATCGGTCATTTTGCGTTTTACCTTCATCTCCAGAGCCATGAGCGTTGCTTTCAGGCGAGTATCCTCGGGCCTGCATCCTTCATACAATGGAGTAACCGCGTCTATCTCCAGTTGATCCAGCTTGGCTTTCTCTCGGGCGGAAGCTCTTACGTTACCCGTCTGCTTGAGAAGCAGCTCTTGAATATGAGGGTCCTGCACCCATCCCATCGATGGTCCATCATCGTCTGCTCCGGCATCTTCATCTTCATGATCATGCCCTTCGTCTTGATCGTCCTCATCATCATGTCTGACATCTTCTACATGATGACTCTGTCCTGCATCTACTTCGTGATCATGTCCTGGAGATTCTTCGTCTTCTCGCCCGCCCTCGCCGCTATTGTCTTACTACCCTTCCTTATTTCTTACCCGGCCCCCATGGACGACTTCATAATCATCCTCATCACCTTGCCACCGATAGCCATCCATGAAACCACGCACGAGAGGGTGGTCCCGCACCTGTCTGGAATCCGGGTCCATAAGGCTCTTCAGCTTGCATCTTCGACACAGACATCTTATCTCCGTCTCGTTCTTTTGAAGCATCTCGGCCTTCGCGGAGCTCAAAAACCTATTCACGATGCCTTCGGTAATCATGCGGACCATGGTCGCCTTTGGGGTAGAGCAAAATGATATTTTAGAACCAAATTTTTTTGGCATGACTTTGCCTAAAAATACGACCAAAAAGGATGTATAGTGCCAAATTCTCGCCGAAACGTAAATGAATCAACATTCCGGCAAAATATTGGCAACTATCGCATTTCAAATACCGGTACCTGCAAACACAAACATATGCAACACCACAAACATATGTAGATCTAGGCCATAAAAATTGTGTACGTTGGAGGGAGAGAAAAGTAGATCTAGAACATAAAGAAAGCTTTCCCCTTACTTACCTATCAAAAAAAGGAAATTTAACCACTTAATTTGGGTGAATCTATGGTGCAAATGAGGTGAGGAGGAGGTAGCCAGACCAAGCTTGGTAGAGGTGGAGAGAATGAAGTGGGGAAAGTGAGTGTGGTAGGTGGCTGTAAAAAATATCTAGCTGCTCTCAGGTTACCAATGGCGCACCTCCTAAGAATGCGCCATTGGTAACCAGGGTTACTAATGGCGCACCTGTTGTGTGGTGCTCCATTACTAGTTTTGAAAAAAATTTGAAAAAGAATTGTTAGTAGTGGCGCACCGTGGGTGTGCTGCGCCATTACTAGTTAAAACTAGTACTGGAGCACTATCCCCGGGTGCGCCACTGCTAAGTCTGGGAAGGGTGTGGGGCCAGGACAAAACTAGTAATGGTGCACCATGCTACTTCTCGAGCTTGCGGTGTATTCCCTCGAAGAGGAAAGGGTGATGAAGCACAGTAGCGTAAGTATTTCCCTCAGTTTTTGAGAACGAAGGTATCAATCCAGTAGGAGACCATGCGCGAATCCCTCGCACCTGCACAAGAAAATAAGAACTTCGCAGCCAACGCGATAAGGGGTTGTCAATCCCTTTACGATCACTTACGAAAGTGAGATCTTATATAGATGATAGTTTGATATTTTTGGTACTTTTGATTATAAGAACAGAAAGTAAAAGCGGAAAAAGTAAAGTAGGTGTAGATTGATATGTTGAGAATAGACCCGGGGGCCATAGTGTTCTCTAGTGGCTTCTCTCATGATAGCGATATTCTACGGCGGGTAAACAAATTACTGTCGAGCAATTGATAGAAAGCGAATAATTATGAGACTATCTAGGCATGATCATTATATATAGGCATCATGTCCGAGACAAGTAGACCGAAACGATTCTGCATCTACTACTATTACTCCACACATCGGCCACTATCCAGCATGCATCTAGTGTATTGAGTTCATAAGAACAGAGTAACGCCTTAAGCAAGATGACATGATGTAGAGGGATAAACTCAAACTTAGAGATATAAACCCCATCTTTTTATCCTCTATGGCAACAATACAATACGTGCCTTGCTGCCCCTACTATCACTGGGAAAGGACACCGCAAGATTGAACCCAAAGCCAAGCACTTCTCCCATTGCAAGAACTATAGATCTAGTAGGCCAAACGAAACCAATAATTTGAAGAGACTTGCAAGGGTATTATAATCATACATAAAAAATTCAGAGAAGAACCAAGTATTTCTCATAGATAATCTTGATCATAAACCCACAATTCATCGAATCTCGACAAACACACCGCAAAAAGAGATTACATCGAATAGATCTCCTCGAAGACCGAGGAGAACTTTGTATTGAGATCCAAAGAGAGATAAGAAGCCATCTAGGTACTAGCTATGGACCCGAAGGTCTGTGGTAAACTACTCACAACTCATGGTGAGGCGATGATGATGATGTAGAAGCACTCCGTGGAAGATCCCCCCTCCGACGGAGCTCCGGAACAGGCCCCAAGATGGGATCTCATGGGAACAGAAGGTTACGACGGTGGAACTAGGGTTTTCTCTGTTGTTCTGATGGTTTCGGGGTACGTAGGCATATATAGGAGGAAGGAGGGCACCGGGGGCCAAACGTGGGGCCCATGAGGCAGGGGCGCGCCCTATAGGTGGGGCCTCCCACCCTCGTGGGCACCACGTAAGCCCTACTCCGTGGTTCTCAAGTCTCCCGTGCGTGATTTTCTCCAAAAATATCTCTCCCGGAGGTTTCATTCCGTTTGGACTCCGTTTGATATCCCTTTTCTGCAAAACCCTGAAACCGGCAAAAAACAGCAATCTGGACTAGGCCTTTGGGTTAGTAGGTTAGTCCCAAAAATAATATAAAAGTGTATGACAAAGCCCATTAAACATCCAAAACATCATAAATAATAGCATGTAACAATCAAAAATTATAGATACGTTGGAGACTTATCACACCACACACCAGGTGCGCCATTAGTAATATGGCCATTAATGGCGCACCTATATCTAGCGGGCCACTGCTATATAGCAGTGGCGCACAACATACATGGTGCGCCATTAATGTCCATATTAGATATAGCCGTTTTTCTAGTAGTGGTTAGGTTTCCATGAACTTGATGATTGTTCTTTAAATTTGCATCTTGCGGATTCTAGCATTAAGAACCCTATGGGAAGGATTAGTGATGTTCTTATTGTTGCAAGTAGGAATTATGTGCCCGTAGATTTCATCGTTCTTGATATAGATTGCAATCCTACATGTCCTATTATTCTTGGTAGACCTTTCCTTAGAACGATTGGTGCAATTATTGACTTGAAAGAAGGAAATATTAGATTCCAATTTCCGTTAAGGAAAAGCATGGAACACTTTCCTAGAAAGAAAATCAAATTACCTTATGAATCTATTATGAGAGCCACTTATGGATTGCCTACCAAAGATGGCAATACCTAGATATATTCTTTTATGCCTGGCTAGGGGCGTTAAACGATATCGCTTGTTGGGAGGCAATCCAATTTTATTTTCTTTACTTTTACTTCTGTTTAGTAATAAATAATTCATCTAGCCACTGGTTAGATATGGTCTTGTGTTTTAATTAGTGTTTGTGCCAAGTAGAACCTTTGGGAAGACTTGGGTGAAGTCTTTGCGACCTTGCTGTAAAAAACAGAAACTTTTCCGCAGATTAGCTGCCATTTTTTACTCGAGAGTGCTTTTAGGATGATTCTTTTTGCAGATGATTAATAGACAAATTCCTCACGTCCACCAATTTATTTAAGAATTTTTAGAGTTACAGAAGTATTCGAAAGTTACAGATTGCTACAGACTGTTCTGTTTTTGACAGATTCTGTTTTTCGTGTGTTGTTTGCTTATTTTGATGAATCTATGAGTAGTATCGGGGGGTATGAACTATAGAGAAGTTCGAATACATTAGGTTTAACACCAATATAAATAAAGAATGAGTTCAATACAGTACCTAAAAGTGGTGGTTTGTTTTCTTATACTAACGGAGCTCACGAGATTTTCTGTTGAGTTTTGTGTTGTGAAGTTTTCAAGTTTTTGGGTAAGGATTTGATGGACTATGGAATAAAGAGTGGCAAGAGCCTAAGATTGGGGATGACCAAGGCACCCCAAGGTAAAATTCAAGGACAACCAAAAGCCTAAGCTTGGTTATGCCCCGAGAAGGCATCCCCTCTTTCGTCTTCGTCTATCGGTAACTTTACTTGAGACTATACTTTTATTCACCACATGATATGTGTTTTGCTTGGAGCATCTTGTATGATTTGAGTCTTTGACTTTTAGGTTACCACAATCATCCTTGTTGTACACACCTTTCGGGAGAGACACAATGAATCAGAATTTATTAGAATACCGCAAGATTGAACCCAAAGCCAAGCACTTCTCCCATTGCAAGAACTATAGATCTAGTAGGCCAAACCAAACCAATAATTCGAAGGGACTTGCAAGGATATAATAATCATACATAAAAAGTTCAGAGAAGAACCAAATATTTCTCATAGATAATCTTGATCATAAACCCACAATTCATCGGATCTCGACAAACGCACCGCAAAAAGAGATTACATCGAATAGATCTCCTCGAAGACCGAGGAGAACTTTGTATTGAGATCCAAAGAGAGAGAAGAAGCCATCTAGATGCTAGCTATGGACCCGAAGGTCCGTGGTAAACTACTCACAACTCATGGTGAGGCGATAATGATGATGATGTAGAAGCACTCCGTGGAAGATCCTCCCTCCGGCGGAGCTCCGGAACAGGCCCCAAGATAGGATCTCACGAGAACAGAAGGTTATTGCGGTGGAACTAGGGTTTTCTCTATTCTTCTGATGGTTTCGGGGTACATAGGCATATATATACCCCTCGTAGCTCCACCGACGTACCTCTTCCTCCTATATATACTCAAATACCCTGAAAACATCTGAGAGCACCACGAAACCCTATTTCCACCGCCGCAACCTTCTGTACCCGTGAGATCCCATCTTGGGGCCTTTTCCGGAGCTTCGCCGGAGGGGGAATCGATCATGGAGGGCTTCGACATCAACAACATAGCCTCTCTGATGATGTGTGAGTAGTTTACCACAGACCTTCGGGTCCATAGTTATTAGCTAGATGGCTTCTTCTCTCTCTTTGGATCTCAATACAAAGTTCTCCTTGATCTTCTTGGGGATCTATTTGATGTAATACTTTTTGTGGTGTGTTTGTCGAGATCCGATGAATTGTGGGTTTATGATCAAGATTATCTATGAACAATATTTGGTTCTTCTCTGAATTCTTATATGTATGATTTAATATCTTTGCAAGTCTCTTCGAATTATCAGTTTGGTTTGGCCTACTAGATTGATCTTTCTTGCAATGGGATAAGTGCTTAGCTTTGGGTTCAATCTTGCGGTGACCTTTCCCAGTGACAGCAGGGGCATCAAGGCACGTATTGTATTATTGCCTGCTACTTCTTGAGCTTGCGTTGTATTCCCTCGAAGAGGAAAGGGTGATGCAGCACAGTAGCGTAAGTATTTCCCTCAGTTTTTGAGAACCAAGGTATCAATCCAGTAGGAGACCACGCGCGAGTCCCTCGCACCTGCACAAACAAATAAGAACTTCGCAGCCAACGCGATAAGGGGTTGTCAATCCCTTCACGGTCACTTACAAAAGTGAGATCTGATAGATAGGATAGTATAATATTTTTGGTATTTTTGGTATAAGAACAGAAAGTAAAGAAAGCAAAGTAAGTAGATGGAAGATTAATATGTTGAGAATAGACCCAGAGGCTATAGGTTTCACTAGTGGCTTCTCTCATGATAGCAGAATTCTACGGTGGGTGAACAAATTACTGTCGAGCAATTGATAGAAAAGCGTATAGTTATGAGAATATCTAGGCATGATCATTATATATAGGCATCACGTCCGTAACAAGTAGACCGAAATAATTCTTCATCTACTACTATTACTCCACACATTGACCGCTATCCAACATGCATCTAGAGTATTAAGCTCATAAGAACAGAGTAACGCCTTAAGCAAGATGACATGATGTAGAGGGATAAACTCAAGCAATATGATATAAACCCCATCTTTTTATCCTTGATGGCAACAATACAATACGTGCCTTGCTGCCCCTACTGCCACTGGGAAAGGACACCGCAAGATTGAACCCAAAGCCAAGCACTTCTCCCATTGCAAGAACTATAGATCTAGTAGGCCAAACCAAACCAATAATTCGAAGAGACCTGCAAGAATATTATAATCATACATAAAAGATTTCAGAAAAGAATCAAATATTGCTCATAGATAATCTTGATCATAAACCCACAATTCATCGGATCTCGACAAACACACCGCAAAAAGATTACATCGAATAGATCTCCTCAAAGATCAAGGAGAACTTGGTATTGAGATCCAAAAAGAGAGAAGAAGCCATCTAGCTAATAACTATGGACCCGAAGGTCTGTGGTAAACTACTCACAACTCATTGGTGAGGCTATGGTGTTGATGTAGAAGCACTCCGTGATCGGTCCCCCCTTTGGCGGAGCTCCGGAACAGGCCCCAAGATGGGATCTCACGGGAACAGAAGGTTGCGGCGGTGGAATTAGGGTTTTCTCTGTTGCCTCGATGTTTTCAAGGTACGTGGATATATATAGGAGGAAGGAGGGCATCGGGGGAGCCGGAGGGGGCCCACAAGGGTGGGGGCATGCTTGCCCCCCTGGGCATGCCCTGGACCCTTGTGGCCACCTCTCTCATTCCCTCGCGTGTACTCCAAGTCTTCTGTGAAGATACGGTTCCAAAAATAACTCTCCCAAAGGTTTCATTCCGTTTGGACTCCGTTTGATATCCCTTTTCTGCGAAACACCAAAATAGGCAAAAAACAGCAATTTGCACTGGGCCTTGGGTTAGTAGGTTAGTCCCAAAAATAATATAAAAGTGTATAATAAAGCCCATTAAACATCCAAAACAGAATATATAATAGCATGGAACAATAAAAATTATAGATACGTTGGAGACGTATCAAGCATCCCCAAGCTTAATTCCTGCTCGTCCTCGAGTAGGTAAATGATAAAAACAGAATTTTTGATGTGGAATGGTAACCAACATAAATCTCAATGTAATTTCTTTATTGTGGCATGAATGTTCAGATCCGAAAGATTCAAGATAAAAGTCTATGTTGACATAAGAACAGTAATACTGCAAGCATACTAACAAAGCATTCATGTCTTCTCAAAATAACATGGCCAAAGAAAGTTCATCCCTACAAAATCATATAGTAAGGCTATGCTCCATCTCCGTCACACAAAATATTCCAATCATGCACAACCCCGGTTTCAGCCAAGCACTTGTTTCATACTTAATTTTTTTTTTCAAACTCTTTCAACTTTCACGCAATATATGAGCGTGAGCCATGGACATAGCACTATGTGGAATAGAGTTGTGGTTGTGGAGAAGAAAAAACAGGAAGATGGTCTCACATCAACTATGCATATCAATGGGCTATGGAGATGCCCATCAATAGATATCAATGTGAGTGAGTAGGGATTTCCATGCAACGGATGCACTAGAGCTATAAATGTATGAAAGCTCAACAAAAGAAACTAAGTGGGTGCGCATCTAACTTGCTTGCTCACGAAGACCTAGGGCATTTGAGGAAGCCCATCGTTGGAATATACAAGCCAAGTTCTATAATGAAAATTCCCACTAGCATATGAAAGTGACTAAACAAGAGACTCTCTATCATGAAGATCATGGTGCTACTTTGAAGCACAAGTGTGGAAAAAGATAGTAGCATTGTCCATTTTTTTTCTTTTCTTTTTTTTCTTTTTTTTGGGCCTTTCTTTTTTTCTTCGGCCTTTCCTTCTTTTTTCTTCTTTTTCTTTCTTTGGGACAATGGTCTAATAATGATGATCATCACACTTATATTGATTTACAACTCGATATTACAACTCGATACTAGAACAAAGTATGACTCTATATGAATGCCTCCGGCGGTGTACCAGGATGAGCAATGAATCAAGAGTGACATGTATGAAAAATTATGCATGGTGGCCTAGCCACGAATACGATGTCAACTACATGATCATGCATGGCAATATGACAATGATGAAGCGTGTCACATGAACGGAACAGTGGAAAGTTGAATGGCAATATATCTCGGAATGGCTATGGAAATTCCATGATAGGTAGGTATGGTGGATGTTTTGAGGAAGGTACATGGTGGGTGTATGGTACTGGCGAAAGTTGCTCGGTACAAGAGAGGCTAGCAATGGTGGAAGGGTGAGAGTGTGTATAATCCATGGACTCAACATTAGTCATAAAGAACTCACATACTTATTGCAAAAATCTACAAGTCATCAAAACAAAGTACTACGCGCATGCTCCTAGGGGAAGGGTTGGTAGGAGTTAACCATCGCGTGATCCCGACCTCCACACAAAGGATGACACTCAATGAAATACCTCATGCTTCAAATTTGTCACACAACGGTTACCATACGTGCATGCTACGGGACTTTCAAACCTTAACACAAGTATTTCTCAAATTCACAAATACTCTACTAGCATGACTCTAATATTACCATCCTCATATCTCAAAACAATCATCAAGTATCAAACTTCTCATAATATTCAATGCACTTTTTATGAAAGTTTTTAATATACCCATCTTGGATGCCTATCATATTAGGACTAGTTTCATAATCCAAGCACATTACCATGCTGTTCTAAAAGACTCTCAAATATATATAAGTGAAGCATGAGAGATCAATAATTTCTAAAAAATAAAACCACCACTGTGCTCTAAAAGATATAAGTGAAGCACTAGAGCAAAACTATGCAGCTCAAAAGATATAAGTGAAGCAGATAGAGTATTATAATAAATTCTAAATCATATTTATCTCTCTCAAAAGGTGTGTACAGCAAGGATGATTGTGTCAAGCTAAAAAGCAAAGACTCAAATCATACATGACGCTCCAAGCAAAACACATATCATGTGGTGAATAAAAATATAGTCTCAAGTATAGTTACCGATAGACGAAGACGAAAGAGAGGATGCCTTCCCAGGGCATCCCCAAGCTTAGGCTTTTGGTTGTCCTTGAATTTTACCTTGGGGTGCCATGGGCATCCCCAAGCTTAGGCTCTTTCCACTCTTTGTTCCATAGTCCATCAAAGCCATACTCAAAACTTGAAAACTTCACAACACAAAACTTAGCCAAAAATCTTGTGAGCTCCGTTAGTATAAGAAAACAAACCACCACTTAAAGGTACTGTAATGAACTCATTCTTTGTTTATATTGGTGTTAAACCTACTGTATTCCAACTTCTATATGATTCATACCCCCCGATACTACTCATAGATTCATCAAAATAAGCAAACAACACACGAAAAACAGAATCTGTCAAAAACATAACAGTCTGTAGTAATCTGTAACTTTTGAATACCTCTGTAACTCTAAAAAAATTGTAATAAATTGGTAAACATGAGGAATTTTTCTATTAATCATCTGCAAAAAGAATCAACTAAGAAGCACTCTCCAGTAAAAAAATGACAGCCAATCTCGTGAGTGCTAAAGTTTCTGTTTTTTACAGCATGATCACATAAACTTCACACAAGTCTTCCCAAAGGTTCTACTTGGCACAAACACTAATTAAAACACAAAACCACATTTAAACAGAAGCTAGATGCAATATTTATTCCTAAACAAAATCAAAAACAAAGAAAATAAAATTGGGTTGCCTCCCAGCAAGCGCTATCGTTTAACGCCCCTAGCTAGGCATGATACAAGAATATATCTAGGTATTGCCATTTTTGGTAGGCAATTCTTCGATTAAGCACTTATAATTCTTAGGAACTTCTTTATTCCTGTTGATAATCAAACTTCTAGGCAAGAAATCAATAAATTCATTTGTAGCAAAAGGTTCCCTTGCGAAAGTGAGAAAGTTGGGATGAACACTTATGGATTTGAGATCCGCAATTTCCTTACTAGATGATTCACCCTTATTTTTAGGAACATACATAAACTTGGCCAATTTAGTGGTAGAGGGATTCGAAGTAATTTTCACAGCAGAAAGAGCAGACTCTACATTAGTGATAATATCCTCAAGTTTATCGATTCTAGTAGAATCTTGATCTATTCTCTCTTACTATAGGTTCTTTTTCTTAAAAAAAATCAGAATAACTCCTACCTTGGATCCATACTGGGTATTTGGTTGTGGATCTTTTTATCCAAACTCTCAACCAACTCCACAGTAGCAACTTTGTTTTCAATAATTTCAAGCCTTTGCATAACATGTTCCAAAGTTAAAACAGTTCCATTAACCAAAAGAGGTGGTGGGCCAAACAATTCTGTCATAGCATTATAAGAATCAAAAGTATGGCTACCCAAGAAATTCCCTCCGGTAATGGTATCAAGAATATATCTATTCCATGGAGTGATGCCGACATAAAAATTGTGAAGAAGCACGGAAGTGGAAAGCTTCCTAGTAGATCTATTATTAGCATTGAAAATTCTATACCAGGCATCTTTTAAATTTTCTTCCTCCCTTTGTTTAAAATTAAGAACCTCACTCTCGGGAGTATTGATAATGATAGGTGTGCTAGCCATGACAGAAGGCAAGGCGAACGGTAAACACGCGAAAAAAGAAGGGCGAATAAAACGGCAAGGGTGAAGTGGGGGAGAGGAAAACGAGAGGCAAATAATGTAGTGCGAAGGATAAGGGTTTGTGATAGGTACTTGGTATATGACTTTTGCGTAGATCTCCCCGGCAACGGCGCCAGAAATTCTTCTTGCTACTTCTCGAGCTTGCGTTGTATTCCCTCGAATAGGAAATGGTGATGCAACATAGTAGCGTAGTATTTCCCTCCGTTTTTGAGAACCAAGGTATCAATCCAGTAGGATACCACGCGCGAGTCCCTCGCACCTGCACAAACAAATAAGAACTTCGCAGCCAATGCGATAAGGGGTTGTCAATCCCTTCACGGTCACTTACGAAAGTGAGATCTGATAGATAGGATAGTATAATATTTTTGGTATTTTTGGTATAAGAACATGAAGTAAAGAAAGCAAAGTAAAGTAGATGGAAGATTAATATGTTGAGAATAGACCCGGGGGCCATAGGTTTCACTAGTGGCTTCTCTCATGATAGCAAAATTCTACAAGTTGAAGTCCCGGTTCATCCTAAAGGAGTAAACCGGCCCTTGGGGATTACACATGTGAAAAGCAAACTATCTACTGGATCTACTAAAGTCCCGGTTCACCCTAAAGGGCTAAACCGGCACTTGGGGGCTACGATGGAGTAAAGACAGGCTACAAGAAATAAGCAGGAATAGAGTACAAGTCAAAAAGCCGAAAGGTTACCTCATAGCGCTCCTTCATCATATTTACCAAGCCGGCTTCATGATCACGGCTGGTGTACAGCCAGTTTAGATAGCCGGAATGGAGTTCTTGGGCGCTGAGCTGAGCATAACTGGACAAATCAGTACTCCATTTTCCTTTGTCCTTACTGGGAACTTCATCCTTGGCAATATGCTTGGACAAAGCGATAGGCTCACCAGGAGTAGTATAGCCAATCCCAGTGATTTCAACATCTTCAGTTGAAGCGGCCGTTTGCTTAGCCGGACTAGCAGGAGCAGTGCTGGCTTGGGCAGGATTGGTCGGTTCAAGGTCACGATCCATTGGATCACTCCCCTGATCAACAAAGACTTCGTGATCCATGGGAGGAGGACCATCATGCAGAATATCAACATTGTATTCAGAGGGTTCAGCAAATTCAGGGTCTTTTGCTGGTTCAGGAATTGTGTTATCGCCTGCCGGTTTATTTTGCTTAGCCTTTTTGCTAGGCCTGGGTTTACTGTGAAAGTTAAAAGATGGCGAAAATCAGAAGAGCCAAGACAGAAGTTAAACCGGCCAAGTGAAAAACAACTTACCCAGGAACAGTCTTGAGGGGAGGAATCTGCGTGGCTGTTTATTCGCCAGAAGATGAATGAGGAGTTTCCTGATAATTCGAATCAGACGGATTAAGAGGTTGTCGCATAAGACCTGCTTTGGGATAAAGAGCGTCTAGAGTGTGTAAAACCTCGGAACGACGCCTCCGAGCTGGAGTGTGCGGTAATCCGGTAGATTCAATAGCGTGACCACTATGCCGTGTGGTGCGGCGAGCTTTATGTTGCTGTTTCTTCAAAATAAAGTTCGGATCCAAATAAGCAAAAGGATGAGAAAACTGTACTTTCCGGCTTGTTCGACGAATTTTTGGTAGCGGCAGCGGTTCTGAACCGGAAGAAAGAGTAATTACCTCAACAGCATCCGCTTTGCTGCCTTCAGCGCGTCCCTGGGTACAGTCATTGTTAATAAAATGCAGATAAAGAAAAGTCAAAGAAATCAAGAGAATCAGGTAGTACCTTAGAGGCCGGTTCATCATCTTCCGGGTTGTATCCAGACGCGCCAGTGGTTTTCTTTTTGACGGCCTTCTTAATAGCCTTGGTTTTTTGGCGAGGCATCTTCGCCGGTTTATCCTGGGCCTTCCTCTTCCAGAATGGATAATTGCCCTGTTGAAGAAATGAAGACATTCAAAAGACGAGTACTGAAGACGGATTAAAACAAAGCAAAGCAATATGAAAGAAATTTTTACCGATGGCGGTTTGTTGAGCGCACAGAAGGGAGCCAATCCGGTTTGACTGCAAGCTTCTATAGGTTCATTCAGCAGTTTTTTGATGGATTCGTTGATCTCATTTTCTAATAGCACTGCCTCTGTATGGCGCAAAGGATCTTTGGGGTTCCCAGTATACTCACACATTAAACCAGAACGCCGGCTTAGCGGGAGAATACTCCAAGAAATCCAGCAGCGGACAAAGTCAACCCCTGTCAAACCATTGGCCGTAAAAGCCCTGAGCTTTGAGAGGTGAGGAGCGTAACGAACTCGTTCCTGGGCACTTAGCCGCTGTGGAAAAGGGTGGTTCTCCGAAAGACGGTGGGAGCGATAACCCGGCAACGGATTCTCATCTTCCGGGGAAGTATCTAGGCAGTAGAACCAAGTCTGATTCCACTCTTTTGGATGGCTGTGGAGACTGGCATGAGGAAAACTAACATCCTTTGTTTTCTGAATAGACATCCCGCCGAGTTCAGTGTTTGGACCGTCATGAAATTATGTGCGACGGTTTAGATGAAAGAAATCCCGAAACAACTCAACTGACGGCTCCTCTTGCAGATAAGCTTCACAAAAGACTTGGAAGTTGTAAATGTTTGACACAGAGTTGGGACCAATATCTTGCGGATGAAATTGGAAATTGGCTAGCACATCACGGAAGAACTTCGACCCGGGAGGATTGAATCCCCGGGCTAAGTGATCAAGAAAGATGACAACTTCTCCCTCTTTGGGCTCTGGAGAACATTCTGATCCGGGGACCCTCCAGTGAAGGACATTTTTTGGGCCTAAAGCGCCAATTTCGGCCAGTTTCTCTAAGTCCTCCTCAGTAACCCGGGATTGGACCCAGTTGCAGGATGTAAACTGCTTGGCTTGAGTGGCCATTTTTAAAGGGAAAGTATGAAAATATAATGAATAGCCAATTTATGATCTAAGCAAGCTTAAACCGGCAGCATTTAGAAAGGTACTTGTCTAACGGCGGTTTAGGCAGGGGCCTAATGGTATCTACCGGTTTATAATATCTGAAACAGCTAAACCGCCAACAAGAGTATACATGATACAGATCTGAAGTTATGAAGAAACAGTTTTCGCACGGGCAGCAATGAAAAAATGGATCTACAGCATGCTGGAAATTCGGAGATATTCAGTTTATATTCAACAGACGTGACGAAAGCTCTAGCATATGCAATCTAAACTAGTATTATCGGGAGAAATAAGAGTATACTAATGAAGCGGGATTACTACTACGACGGGGAAACAAGAAGACTAGATCTACATTGATTCATGGGGCCGTGAGGAAGAACTATGAAGAACAGCGCCTACCCGCAAGCTCGTATGAAGAAACCCTAAACAAGATCTATGTGCGAGATAAGGAGAAGACGTACCCAAGTCGACGGGTGCGAAGAAGCACCGGTGAGTTTCTGAACCAATCAGGTTGATGCAGCGGCCAAAACTCGACAAGGATGCGGAGCTTGACGGCGGCGGCGGAGCTTGAGCACGAACGGCCGCGAGGAAGAAAAAGAGGCAAAGGAGCAAGGGGGGAAAAGGAGATACCCCTCTGCCCTATTTATAAGCCGCAAAATGAAACGGCAGGCGCGGGAATCAAGGAGCCAAAAAAGTGGATATGGCAAGATACTGTTGCCTTGATCTTCGGAGCCTTTAATGAATAAAAGATAAAAATCAGGTACAAGTGTTAAGTGGGCAAATGACGTCACGACGGTTTAATGCGATCTGGGAAGATGATGTCACGCCGGTTTATGAAGCACTTGAAGCTCCGGAAGGGGAAATCTTTACAAGACGTTGAAGATTGACATGAACAGGTTCAAATCAATCTGGGGCCTAATGTCAGGGATATTACTACTAGGTATAAACCGCCCAGGAGGGGCCGGTTTATGCCTATCGAGATTACTTTTACTAAAGCCCAGCAGAGCATGGAGCAAGACGCTTTAGCCCAGGAAGCTTAGAGCCCAAGTGTTAGGGCCCATGATTTGTAAACCGCCATACTGCGTGTAACTTGTGATGTAAGATAGGAAGGATAGAGACCAAACCGGACACGTTTATGAGCCGGCCTCGGGATTCTGTAAACCGGACCGGGCGTCACCTCGTGTATTTAAAGGGACGACCCGGCGACGGTTCCAAGAGAGAGGACAACAGCTCGAGACACAGGCAAAGCGGATTCGCTCCCTGGTCATCGAAACCCTAGCAATATTACACCAAACTAGACGTAGGCTTTTACCTTCATCGAAGGGGCCGAACTAGTATAAAAACCTTGTGTTCCTGTCCACTTTAACCCCTTTAAGCTGACCCGTAGCGATGGCCTCACGACTAAGTTCTTTTGCTAGAACATCTGCTGTGACAAAACCACGACACAAGGTATGCAAATTTTCAAAAAAAATGATATGTCAAAAGACTATATGTTTGATCTGTGTGAGTGTGAACTCATTGTGCGGTATGATTATACAACAGTGGGTGGAAAATTCCCCGGCCTTAGCCTCCTGTTTCGACTGGGCATAGTTTGGTGGTGAGACCTCCATAATGGCAAGAGATTGTAGCAAGTCCAGCACCTCATTCAAAAGCGAGAGCTGGATAGGAGTTTTGGGGTCGGCAGGGCCAGGCTCGGTGATGACCGCCTGGTCGAGCCTGGAGAGTGCGGATCCCAAGAGTTCAAAACTCGTAATTTGAGATGAGTCCGGTTTTCCAGTGGCGGGTAGGGTCCCACTCAATTCTGGGTCTCTGAGCGGCGTAATCATCGTTAAGTCTTCAGTCAAAGCGAGCTGCTCCAAATCTAAGGTCAGAGCGTACGCGAGTGTCGAAACTTGGAGGGGGTCTGATGATAGATCTGAGATGTCTTCATGGTGTAGGCAGGGAGCGACAGCCGTGGGTGCGAATCCTTTGAAGATCAAGTCTCCCCGAATGTCAGCAACGTAGCTCAGGCTTCCAAACCTGACCTGATGGACAGGGGTAGACCTGGCCATGGGCAGCCCGACCCAACCCGGCCCAAAAAAGCCTGACCCGGCCCGGCCCGACCATGTCCACGGGCCGGGCTTGGGCCTAGATTTCAAGCCAGACAGCCGGGCTGGGCCCGGGCCCGTCATTTTTGCGTGTTAACGAAGAGGCCCGGCCCATGGCCCGAGGCCCGCCAGGCTTTTAGTGTGATGGGCCGGGCTCGGGCCCGATTTTTAGGCCCGATGGCCGGGCCGGGCTCGGGCCTGGGTTTTTTGCACTGGGCTTTGGTAGGCCCGGCCCGGCCCGACAGATGGCCAAGTATAGCCAGGGGCGTAGCTGTCGACTTCCTCAAGGTGGCCATCCGAGTTGGCGTGAAGTACGAAGCCACCGAACACGAAAAGCTGAACAGGGAGAAAAATCCCCTCGGGGGCAGCATCGTCGTTGGTGGCGAAGTGAGCCATATATCTTTCTATTGACAACACAGTGGAACTCTCAATGAAAGCACTAATGTCGGTGTCAAAACTGGCAGATCTCGGGTAGTGGGTTCCGAGCTGTGCGTCTGAGGATCGAGAAGAACAAGGGACTGGGGACACGATGTTTACCCAGGTTTGGGCCCTCTCTATCGAGGTAATACCCTACTTCCTGCATGATTGATCTTGACGAATATAGGGTTAGAAGAGTTTGATCTACCTCGAGATCGTAATGGCTAAACCCTAGAAGTCTACCCTATGTAATTGTGATTCTATATCTACGGACTAAACCCTCCGGTTTATATATGCACCGGAGGGACCTAGGGTTTGTTGATACGTCTCAAACGTATCTACTTTTCCAAACACTTTTGCTATTGTTTTGCCCTCATTCTTGCATGATTTGAACTAAACTAACCCGGACTACGCTGTTTTCAGCAAAGCTGCCTGTATGGTTTTATTGTGTGCAGGAAAATGGATTTTTAGGTGTCTCAGAAAATTCCAAGAAAAATCACAAAAAATCCACGCACCCGAAGGGCCATTGTGCCAGAAGTGGGGCCAGAGGGCAGCCAGGGGGGCCCAGGCGCCCTGCTGGCGCGCCCCCACCCCTGGCCGCGCCAGGAGGCTGCCTGGGAGGGTCCTCCCCCCTCTGGTGCCCTACCTTGGCTCCTATTTATTCCCGTGGCGAGGAAACCCCAGAACAGAAGTCGTTTTTCCAGTTTCCGTCGCGGAGCCGCCGCCACCCTCAGTTCTTCTTCGGGAGGGCTAATCTGGAGGCTGATTTGGCCTCCGGAGAGGGGAGATCGTCGCCATCGTCATCATCATCACCACTCCATCCTCCCTCCATGACTTCTCCTTCCATGTGTGAGTAATTCCTTGCTATAGGCAAAGGGGATGGTAGGGATTGGATGAGTTAGATCATGTAATAGTTTATCAGATTGTTGGGGGCATGTTGCCTATCATCTACTTTGGTGTTTATCATCTTTGCTTCAACTTGTTGCTCTTAATGCTTGTCACTTTGGGCCCAAGTGCCATGTTTTCAGATCCGAACCCTATGTGTTTGCATGAATATATTTGTGTTCTTGATCCTATCTATGAGTTGTTTGCACCTATTATGGTCCGGAACCGGCGATCCCAAAGGTGACAGCTTGGGACACCAAAGGGGATGGTCCATAATTTGAGGATTCCATGTATCCATTGAGTTTATTGCTTTGTTTCGGTGCTCTTTGACAGGAGCACCTTAATCTCCATAAGTTCCTTTTGGCCCCGTTCGTAGCGGGATGGTAGGACAAAAGATGTTGTGCAGGTTCTTATTGCAAGCACGTACAACTACCTGTGGGATACATGCCTAATGTTTGATATTTGCCTAGATGATCATTACTTTTCTGTGTGCCTTGCCCCAAGTTAGATTCATGATGTATCTCATTCATGCAGCGCCCAACCATCCATCTCCCTAGCCTACAGTGTTTCAATCCTGCTGGTTATTAGTTGTTACTTTTGCTGTTCACTTTTGCTGTCACCACCATGATACGTCCAAAACGTATCTATAATTTATGCTTGCTCCATGCCACTTTTGGGTGATATTGCTATGATATTCATACACTTCCATACACTTTTGATCATATTTGGACTAACCTACTAATCCAGTGCACCCCGATGCTAGTTTCTGTTTTCGGCTGATTTTGTATTTCAGGTTTTCACGTTACGAGAACTGCCAGGAAAAATCCAGAAAAATTATATTAAAAATCAGCGTTCCGGAACCGACCTTGCACCCGAAGTACAGTCGGGGGGGGGCACCAGGGCTCGGGGCGCCCTGTGGGCGCGCCCCCCCTGGGCCGCGCCGGGGGGCGCCTGGGCCCCCCGAAGCCCGTCCGGTGCCCCCCTTTGGCATATATTTAGAGCTTCCCTCGAAACCCTCGGGAGAGGAACTCTTTTCGCGATCCCATCTCTGTTCCGCCGCCGCCGCCGCTTCCAAGATCGGGAGCACCAGGAGAACTCTTCCCGGCACCCTGCCGGAGGGGAGGATCACCACCGGGAGCTTCTCCACCACCATGGACGCCTCTCGGATGAGTTGTGAGTAGTCTCCCTTGGACCATGAGTCCATGACCAGTAGCTATGTGATGTTCTCCTCCCATTCTTGTGCTTCACTAATTAGTCCTCGTGAGCTGCCCTACATGATCGAGGCACATATGTAATCCTTATGCTGTTGCTATGATGAGTTTGCTGGGATCCGATGGATTATGAGATTATGTTCAGATTGTTCTTGAGTAATATATTTGATTCACCTCTTTTATATTTATGTTCGTAAGTAATTCTTGCATGCAAGGTTGTCAGAATCGCGATTTTGAATCGGATCGGAGCCCTGATGGTAGAATCGCAAATCGTGAAATCTTCACTATCAGGATCGTAGAAACGTAGATTCTATGAACTAAAGTCTTAGAATCAGAGGGATTAGTTTGGATCGTAAAGTCGTAGAATCGTACAACAGAATCGCGATTCTGACAACCTTGCTTGCATGTTCTCCGTTGTTATTTATTGCTTTGGCCAAGCAATACGTAGTGACTCCAAAAGGGAACGTTATGCTTGATTATGCGTTCATGCCCCTCGATGACTAGCTTGAGTGACAGAAACATGAGTCTAGGGGATGTCCTGTTGTGATAACCCTCAACCGTAAGGGATCGAGATAGTCTTCGCGGGTAAGAATAACCCAATTTATTGATTCGACACACGGGGAGCCAAAGAGTATTTATAAGCTTTGACAGTTGAGTTGTCAATTCAACCGCACCTGAAATATACTTACTTGCAACAAAAGATAAGTGGTAACAGTGATATGATAGTGATGATAGTAATAGTAAAAGTAAACAGCAAAAGTAAATAGCAGTAGTAAATGGCAAAAGTAGCAACTAGTGACAAGCAGGGTTTAAAACACTGTAGGCTAGGGAGATGGATGGTTGGGCGCTGCATGGATGAGATAGATTCTAACTTGGGGCACGGCACACGGAAAAGTAATGATCATCTAGGCAAATATCAAACATTAGGCATGTATCCCGTAGGTAGTTGTACGTGCTTGCAATAAGAACTTGCACAACATCTTTTGTCCTACCATCCCGCTACGAACGGGGCCAAAAGGAACTTATGGATATTAAGGTGCTCCTGTCAAAGAGCACCGGAACAAAGCAATGAACTCAATGGATACATGTAATCCTCAAACTACGGATCATCCCCTTTGGTGTCCCAAGCTGTCACTTTTGGGATCGCCGGTTCCGAACCGTAACAGGTGCAAACAACTCATAGATAGGATCACGAACACAAATATATTCATGCAAACACATATGGTTCAGATCTGAAATCATGGCACCCGGGCCCTAAGTGTCAAGCATTAAGAATAACAAGTTGTAGCAAAGATGATAAACACCATAGTAGATGATAGGCAACATGCCCCCAACGATCTGATAAACTATTACATGATCTAACTCATCCAATCCCTACCATCCCCTTCACCTACAGCGGGGGAATTACTCACACATGGAGGGAGAAGTCATGGAGGGATGATGGAGTGGTGATGATGATGATGATGATGGCGACGATCTCCCCTCTCCGGAGGCCAATTCAGCCTCCAGATTAGCCCTCCCGAAGAAGAACAGAGGGTGGTGGCGGCTCCGCGACGAAAAACTGCGAAAGAACTTCTGATCTGGGATTTCTGCGTCGGGAGTAAAAATACGAGGTAAGGTAGGGCACCAGGGGGTGTGGGCCCCACCCAGGTGGCCCCCCGACGCGGCCCAGGGGGGCGCGCCCACAAGGCGCCTGGGCAGCCCCTCGCCCCCCTCTGGCCGCACTTCTGGTTCCTGGTTCCTTCGGGTGCGTGGATTTTCTGTGATTTTTCGTGGATTTTTCTGAGATACCTAAAAATCCGTTTTCCTGCACACAAATAAACCATACAGGCAGCTCTGCTGAAAACAGCGTCAGTCTGGGTTAGTTTAGTCCAAATCATGCAAGAATGAGGCCAAAACAATATCAAAAGTGTTTGGAAAAGTAGATACGTTTGAGACGTATCAACTCCCCCAAGCTTAGCATATTGCTTGTCCTCAAGCAATTCAGTTCAACGAACTGGACGCGACAAAGAAAACTTTGACAAACTCTTTTGCTTCATTAGATGTATATAAGCATGTACTACGAAAAGAGTTAGCAAGTATTGAAACAGTACTTATGAGGACAATGCAAGGAGCAATCCTTCTTTCAAGTGACCAGTCACAAATACTTAAAAGTAAATAATATACTACTGAAAATCAAGACAAGATTGCATTGCACATAGCTTGAGCATATTAGGGTGGTATCTCGCTAGCCCCCATGAGTGAAGCAAAACATAAATGCAGAGACTCCTCCAGAGTTTTAAAGGAGACTAGAACTAAGAATTTCAGAATAAATCATATCACAAGTATGCAGAAGACAATGTAATAATTTGGGACAATGCACATTACACTCAGAATGACAATTATGCTCTCCTAGTCGGTGTTTTGAAGAAAGAAGGTGAGACTCTCGAACCGTGGCTTTTATTGGCAAGGTTGAAAACCCATGATCGGAAACAAAAACTAAACATGTACCAGAGCTCTTGGTTAAAAAAAACAGAAGTAAACACATTTTGAGAAGTGCATATTTCGTCAACGAATGCTAGCAGATAACTCAATCACTTTTTGAGAGGACAAGTCTCGAGGAACAGCTCCCGCATGAGGACGATCACATCCTCTTAATCTCCTTTGTTTAGCACTGCCAAAGTTTTCTGATTTCTCATGAACAAAGCGTGAAGGAGGGTTTGTTTGTTATATTATTTTTTTGAGCCGGGCGCACTCAATGCCAGTTCCTTCTCATATTAGGGGTTTGCACATTAGACATACAATCCAGGGGTGAAACTTGTCCAACTTAAAAAGATCATGAATTAACTACTACTTCCTCATGAGCTAAAACATAGGCACAAAAGAGAAATGCTTTTGATTAGTTTCGAGATGGTACATGAAAGTCTTCGTTAGGAATGGCAGGTAAATACCATGTATAGGAAGGTATAGTGGACTCATATGGCATAACTGGTTTTAAGGATTTTGGATGCACAAGCAGTCAGTCCGCTTAGTACAGGTGGAGGTTTAGCAAAAGACTGGGAAGCGACCAACTAGAGAGCAATAACGGTCATAATCATGCAGAGCGACAAAGCAACATTGAATCGGGCATGAAAGTGATATAACTATTCTAAAACTCAAAGATCATCAAGGCAGAGTAGACTTCTTAGTCTTAAACATGTGTAAGCATGTGCCAAGTCAATCCAAAAATTCTCTAAAGGGAAATACCACCTTAGTATACCAGACTATGAACAGTGCAATGCATGTAGATCATTTCAACAACACATTATATACTCTAGTTATTCGAGACTAGCCACAAGGAAAGCATGAACCACTGGAAGAGCATTGTAAACATAGCACTATGTCGCTACAAGCTGGTCTCTAGATCATAAGTACAGGCATATGTACAAAAGTAGAAACAATAAGAGTTCATACCGGTCTTCCCTGTTGCTTCCCTTCAGTCGATCTTCGTCATCACTGCTTGTCACTTGCACGATCGAACGTAAGAAATATAATTAAATGCCATCGCGGACTCGAGCTGAACTCTGAAAACAAAGCAAACTAAAGAGAGAAAGGAAATCTTTTCGGGTTTTTCAAAGGTTGAATAAAAGCAAAAGAAAGAGAAAATCTTTTTGTTATTTTTGCAAAGAGAGAAATAAAGAAGAACGAGCAAAAACTTCGAAAAGATCAAAGTGAATAAAGCAGATAATACAATGGAAAAGTGAGAAGGGCACGTACTCCCCCAAGCTTAGGCTTTTGGCCTAAGTTGGTAGCAGCTACTGCCCCCAGGAGCCTCCTGCTCCAGGGGTATGGTGGTGAGTCCAAGGGTCGTAGAAGGATACTGGCGCGTACACCGAACTCCTCGGAGTCTCCCACGAGGAAGGTTCCGAGCGCCAAACAGAGGAAGACCCTTCACCAAACTCGGTGGTGGTCTCTTCCTGAAAATGTGGTATCTCACCGTGCCTCTCCTCGTCGGGCACAACCCCCTCCATGGGATTATGAAACTGATGCTGGACCATGAACTCATCGAACTAAACAACATCAAAGGACCATCCGTTCCTGCGAGAAAAATCAAACAAAAGAGGTGCAGGTAGACGGATCTCGCGTTTCGCGGCAGTTCCGAAACGCAAGATATAAATAAGATTATCAAGCTCAGAACCCATGGTAACAAACTTATGCCTTTTCATAGTAGCAAGATCAAAGCTTAAATAAGTAAAAGGAGTATCATCAGGGTGTGGGGTGCCTCCAAGATGCTCTAAGATAAGTGTGGCGTAAACGCTACCATATAAATCCCCCATGTTACCGTTCATAGCAAGGCGTCGAGCAATTAAGGTACCCAGATTATAATCAGACCTCCCTGAGAGGGCTGCTGCCAGGATAGCAATATCCGGAGCAGAAATGTTGCTCGTGTTGTCACGAGCTAACACCCCTCTAGCAATATAATATGCAAAATACCTGAGGTGAGGAAATAAGATGCTGGAGATCTTCGACCGATGAATATCCCTCGTACCCATGCTGCAGAGGGAGTTGATGACGGTTTTCAGCTCGGAGGGTTGAGTGGCCATCCTAGCCGTCCTCCCAACGTTCGGCACACCTATTATTTCAAAAAAAATTCCCAAAGTCATGGTGATAAGATCATTATAAATTTTAAACTCAATAGCACCTGAATCAGGATTATATCTAAAACTGTTAATGAAAATGGAGGTGAGTTTTTGATACTGAGTAACACGGCTCGTGACTAGCCGTGTCAAACCTGCATTAGCACAAAGATTATAAAACTCATCCTTGATTCACGCAGCTTCCATGAATTCATCACATGGAAACGTCATCGCACGTGCTGGACTTGTGTCTTCCAACAACTCCAGGGGCACATGATCTTCATTATAGCTCACCCTAGCAGTCGATGGTGAAGCTGCGGCTCTAGTAACTCGATCGGAGTGTGCGGGCCTCCTCTTCTCAAGCCACCCTTTTGCCCTTCCTAACAAACTCATTTCTGAAATTTTTTACAATTTACAAAAACGAGGATTAAAACAAAGTGAGCTAAGGCAAACTACTCAACTCACTTGCCCAAGGCATAAACTTGCATCAAAACTTGAAAAATAACTTTCTACACATGCATGCAAGCTCATCTCTACAGCACCAAGAACTACTAAATACTCACAAATGAAGCCACCAATCAAAAATCTAATTGGAGGGGTGGAGGAGTCACATACCAGGGAGTATTTGCTCAAAATTTCAGCTCAAATGATGGGCTGTAGAGAGAGATCGAAGAATCGCCTCCAAGAACAGCAAGAACACAAGAACGGGAGCAGAACTCGTGTTTTGGAGAAAGAGAGAGAGGGAGGAAGAAGACATACCTGGAGGGGGGTCCCGTGGGCCCCAGGCGCCCTATGGGCGCGGCCAGGGGCTGGGCCACGCCAGCTGGCCGCCTGGGCCACTGGTGGCTCCCCCTGGCTGGCCCCAGGCCTTTCCGGGTCTCTCCCGACGTGGAAATTTTTATTATAATTTTTCTGGAATTTTTCTGAAAACTTCACTGTTGAAATTTTTTTGAAGTTCAAAAAGCTGCGAAACTCTCTGAAAACTTGAAGCAGTTAGTAACATTGTGAAGCTTCAAAAACATAAATACTTGGTACAGCTAGTAGGACAAAACTAAAAAGAAGTGAAAACATAACAAGCTCAACTTTTTATCTATATAAACCATATTTCCTAATAAGGTTGATCAAGTCTTACCAACAAACAGGCGATATATAGAGCAAAAAGTCTCACCTCCTACGAAGTAATCACTGAACCTTTACCTTGATGGACATTGTCCCTACCATGATAGTTTTGTATTTGTGAGGCACATGTAGTGGACAGTCCCATTCTCCAATTTTCACGGTCTCGATATTCTCTATAGAGTTGAGGCCATGCCTCCTGTCGGTCTTCTTCGGAAAATATACCGTGTGTTCTTTATCATTCACATGAAAGGTAACCTTCCCTTTATTGCAATCAATAATAGCACCTGCGGTGTTAAGAAAAGGTCTACCAAGAATAATGGACATGCTCCCATCCTCGGGCATGTCAAGCACAACAAAATCAGTAAGAATTAAACAATTAGCAACTTCTACGGGAACATCCTCACAAATACCTATCGGAACAGCGGTTGACTTGTCAGCCATCTGAAGGGAGATATCTGTAGGAATTAGTTTCTCTAAACATAGCCTCTCGTAAAGAGAGAGAGGCATAACACTCACTCCTGCTCCAAGATCACATAAAGCAGTTTTGACATAATTAATCTGTATGGAGCAAGGAATGGTGGGTATACCTGGATCACCGAGCTTCTCAGGAATCTTGCCACTGAAAGAGTAGTTAGCAAGCATAGTAGATATTGCATCATTAGAAACTTTTCTTTTATTAGTGACAATATCTTTCATATATTTTGAATAAGGAAGTAACTTAATAGCATCAGTCAAAGGGATTTGAAGAAAAAGAGGTTTAATCCACTCACAAAACTTATTATAATGCTCTTCTTCTTTAGATTTGATGGACTTACCTGGAAAGGGCATGGGTTTCTGTACCCATGGTTCTCTTTCCTTCACATGTTTTCTTGCGATGAAGTCTTCTTTAGTGTACCTCTTACGTTTGTCAGGTGCTTCTTCTTCTCGAACTTCAGGCGGATCATTCTCATTATTATTACCTTCAGGTTCAGCACCGTCTTCAGTCTCAGCATCGGAGATAGATACACTGTTGGGATCAATAGTTGGTTCTTCATCTGTAATAGGATCATTAGAATTGTCAGTCTCCTTATGTTTCTTCTTTTTCTTTGGAGAGCCAACAATTTCTTCTTCCTGCATTTCAGAATCCTGCTCGATTCTCTTCGGATGCCCCTCTGGATAAAGAGGATCTTGAGTGCTAGTTCCTCCTCGGGTCTTAATCCCAAAAGCCTGCAAATTATCTTGTTTGGCATTGTTAGCGAGCAAATCTCTTTGCACATTAGAAATTTGATCAAGCTGAGTTTGAACCATTTGAAAATGCTTCACAAGACATTGAACATCATTAACTGTTCTATCTAAAACATCAAGCAGTTTTTTGATAGCAAGGGAATTATCATGCAACTGACTTTCTATCCTCTCATTAAAATGATTTTGTTTCATAATAAAATTATCAAACTCATCTAAACATTGATCAGGAGGCTTACCATGAGGGATGTCACTTGCGTTGAAATATAAAAGAGAGTGTACCTCTACCATAGGAGGGTGAGTAGTAGGCTCACACAGCTTCTCAATAGGGGGTAGATTCTTCACGTCTTCAGCTTTAATACCTTACTCTTTAATAGACTTCTTTGCTTCTCGCATATCCTCGGGGCTTAGAACAAACATGCCCCTCTTCTTTGTTGGTGGAGGTGGTTCAGGGACGGACCAATCTTCATGGTTTTTGGCAATCCTGCCCATCAAATCTTCCGCATCGTCCGGTGTTCTTTTCTTGAAAACACAACCAGCACAACTGTCCAAATAGGACCTGGATTCATCAGTTAGACCAGCATAGAATATATCGATTAATTCATTCTTAGGGATTTCATGTCCTGGTCTAGCCTGAATCAGACCACAGTACCTCCCCCAAGCTTTAGGGAGGGACTCATCCTGCAACTGTTTAAAGTTATAAATTCTTTGTAAAGCAGCATGTTGCATGTGAGCAGGAAAGTACTTATCAACAAAAGAGTGAGCTAAGTCCTGAGGACTCTTAATGGAACCGCATGGGAGTGAATCATACCATGCTTTAGCACCCTCCTTCAAGGAGAAAGGAAGAAGCTTGGTGATATACAAGTATCGTATCTTCTCATCTGTGGTAAACAGGCTACCCAACTCACCGAGTTTAGTCAGGTGTGCAATAGCATCATCATTTTCTCTGCCATAAAAGGGGTCAGCTTCAACCATAGGTATAAGTGAAAGATCAACAGAGAAATCATAATCAGGATCATCAATGCATATAGGAGATGTAGCAAATTCAGGATTAGGAACGGTTTTGTTCTTCAAAGAGTGTTTTTCAAATAGTTTCTTAATAACTTCAGGGTCAGAGCCAGCAAACTCTGTCAGTTCCCTGCATAGATCTTCATCAAGCATATAGTAATCATCATCAAGGAGACTCTCTTTGAGTTTACTCAAATCAGGATAATCATAAGTTTCACCAATAGGGTAGCGAGTAACAGGAAGTTCAATTCCAGACTTTTTAGGAGCAGCAGCAATTTGTTTCTCAAGAGCATAACCAAGCGAACTAATATCATCAAAAGTAGTAGAGGCATCATCAAGAGTATCAGACATAGTAACAGATTCAGTAGGAGCATCATGTGGTGGTGGTGAGGCAAACTTACTCATAACAGAAGGTGAATCAAGTGTAGCACTAGTGCTCAGAGCAGTACCCCTTCTTGTAGTAGATAGTAAGATCGAAACCTTGGGGGTCCCCTTTCTTACCCATAGTGGATGAAGTGCAGCAGGTAGGATACCTCAAGTAGACTTGTAAATATTGCTATGCTCCCCGGCAACGGCGCCAGAAAACGGTACTTGATAACCCTCAACCGTAAGGGATCGAGATAGTCTTCGCGGGTAAGAATAACCTAATTTATTGATTCGACACACGGGGAGCCAAAGAGTATTTATAAGCTTTGACAGTTGAGTTGTCAATTCAACCGCACCTGAAATATACTTACTTGCAACAAAAGATAAGTGGTAACAGTGATATGATAGTGATGATAGTAATAGTAAAAGTAAACAGCAAAAGTAAATAGCAGTAGTAAATGGCAAAAGTAGCAACTAGTGACAAGCAGGGTTTAAAACACTGTAGGCTAGGGAGATGGATAGTTGGGCGCTGCATGGATGAGATAGATTCTAACTTGGGGCACGACACACGGAAAAGTAATGATCATCTAGGCAAATATCAAACATTAGGCATGTATCCCGTAGGTAGTTGTACGTGCTTGCAATAAGAACTTGCACAACATCTTTTGTCCTACCATCCCGCTACGCGGGGCCAAAAGGAACTTATGGATATTAAGGTGCTCCTGTCAAAGAGCACCGGAACAAAGCAATGAACTCAATGGATACATGTAATCCTCAAACTACGGATCATCCCCTTTGGTGTCCCAAGCTGTCACTTTTGGGATCGCCGGTTCCGAACCGTAACAGGTGCAAACAACTCATAGATAGGATCACGAACACAAATATATTCATGCAAACACATATGGTTCAGATCTGAAATCATGGCACTCGGGCCCTAAGTGTCAAGCATTAAGAATAACAAGTTGTAGCAAAGATGATAAACACCATAGTAGATGATAGGCAACATGCCCCCAACGATCTGATAAACTATTACATGATCTAACTCATCCAATCCCTACCATCCCCTTCACCTACAGCGGGGGAATTACTCACACATGGAGGGAGAAGTCATGGAGGGATGATGGAGTGGTGATGATGATGATGACGGCGACGATCTCCCCTCTCCGGAGGCCAATTCAGCCTCCAGATTAGCCCTCCCGAGGAAGAACAGAGGGTGGCGGCGGCTCCGCGATGAAAAACTGGAAAGAACTTCTGATCTGGGATTTCTGCATTGGGAGTAAAAATACGAGGTAAGGTAGGGCACAGGGGGTGTGGGCCCCACCCAGGCGGCCCCCCGGCGCGGCCTAGGGGGGCGCCCACAGGGCGCCTGGCCAGCCCCTGGCCCCCCTCTGGCCCCACTTCTGGTTCCTGGTTCCTTCGGGTGCGTGGATTTTCTGTGATTTTTCGTGGATTTTTCTGAGATACCTAAAAATCCGTTTTCCTGCACACAAATAAACCATACAGGCAGCTCTGCTGAAAATAGCGTCAGTCCGGGTTAGTTTAGTCCAAATCATGCAAGAATGAGGCCAAAACAATATCAAAAGTGTTTGGAAAAGTAGATACGTTTGAGACGTATCATGTTGCCACAAGGGGGAAAACAACGGTGCTTGTGCCCGCGGGTGCAAGGATTGTTTACTTTACGCAAGGTTCTTTTAATGTAGTTGTCTGTTGCTTTGAGTTTACACTATGGGTGGGGCTCGCAACTTAATACCAGCGAGATGTTCTGGATAGATATCTCAAGGTGGATGATTAGTAGTAGATATTGATGGATTTCGGTCTACTTACTTTGGCGTACCGCCCATGCTTTGAACCTCAACCTTTCTTGCAATGTAGTCAGCATTGGTTTGCGTTCGTGGTCCTGTCAATTGCCCAGCTGTAATTCGTTTACCTCACATAGCTGTTTTATCGTTTTTTGGGAGAGAGACATCACTAGTGAACATCATGTGACTCCGGTCCATATTACCATCATTGGTCACATCCGCTATTTACTTTTCGTTATTATTTACTATTGCAAAACACTATCTATCACTACTATCATTTTGCGTTTAATCCTTTGTGAACTACAAGGCCGGAGGGATTGACAACCTCTCTGTACTCGTTGGGAGCAAAGTTATTTGTATCTGTGTGCAGGTCCACGTTGATTGCTAATCTGCGCCGTTAGCAGTTGACACCTACCTGTTGAACCTAGGAGTCTCTGGGGATTCGATCCTTGGCATCTTTGCTAAGGGAAAACACTTCCACAACACTGCATCTTTCACCTTCCACTTGGGGTAACCAACGAGGGGTTAGAGGCCCATCAAGGAGTATTTTCTGGCGCCGTTGCCGGGGACTCCACTCTTCAGGATAGGGGAGTTGCATGCTATCTTTTACCTTTGCTTTTTAGTCTTGTTAGTTTACCTTTCAGTTTTTGCTTTAAGTACCTTTTATCGAAAATCACAAAAATAGTTATCTTGCTTGCTTGCTACTATGGGTTCCACCGAGAACACCAAGTTGTGTGACTTCACAAGTCACAACAACGATGACTTTATCAGCACACCTATCACTACACCTGCCACTTCAGCACCTTCATATGAAATTAAACCTGCTTTACTGAACTTAGTCATGAGAGATCAATTCTCTGGTGCTGGAGATGATGCTGCTTTACACTTAAACAACTTTGTTGAACTTTGTGATATGCAAAAGTACCACGAAATAGATGGTAATATTGTTAAGCTTAAGCTTTTTCCTTTCTCCTTGAGAGGAGGAGCTAAAATTTGGTTTCAGTCTTTGCCTAGAAATAGCATAGATTCATGGGACAAGTGCAAAGATGCTTTTATTGGAAAATACTATCCACCTGCTAAAATTATCCATCTTAGAAGTAACATAATGAATTTTAAACAATTGGATAATGAACACGTTGCCCAAGCTTGGGAACGTATGAAATCTCTTATCAAGAACTGCCCTACTCATGGTTTGACTACTTGGATGGTTATCCAAACTTTTTATGCAGGCTTGAACTTTACCTCGCGGAACTTGTTAGATTCGGCCGCGGGAGGAACTTTTATGTCAACTACACTTGGTGCTGCCACAAAGCTTCTCGATGAGATGATGACCAACTATTCCCAATGGCACACCGAACGCGCTCCAACAGGTAGGAAGGTAAACTCTGTCGAGGAGATTTCCTCCTTAAATGAAAAAGTTGACTTGATCATGTCTCTACTTTCGAAGCAATCTTCTGTTGATCCTCGTGATGTTCCTTTAAATTCTTTGATTGCTCAAGAACAAGTAGATGTGAACTTTATCTCTAGAAACAATTTTAACAACAATGCTTATAGGAGTAACTTTGGTAACAATCCTAGACCATTCCCCTCTAATTCTTATGGGAACAACAATGCTTATCCTATCACCAAGAACTCCACTACTGAACTAGAGATTATGCTTAAAGATTTCATCACTACCCAAAAAGCCTTTAATAAGAGTGTAGAAGAAAAACTACATAAACTAGATGATCTTTCTTTTAAGGTAGACCATTTAGCCAATGAGGTAAAATTGCTAAAAAATGAAACTTCTCCTCTTGAGGAGAGGAAGGTCACTCCTATTAATGCTACTCAAGTGCAAATTAATGAAAACATTAGGATGATGGCTAAACTTAAAGAGAGATGGGCTAGAGAAAGGGAGGAAGAAGATAGAATTAAGAGCCTTCCTACCCACCACACTGTTGCTACTATCCAAGTTGTTGAGGATGTTCAAACTCTTAGCACCCAATGTACTCCTGGTCCCAATGGACCTATTAATGGTGATGCTATGACTATAGAAACTACCAAACATGTGAACCTAAAGGACACTACTACCACTTTACTTGATGCTCGTGACCTTGATTTTGATAATTGCACTCTTACCGAAGTTATTGATTTCCTTCACAAGATGTCTAGGGACCCCCGCACTAGCACGATTAACCTTGCCTTCACAAAGCATATCACTAATGCTCTCATCAAAGCTAGGAAGGAGAAACTTAGAGTAGAAGCCTCCATACCTAGAAAGCTAGAAGATGGTTGGGATCCTATGATAAAAATTAAATTGAATGACTTCTCTTGCTATGCATTATGTGATGTTGGAGCTAGTACCTCTGTTATGCCCAAAAGACTATATGATATGCTTAAATTGAAACCTTTTGATTCTTGTTCTTTTGGTGTTCGTCTTGTTGATTCTTCCATAAGGAAACCTTTGGGGAGGATCGACGATGTTCTTATTGTTGTTAATGATAATTATGTTCCCGTTGATTTCACTATTATGGATATTGAATGTGATCCTTCATGTCCAATTATTTTGGGACGTCCCTTTTTGCGCACCATTGGTGCTATCATTGACATGAAAGAGGGTAATATATAATTTCAGTTTCCTCTCAATAAAGGGATGGAACACTTCCCTCGAAAGAAGATCAAGTTACCTTTTGAGTCCGTTGTACGGGCTAGCTATTCTTTTACTCTTGATAAAACTTGATCTCTATGCATTATGCCTAGCTTAAAGGCATAAAAGAAAGCGCTTTTGGGAGGCAGCCCACATGAATAAATTTTTTGCTTTTGTTGTGTCTTGATGTTGTTTACTACTGTAGCATCATCATTGTATCTTTGCTTTTCATATTTGTGCCAAGTATAGCCTCTGATTGCTAGAAAGTTCAAAAGTTGTGAGGTGCTGTCTAGGAAACAGATTCTGTCCTTGGATAGAAAAATTCGTATAAAATCACTAGATCATCTTTTTGGTCTGAATTTTTTCGACAGCGTTCTCTATATAATTGTATTTCGTGCGTCTGTTCTGAGTTTTTTTTATTTGAGTTGCAGAAGTACCCCGAACAAATTGATTACTACCTGCTGTTCTGTTTTTCACAGATTCTGTCCTGTTTTGCCTTTCCTTTAGTTCGCAAACCAAGAGCTTGCTTTTTCTTTGCAAAAACCTTTTGGCAATCTTGAGAAACAGTAGACCTTCAAGAATATCTTTATTTCCATCAAGGAACAATTATTTTATTAAGGGTACTAACCTCGCTAATCATATTATGATGAGTTATGTATGAAGGGAGTTTTCAAGTGTGCGAGGGAAGATGATAAAAAGATTCAGGAGTGTCAAGCGCTCAAGCTTGGGGATGCCCCCGTGCACCCCCAAGAAATATTCAAGGAGACTCAAGCGTCTAAGCTTGGGGATGCCCCCGTGCATCCCCTTCTCCATCAACATTATCAGTTCGTCTTTCGTTCCGCTATATTTTTATCACTTCATGTGTTATGTGCTATGCTTGGAGCGTCTTGCTTTTAGTTTTCTTTTTAGTTTTTCATAACGAGTCGGAACTCAGCATTCCTTTATGTGGGAGAGAAACATGCTCCACTTCTACCTAGAACATAACATAGAATTTTCATGTCTATCTTTGCTGTGTGTGTTCTTTGTCTTTTAATAGCTACTATCATGCTCTGCTCTTAGTATTCATGCTTATCTTTTCAAAGAGCTTTTGTTTAGTTGGTTGCTTGAACTCTCTTTAATTATCATGCTTACCTTATTAAGAGAGTTTGCTTCCGTTGCACTGGTTAATATGTCTATGATAAAGATGCTACGTGCATAATGGTGCTTAGTAGTTCAGGTTTCTTATGGTTAGTCTCAAATAGCTGGGGGATTCCCAATGTGTTATTGGAGTACCAACATGATCTGTTTGCCTATGATGTGGTATGGTTTAGTAATATCTTCCTTCGAGAATTTATTTTGATTGACTTGGCGTATGCTCACGCATATTTAAGAATGTAAAGAAAGTCTGTCAAGCCTTGATGATGTTTTATTTCTGAGTAGCGATATAACTACCATGCCTAATTCAATATTGCTTTGTTGCTCTGCATGATTATGACCGTCATTGCTCTCTTAGTTGGTCGCTCCCAGTCTTTTGCTAACCTCCACCTGTACTAAGCGGACTGACTGCTTGTGCATCCACATCCTTTTAAACCAGTTATGCCATATGAGTCCACCATATCTACCTGTATGTGGTATTTCACCGCCACTCCAAGTAATTTACATGTGCTACCTTTAAAACCTTCAATTTTTGCAATACATAGCTCATGGGAAAGTAGCTTAAAAACTATTGTGGTAAAGAATATGTTGCCTATGTATCTTATTTCTTATAAGTTGCTTGCTGAGCGGTAACCATGTTTCTGGGGACGCTATCAACTGTCACACCTTTGTTGAATACCATGTGAGTTGCTATGCATGTTCGTCTTGTCTGAAGTAAGGGTGATTTGCCGTGGGTTGAATAAGTATGCATATTGTTAGAGAAGAGCATTGGGCCGCCAACCAAAGCCATGTATCATGGTGGAAGTTTTAGCTTGGACCTTAATCCTCAATCTCTTATGAGAATATGCTTATGCATTAAAGAGGAGTCCATCATCTATTTTCTATGTTGTCCCGGTATGGATGTCCTCAAGTTGAGATCTATCAAAAACGAGAAATCAAATGCGATTTATCTCCTTGGACCTTTGTACAGGTGGCATAGAGGTACCCCTTTGTGACACTTGGTTGAAACATATGTAATGCAATGATAACCCATGGAAATCCAAGCTAATTAGGACAAGGTGCGAGCACTATTGGTATTCGATGCATGAGGCTTGCAACTTATAGGATGTCTTATGCATGACACATATGAAGTACTACTACCGTTGACAAAATTGCTTCTATGTTTTCAAAATAAAAAGCTCTAGCACATAACCATTCTTTTACTTTTATGTTGAGTCTCCATCTTCTTTTAAAAGCACCAACTACTGAGAGCATGATTGTCATTCTGAGTGTAATGTGCATTGTCCCAAAGTAGCATTGTCTTTTGCATGATTGTGATATCGTTTATTTTGAAATCATTGTATCTAGTCATCACTTAAACCTTGAAGGTGCCCCTGCATTTATGTTTTGCATCACTAAAGGGGGCAAGCTAGATATCACTTTATCATATTTGCACATCATGTTCATTGCAAATCTTTTTGATGTTTCAGTTTCATATTGTAAAACTTTCAGTCATTTGTGATTTTCTCATGAGGCAACTTAATTACTATAGAATCATTGTCTCAGTAAGCTTTTGTCATATGACTATAAAGTCCTATGTGGTTAATAGCATGTCACCACAGAAATTATTTTTGTTATCATTTACCTACTCGAGGACGAGCAGGAATTAAGCTTGGGGATGTTGATACGTCCAAAACATATCTATAATTTCTGCTTGCTCCATGTCACTTTTGGGTGATATTGCTATGATATTCATACACTTCCATACACTTTTGATCATATTTGGACTAACCTACTAATCCAGTGCACCCCGGTGCCAGTTTCTGTTTTCGGCTGATTTTGTATTTCAGGTTTTCACGTTACGAGAACTACCAGGAAAAATCCAGAAAAATTATATTAAAAATCAGCGTTCCGGAACCGACCTTGCGCCCGAAGTACAGCCGGGGGGGCCACCAGGGCTCGGGGCGCCCTGTGGGCGCGCCCCCCGGCGCGGGCCGCGCCGGGGGGGCGCCTGGGCCCCCCGAAGCCCGTCCGGTGCCCCCCTTTGGCATATATTTAGAGCTTCCCTCGAAACCCTCGGGAGAGGAACTCTTTTCACGATCCCATCTCTGTTCCGCCGCCGCCGCCGCTTCCAAGATCGGGAGCACCAGGAGAACTCTTCCCGGCACCCTGCCGGAGGGGAGGATCACCACCGGGAGCTTCTCCACCACCATGGACACCTCTCGGATGAGTTGTGAGTAGTCTCCCTTGGACCATGAGTCCATGACCAGTAGCTATGTGATGCTCTCCTCCCGTTCTTGTGCTTCACTAATTAGTCCTCGTGAGCTGCCCTACATGATCGAGGCACATATGTAATCCTTATGCTGTTGCTATGATGAGTTTGCTGGGATCCGATGGATTATGAGATTATGTTCAGATTGTTCTTGAGTAATATATTTGATTCACCTCTTTTATATTTATGTTCGTAAGTAATTCTTGCATGTTCTCCGTTGTTATTTATTGCTTTGGCCAAGTAATACGTAGTGACTCCAAGAGGGAACGTTATGCTTGATTGTGGGTTCATGCCCCTCGATGACTAGCTTGAGTGACAGAAACATGAGTCTAGGGGATGTGATGTTGCCACAAGGGGGAAAACAACGGTGCTTGTGCCCGCGGGTGCAAGGATTGTTTACTTTACGCAAGGTTCTTTTAATGCAGTTGTCTGTTGCTTTCAGTTTACACTATGGGTGGGGCTCGCAACTTAATACCAGCGAGATGTTATGGATAGATATCTCAAGGTGGATGATTAGTAGTAGATATTGATGGATTTCGGTCTACTTACTTTGGCGTACCGCCCATGCTTTGAACCTCAACCTTTCTTGCAATGTAGTCAGCATTGGTTTGCGTTCGTGGTCCTGTCAATTGCCGAGCTGTAATTCGTTTACCTCACATAGTTGTTTTATCGTCTTTTGGGAGAGAGACATCACTAGTGAACATCATGTAACTCCGGTCCATATTACCATCATTGGTCACATCCGCTATTTACTTTTCGTTATTATTTACTATTGCAAAACACTATCTATCACTACTATCATTTTGCGTTTAATCCTTTGTGAACTACAAGGCCGGAGGGATTGACAACCTCTCTGCACTCGTTGGGAGCAAAGTTATTTGTATCTGTGTGCAGGTCCACGTTGATTGCTAATCTGCGCCGTTAGCAGTTGACACCTACCTGTTGAACCTAGGAGTCTCTGGGGATTCGATCCTTGGCATCTTTGCTAAGGGAAAACACTTCCACAACACTGCATCTTTCACCTTCCACTTGGGGTAACCAACGAGGGGTTAGAGGCCCATCACACCATCACTATCATATCACCGTTACCACTTATCTTTTGTTGCAAGTAAGTATATTTCAGGTGCGGTTTTTTTGACAACTCAACTGTCAAAGCTTATAAATACTCTTTGGCTCCCCGTGTGTCGAATCTATAAATTGGGTTATTCTTACCCGCGAAGACTATCTCGATCCCTTACGGTTGAGGGTTATCGAGTACCGTTTTCTGGCGCCGCTGCTGGGGAGCATAGCAATATTTACAAGTCTACTTGAAGTATCCTACCTGCTGCACTTCATCCGCTATGGGTAAGAAAGGAGACCCCAAGGTTCCGATCTTACTATCCACTACAAGAAGAGGTACTATTCTGAACACTAGTGCTACAATTGATTCACCTTCTGTTATGAGTAAGTTTGCCTCTCCACCACCACATGATGCTTCTACTGAATCTGTTACTATGTATGATACTTTTGATGATGCTTCTACTACTCTTGATGATATTGGTTCACTTGGTTATGCTCTTGAGAAACAGATCGCTGCTGCTGCAAAAAATCTGGAATTGAAATTCCTGTTACTCGCTACCCTATTGGTGGAACTTATGATTATCCTGATTTGAGTAAACTCAAGGAGAGACTCCTTGATGATGATTATATTATGCTTGATGATGATTTATGCAGGGAACTGACAGAGTTTGCCGACTCTGACCCTGAAGCTATTAAGAAGCTGCTTGAAAAACACTCCTTGAAGAACAAGACTGTTCCTGATCCTGAATTTGCTACATCTCCTATATGCATCAATGATCCTGATTATGATTTCTCTGTTGATCTTTCACTTATATCTATGGTTGAAGCTGACCCCTTTTATGGTAGAGAAAATGATGATGCTATTGCACACCTGACCAAACTCACTGAGTTGGGTGGCTTGTTTACCACGAATGAAAAGATACGAAACTTTTATGTGACTAAGCTTCTTCCTTTCTCTTTGAAGGAAGGTGCAAAAACATGGTATGATGCACTACCACGTGGTTCCATTAAGAGTCCTCAAGACTTAGCTCACTCTTTTGTTGATAAGTACTTTCCTGCTCATATGCAACATGCTGCTTTACAAAGAATTTATAACTTCAAACAGTTGCAGGATGAGCACCTCCCTAAAGCTTGGGGGAGGTACTGTAGTCTGATCCAGGCTAGACCAGGACATGGAGTCCCTAAGAATGAATTAATCGATATATTTTATGCTGGTCTAACTGATGAATCCAGGTCCTATTTGGATAGTTGTGCTGGTTGTGTTTTCAGGAAAAGAGCACCGGACGATGCAGAAGAATTGATGGGCAGGATTGCCAAAAACCATGAAGATTGGTCCGTCCCTGAAACCTCCACCACCAAAGAAGAGGGGCATGCTTGTTCTAAGCCCCGAAGATATGCAAGAAGCAAAGAAGTCTATTAAAGAGAAGGGTATTAAAACTGAAGACGTGAAGAATCTACCCCCTATTGAGAAGTTGTGTGAGCCTACCACTCACCCTCCTATGGTAGAGGTACACTCTCTTTTAGATTTCAACGCAAGTGACATCCCTCATGGTAAGCCTCCTGATCAATGTTTAGATGAGCTTGATAATTTTATTATGAAGCAAAGTCATTTTAATCAGAGGATACAAAGTCAATTGCATGATAATTCCCTTGCTATGAAAAGTTTGCTTGATGTTCTAGGTAGAACAGTTAATGATGTTAAATGTCTTGTGAAGCATTTTCATATGGTTCAAACTCAGCTTGAACAAATTTCTAATGTACAAAAAGATTTGCTTGCTAACAATACCAAACAAGATGATTTACAGGCCTTCGGGATTAAGACCCGAGGAGGAACTAGCACTCAAGATCCTCTCTATCCAGAGGGGCATCCGAGGAGAATCGAGCAAGATTCTCAAATGCAGGAAGAAGAAATTGTTGGCTCTCCAAAGAAGAAGAAGAAACACAAGGAGGCGGACAATTCCAATGATCCTATTACAAGTGAAGAGCCAGCTGTTGATCCCAACAGTATATCTACCTCCGATGCTGAGACTGAAGACGGTGCCGAACCTGAAGATAAGGATAAGGAGAAGAATGATCCGCCTGAAGTTCGAGAAGAAGAAGCACCTGACAAACGCAAGAAGTACACTAGAGAAGACTTCGTCGCAAGAAGACATGGGAAGGAAAGAGAACCATGGATACAGAAACCCATGCCCTTTCCAGGTAAGTCTCTCAAATCTAAAGAAGAAGAGCATTACAATAAGTTTTATGAGTGGATGAAACCTCTTTTTCTTCAAATCCCTTTTACTGATGCTATTAAGTTACCTCCCTATTCAAAATATATGAAAGATATTGTTACTAATAAAAGAAAAGTTACTAATGAAGCAATATCTACTATGCTTGCTAACTACTCTTTCAGTGGCAAGATTCCTGAGAAGCTTGGTGATCCAGGTATACCCACCATTCCTTGCTCCATAAAGAATAATTATGTCAAAACTGCTTTATGTGATCTTGGAGCAGGAGTGAGTGTTATGCCTTTCTCTCTTTACAAGAGGCTTTGTTTAGAGAAGCTAATCCCTACAGATATCTCTCTTCAGATGGCTGACAAGTCAACCGCTGTCCCGATAGGTATTTGTGAGGTTGTTCCCGTAGAAGTTGCTAATTGTTTGATCCTTACTGATTTTGTCGTGCTTGACATGCCCGAGGATGGGAGCATGTCCATTATTCTTGGTAGACCTTTTCTTAACACCGCAGGTGCTATTATTGATTGCAATAAAGGAAAGGTTACCTTCAATGTGAATGATAAAGAACACACGGTGTATTTTCCAAAGAAGACCGACAAGAGGCATGGCCTCAACTCTATAGAAAATATCGAGACCGTGAAGATTGGAGAATGGGACTGTCCACTACATGTGCACCACAAATACAAAACTATTATGGTGGGGACAATGTCCATTAAAGTAAAGGTGCAATGGTCACTTCGTAAGAGGTGGGACTTTTTGCTCTATATATCGCCGGTTTGTTGGTAAGACTTGATCAACCTTACTAGTGAGCATGTTTTATATAGGTAAAAAGTTGAGCTTGTTATGTTTTCATTTGTTTTAGCTTTTGTTCTCCTTGCTGTACCAAGTGTTTGTGTTTTTGAAGCTTCACAATACTAATCACTGCTTTAAGTTTTCAGAAAGTTTTGCAGCTTTTTGAACTTCGAAAAAATTTCAACAATGAAGTTTTCAGAAAAATTCCAGAAAAATAAAAATTAAAATTTCCATGCCGGGAGTGACCCAGAGGCACCTGGGGCTGACCAGGGGGGCCACCAGTGGCCCAGGCGGCCAGCTGGCGCGGCCTGCCCCCTGGCCGCGCCCATAGGGCGCCTGGGGCCCACAGGTCCCGCCTCCAGGTGAGTCTTCTTCCTCTCTCTCTCTTTCTCTCCGAAAACACGAGTTCTGCACCTGTGCTTGCGTTCTTGCTGTTCTTGGAGGCAATTTTCGATCTCTCTCTACAGCCTATCATTCGAGCTGAGATTTTGAACAAATACTCCCTGGTATGTAACTCCTCCACCCCTCCAATTAGATTTTTGGTTGGTGGCTTCATTTGTGAGTATTTAGTAGTTCTTGGTGCTGTGTAGATGAGCTTGCATGCATGTGTAGAAATTTATTTTCCAAGTTTTGATGCAAGTTTATGCCTTAGGTAAGTGAGTTGAGTAGTTTTCCTTAACCCACTTTGTTTAAATCCTTGTTTTTGTAATTTGCCAAAAAATTCAGAAATGAGTTTGTTAGGAAGGGCAAAGGGGTGGCTTGAGAAGAAGAAGCCTGCGCGCTCCGATCGAGTTACTAGAGCCGCAGCTTCACCCTCGACTGCTAGGGTGAGCTACGATGAAGATCATGTGCCCTTAGAGTTGTTGGAAGACACAAATCCAGCACGTGCGATGATGTTCCCATGTGATGAATTCCTTGAAGCTGCAGGAATTAAGGATGAGTTTTATAATCTTTGTGCTAATGCAGGTCTGACACGGCTCGTCACGTGCCATGTTGCTCAGTATCAAAAACTCACCTCTGGTTTCATTAACAGTTTTAGATATAACCTTGATACTGGTTCTATTGAGTTTAAAATTTACAATAATCTTTTGACCATGCCCTTGGAAAAGTTTTGTGAAATAATAGGTGTGCCAAACGTTGGGCGGACGGCGAAGATGACCTCTCAGCCCTCCGAGCTGAGAACCGTCTTCAACTCTCTCTGCAGCATGGATACGAGGAATATTCATCGGTCAAAAATCTCCAGCATCTTATTCCCTCACCTCAGGTATTTTGCGTATTATGTTGCTAGAGGGGTGTTAGCTCATGACAACACGAGCATCATTTCTGCGCCGGATATTGCTATCCTGGCAACCGCCCTCTTAGGGAGGTTTGATTATAATGTGGGTGCCTTAATTGCTCGACGCATTGCTATGAACAGTAACAAGGGAAATTTATTTGGTGGCGTTTATGCCACACTTATCTTAGAGTATCTTAAAGGCACCCCACACCCTAATGATAAGCCTTTTACTTATTTAAGTTTTGATCTTGCTGCTATGAAAAGGCATAAGTTTGTTACCATGACTTCTGAGTTTGGTAACCTTGTTTATATCTTGCGTTTCGGAACTACCGCGGAACGCAAGGTCCGTCTACCTGCAATTCTTTTGTTTGATTTTTCTCGCAGGAACGGATGGTCCTTTGATGTTATCCAGTTCGATGAGTTCATGGTCCAGCATCAGTTTCATAACCCCATGGAGGGGGTTGTGCCCGACGAGGAGGAGCACGGTGAGTTACCACCTTTTCAGGGGGAGACTGTCACCCAGTTTGGTGAAGGGCCTCCCTCTGCTTGGAGTGCGGACCCTTCTTCGTGGGAGGATCCCAGGACTTCGGTGTACGCGCCGGAATCCTTATATGACCCTTGGACTCACCAGTACCACCCCACAGCAGGAGGCTCCTGGGGTCAGTAGCTACTACCAACTTAGGCCAAAAGCCTAAGCTTGGGGGAGTACGTGCCCTTCTCACTTTTCCATTGTATTATCCGTTTTATTTTTGTTCGCTTTGATCTTTTCGAAGTTTTTGCCCGTTCTTCTTTGTTTCTTTCTTTGCAAAAACAACAAAAAGATTTCCCTTTTTCTTTTGCTTTCGTTCAACCTTTGAAAAAACCCAAAAAGATTTCCTTTCTCTCTCTAGTTTGCTTTGTTTTCAGAGTTCAGCTCAAGTCTGTGATGGCATTTAATTATATTTCCTACGTTCGATCGTGCAAGTAACAAGGCAGTAATGACGAAGATCGACGGAAGGGAAGCAACAAGGAAAACCGATATGAACTCTTCTTGTTTCTACTTTTGTACATATGCCTGTACTTATGATCTAGAGACCAGCTTGTAGCGACATAGTGCTATGTTTACAATGCTTTCCCAGTGGTTCATGCTTTCCTTGTGGCTAATCTCAAATAGCTAGAGTATATAATGTGTTATTGAAATGATTTACATGCATTGCATTGTTCATGGTTTGTCATACTAAGGTGGTATTTCCCTTTGGAGAATTCTTGGATTGACTTGGCACATGTTTACACATGTTTAAGACTAAAAAGTCTGCTTTGCCTTGATGATCTTTGAGTTTCAGAATAGTTATATCACTTTCATGCCCAATTCAATGTTGCTTTGTCGCTCTGCATGATTATGACCGTTATTGCTCTCTAGTTGGTCGCTTCCCAGTCTCTTGCTAGCCTTCGCTCACACTAAGCGGAATTCTGCTTGTGCATCCAAATCCTTTCAAACCAGTTATTCCATATGAGTCCACCATACCTTCCTATGTGGTATTTACCGGCCATCCTAACGAAGACTTTCTTGTACCATCTCGAAATTATTCAAATTTACTCCTGTTTTGTGCCTCTGTTTTAGCTCATGAGGAAGTAGTAGGTAATTCATGATCTTCTTATGTTGGACATGTTTTATCCCGGGATTGCATGTCTAATCTGCAAACCCCTAATACGAGGAGGGACTGGCATGAGTGCGCCCAGCTCACAAAAGATAATCACAACCAACAAACCCTCCTTCACGCTTTGTTTATGAGAAATCAGAAAACTTTGGTAGTGATAAACAAAGGAGATTAAGGGGATGTGATCGTCCCCATCTTGGGAGCCGTTCCTTGAAACATGTCTAGCATAAGAAGTGATTGGGTTGTCTACTAGCATTCGTTAACGAAATATGCACCTCCCAAAATCATTTTTACCTCTGTTTTCAAAACCAAGAGCTCTGGTACATGTTTAGTCTTTGCTTCCAACCACGGGTTTTCAACCTCGCCATCAAATTCCACAGTTCGAGAGTCTCCACCTTCTTTCTTCAAAGCACCAACTAGGAGAGCATAATTGTCATTCTGAGTGTAATGTGCATTGTCCCAAAGTATTACATTGTCTTCTGCATGCTTGTGGTATTATTTATTCTGAAATTCTTAGTTCTAGTCTCCTTTAAAACTCTCGAGGAGTTTCTGCATTTATGTTTTGCTTCACTCATGGAGGCTAACAAGATACCACTCTAGTATGTTCAAGCTATGTGCAATGTAATCTTGTCTTGATTTTCAGTAGAATATTATATACTTTTAGTTATTTGTGATTGGTCACTTGAAAGAAGGATTGCTTCGTGCATTGTCCTCATAGCATCGTTTCAATACTTGCTAGACTCTTTTCGTAGTACATGCTTATATACATCTAATGAAGCAAAAGAGTTTGTCAAAGTTTTCTTTGTCGCGTCCAGTTCGTTGAACTGAATTGCTTGAGGACAAGCAATATGCTAAGCTTGGGGGAGTTGATACGTCTCAAACGTATCTACTTTTCCAAACACTTTTGCTATTGTTTTGCCCTCATTCTTCCATGATTTGAACTAAACTAACCCGGACTGACGCTGTTTTCAGCAGAGCTGCCTGTATGGTTTTATTGTGTGCGGGAAAATGGATTTTTAGGTGTCTCAGAAAATTCCAAGAAAAATCACAGAAAATCCACGCACCCGAAGGGCCATTGTGCCAGAAGTGGGGCCAGAGGGCAGCCAGGGGGGCCCCAGGCGCCCTGCTGGCGCGGCCCCACCCCTGGCCGTGCCAGGAGGCCGCCTGGGAGGGTCCTCCCCCCTCTGGTGCCCTACCTTGTCTCCTATTTATTCCCGTGGCGAGGAAACCCCAGAACAGAAGTCGTTTTTCCAGTTTCCGTCGCGGAGCCGACGCCACCCTCTGTTCTTCTTCGGGAGGGCTAATCTGGAGGCTGATTTGGCCTCCGGAGAGGGGAGATCGTCGCCATCGTCATCATCATCACCACTCCATCCTCCCTCCATGACTTCTCCTTCCATGTGTGAGTAATTCCCTGCTGTAGGCAAAGGGGATGGTAGGGATTGGATGAGTTAGATCATGTAATAGTTTATCAGATTGGTGGGGGCATGTTGCCTATCATCTACTTTGGTGTTTATCATCTTTGCTTCAACTTGTTGCTCTTAATGCTTGTCACTTTGGGCCTGAGTGCCATGTTTTCAGATCTGAACCCTATGTGTTTGCATGAATATATTTGTGTTCTTGATCCTATCTATGAGTTGTTTGCACCTATTATGGTCCGGAACCGGCGATCCCAAAGGTGACAGCTTGGGACACCAAAGGGGATGGTCCATAATTTGAGGATTCCATGTATCCATTGAGTTTATTGCTTTGTTCCGGTGCTCTTTGACAGGAGCACCTTAATCTCCATAAGTTCCTTTTGGCCCCGTTCGTAGCGGGATGGTAGGACAAAAGATGTTGTGCAAGTTCTTATTGCAAGCACGTACAACTACCTGTGGGATACATGCCTAATGTTTGATATTTGCCTAGATGATCATTACTTTTCTGTGTGCCTTGCCCCAAGTTAGATTCATGATGTATCTCATCCATGCAGCGCCCAACCATCCATCTCCCTAGCCTACAGTGTTTCAATCCTGCTGGTTATTAGTTGTTACTTTTGTTGTTCACTTTTGTTGTCACCACCATCACTATCATATCACCGTTACCACTTATCTTTTGTTGCAAGTAAGTATATTTCAGGTGCGGTTGAATTGACAACTCAACTGTCAAAGCTTATAAATACTCTTTGGCTCCCCGTGTGTCGAATCTATAAATTGGGTTATTCTTACCCGCGAAGACTATCTCGATCCCTTACGGTTGAGGGTTATCATTTGTACATGATCATCTTACACAGAAGGGAAACGTTACACCCGGACTCTTGAACCTGCCAAACTACACATGCAGGAGTCCTAACCGGATACGGGCGATAATCTTCAATGATAATCTTCACGGCCCATCAGTCCGGCCCATAACAAGTAATTTGGCCAACCGAGGACCCCTTAATCCAGGACTCCCTCAGGCTGCCCAACATTCAGCCACTTACAACCCTTCCTGTTGTGGTGTGGGTTGCCACAGTAGGAATAATGCATTATGACACCATGTCTGGACATTCCCTTCCCTCCATTACTACATATGATCTCTTCTGGTGATTTCCTTCTACTCATGCAAGGTCTTCCCACATGTTTTGTGTACTCTGGTGGCAGTATTGGGGGGCCATTCATCTTCTCCCACTCTGTGATATCTTTAAAAGGATAAATTATGTTGATATAGGCCTTCTTGAACATTGCCACTGAGTAGCAATTATCCACCAATGTTATGGGGTCAACTCTCTCATTTCTGCAGCAAGCAATGGCATGTATACATGTGACACCACTTTTTTTCCATCTCATGCAACTGCAAGACTTGGTGTTTATGTCCACAATGTAGTTTGCTCATCTGTCACCTACTTGAAATACTCCATCTCCTCACTCATATACATAACAAGTGTTTGCAAGATCTTTGAGCTTCTCAACCATCTTCTTTATCTTAGGGCATGTAACTCCTTGCATCTTCTCACCCTGAATTTGTTTGTTGTAATGCCTGCTAGTCCATGGTTGTTTGATCCTCTCAAACATTGATAGGATTGGCAATTCCCTGGCTTCCAGGATATACCTGCAAGCATAACACATGGTCAAACAGGAAAAACTAGGCAGGTAATCATCACATCTCAAGGTACAAAAGTAGAATGTTTCATACTTGTTGAAGACCTCACATAGGTTGTTTAGCAAAATATCACACTTTGGTATGTCACACTGGAATGCCCTCACCCAAGTCTCTGGCTCTAATTCTTTCAACCACGTGTATGCATCATCATTCAGTTCCTTCATCTCATTCATGTACTACTCATATTTGATAGATGTTGTGCTTCTTGCTATCTTCCATAGCTGGTTCTTCGGTGCATCACCTTTGTACATCTGCTGGAAATTCTTCCACATATGCCTGAAACAGAACCTATGTTCTGACTGTGGAAACACATCAGTCACAGCATTGATAAGCCCCTTTTGTTTGTCACACATAATGGTCCATGGTGAGGTGTTGATGATACCAAGATCCATCTTAAGTCTCTCAAGAAACCAAACCCAGTTTGGCATGTCTTCCACTTCCACAACACCAATAGCAATTGGGAAAATGCAATTGTTTGGATCTATGTCAACTGCAACAAGTAACTAACCCCTATATCTAGTCTTTATATGGCACCCATCTATGAAAATCATAGGCCTGCATCCTTCAAGGAAACCTCTTTTAGAAGCATCTAGACACATGTATGCTTTGATGAACCTAGCTTGATCATCAAGTGCCAGGAAGAATGAACTACCTAGGTTGCTCCTCCTTATCTCATTTCCATAATCCCATAGCATCTTGTAGTGTCCTTCTTCATCACCATGAATTATCTTCATGGCCAACCTCCTTGCCCTTTGTAGCTTAGTCCTACTTGGTGTCATATGCCATTCTTTCTGTACCACTCTTGAGAAGTTCCTCAAGTTCATATCCTGATCTGCCCTAAAACTCTCAAGATACTTGCAAGAAATCGTGCAGTAAATGCTTTGATCTTCCATTCCTTGCAACATGTGTGCTCTTCCACATACCTCTTGACCATGAAGCATTTAGTCCTACTGTCATATGATGCCCATAAATACCAAGTGCAGTCCTCATCACACACTTCCTTTACTCTCTTCTTGTCATTCACTAGCAACTTCACATCGACTCTATTTTTGCAGCTATACTCCTTTATATCTTTCCTTAACAGTTCAATATTCTCAAATACTTGACCCACATGGAACTTTGGATAGTGAAGGTCCTCCTTTCTGAAAGATCTGAACTTGGTCTGAGTTTCATCATCTGAATCTGGTGCCCACAAGTCATCACCTTCTGATTCATAATCAGACATGTATTCATCTTTTGCTTCAACACCTTGCTTGACCTGACATGCATCTCCCCCCTTCTCCTTAGCCTTTGACTGCACTGGCTCATCTTCATTCACATTGTCAGCATAAAGATCATCATCCCCATCACTGATATCAAAATCACTATCAAACATGTCAGCAGGATCAAAATCACTGTCATCTGAGTCACTGTCTGATGCTGACAACACTTCTTTCCTTCCCCTCTTGGCTCTTCTATCCCTGTCTTCCTCCCTCTCCACTCCATTGTTCTCTGCCTCTGCTCCACTAGCATCCAAATGTACTGCATGTTGTTGTGGATCAATAGTACTCTCTTGTTGCACATGATCCAAATGGCCTGAGTCTGACTGAATATTCTCTGTCCTCCTTGCAAAGATAAATGGATTGCCATCATCAACTCCAACTTCAGACTATTTGGATAAACTATTTGAATTGCAATAGGGTCTTGTTCTTCTATATGCTCCACTGTTGCTAGATTCAGGATTGACAGTGCTCTTTTGTTTGGAAGGGCTGAACGCTGGTGGCATATGAGCTCTTGGATTACTGACTACATCATCAACATCCTTGTTAGAATGCAAACTATCGTCATGGTCCAGATAAATATCAAAGAAATGATGGCCTGTTTACAGAACTGTCATCATTTGATCAGTATCTTCCTCACTCCTAATCTGTCTCAATGCATATCCGATGATGTCAAGAATGGGAATGCATTAGTATGCTTTTATCCTTCCAGCCATTTCCCATCCTATCTCCTCCACCATATGCTCCACAATTATTAGAGACCAGGTTAACCTATCAACTTGATCATACCACACTTCATGTCCATTGACATAACTTTTGTTGCTTCCTTGACCCATGAAAAAAAACATGATGAAATAGCATTGAGAATTTCTCACTGCGTGCTCCTGTTACAAAAAAGGCACACAAATTGAATAGATCCATCAATGATTGAAACAAACTTGACCCAAAATTGAACCTTTTATGTGAACCATACACCCTATAGTAAAACCCCAATTCTTCCACGAAAACCCTAGCACAAATTATGAACACTGGTCCACGAATCAGTACGCAATTCAGGACGTACAACAATGACTCACATATGCAATTGCTTGTGGAATCAAACCTATATTCCACTTTTCAAACCGTGGCAAAAACCCTACCACAAACCCCCAAATCGGTTAATAAAACCCTAGTATTTCTTCCTATGCAGGCAAATTCAAGAGAAATGTATACAAACTAAATCCAATCTCTACATAATTCGATTAGATATCAAATAGGCCAAAAATCTGAACTTACTGTACTCGGGGGTAGAGGCTCCATCGGGCCGACAAACTGCAGCCATGGCGGCGGCACCTTGCCTTCGCCACGGTGGCGAGACCCTCCTCCGCGGGCGATCCTTCGAAACCGTCGCCGACCACTACACCGGCGATCAACTGCTCCCTAGCTCCTTGGCCGCGCCGTCGCCTCCACCCACCAAAACGATGAGACAGGGGAGGTGGAGAGACAGGGGTGGTGGGGAGGTGGGAGGGCGACCAGATATTGAAACAAAGATGGAAGTATTTTGTAAATTGGCCACCGCTTCACTTCTCCACATGACACGAGCCGCGAGGACTGTTCAACAGGTGGTCAGCCGGTGGCATACCGGCTCTGTACGTGGAATAGTGACCGTACAATCACATCCCATCGACAAAGTGACCGTAGTGACCGTATTCCTAAGTACGGTGACCAAACCGACTTCGCGGAAGCAAGTTAAGGTACCTGTAGTGCAATATTGGGCGGACCATGGCCCAGGTCTGTCCCAACTGAGCTCTGCCCCTGAAACTGAGTATAACAATTTAAAAGCGAAAATGTATTTTCAATTAGCATGTGACAGAAAAACAGTAATCACCAACAGCCGTCGCCTCCTCCTCCAAGAAAGAAAGATACGGTTTGTTCCTCTCGTCGGCGCCGGCGCAGGTCCGCCTCGTCTTCTATGGCCCTAGGGCCATGGAGGCGCGGTGGATCCGGGCCCCGGCGGGAGGGCTCCATTTTTAGTCTTTTTTAAATATTGTTAGGGTTTGTGCCCTACTCAGAAAGGCGAGACGGTGGTGGCTCCCTGAAGATGGAATAAAGGTTTTCCCGCCTAGTCCCCCTTCCGGCGGTGCGTCTAGCATCAATGGTTGTTGTGTCGAGGTGTGTCTCCGGCGGATCTATCTTTGGTGGATTTTATCGGATATCGTGTGTCTTCGGTTTGGATCCTTCCGATCTATGTTACTCTTTATCTGTGGCGGTTGCCGTTCTGAGGTGCTGGTCCTATTGGGTATTCTTCATCTGGGGCGGTTGCTGTTCTGAGGTGCTGGTCCTATTGAGCCTTAGCATGACGACTTCCCGACTATCTACTATAATAAGTTGCGCCCGACTTCGGCGATGGAGGGGTGATGACTGCGGTGCGCCTTCGGCTCGTTTCAGTGCTTGTAGTCGTCGCTAGGTAGTCTTCGGATCTAGATGTAACTTTTATTTCTGATGTTCGTTATACTGCCATGATTGAAAATGAATATATTGAGGAAAAAATCCGAAAACAGTAATCACCAAATAATGTAAGCATCTGAGACTTTCTAAAAAAACAAAATCCGAGACTTTCTCAATGCCAAAACAAGTAACGGGCAGTACATTCGAAGCGGCTACAATCGTGCGCTAGATTCTCTTGCACCGACAAAAAGCCTTCCCGATGAAACGAACACGCAGTAGCTTTCGCAGCACAGGACAAAAGCCTTGGTTAGCAAAAGTGGTGCGATTAATTTAACATTCCACCGACCAATATGTGGGGTTAAAGTGAAATATAGAAAATTGGGAGGGTAATTTAAAACTATAAACCAGAAAGACTTCTTGACAGCGTTAAAAAAAACTCATGCGTGTCCGAGAACGGCAGAGCATCACGTGGTGAGGGGCCAAAGTTCAGCATCAGAACATGAGTGTGCAGCTAGACAGGAAGATTGCAGAGAATGCAAGCGCCACATGGCTTATCATGTCATTCGATTTTTCATGTGTCAGTGTGTCACTGGCTCTTCAGCTCCAAAGCAGAGAAAGGACTATTATTGATCTGGCTGGGAAATTCTACTCACCCAGCTAATATATATTGTGGAGAGAGATCACAGCACCAAGACTGCTATCAAGTTTTTTTTTTTTTGTCTTTTTTGTGCACGAACAAGTTTGATCAAGAAGGTTAAGCTGAGAGAGAGATGTGAGCAACATACTTGGCAACTACTACAAGCGTACTCTGTGATCCTCCTTGATTTTTGTCTGTCCTGCGTTTGGCATCATGTCTTGCTGAAGGTTGGAAGAAATTGTGACCCTCTTTCCGCACTCGCGACCGCGTCGCCCCTCACGGACGACTGGCAGCGCCCCCGTCTCCCTCCCCCAGAGCCTCTCCCCACCCACTCTTCCCCCCGCTAGCGCCAGCGTGCTTCGCTGGGCTCGGCTCGGGCGGCGGCGGCCCGTAGCTTTTCCCCTTCCGTTGCGGCTCCTGCGTGTGGCAAAGCGGCTTCGGACGGTGCATCCAGGCGGCGATGGTACGACGCGGCGATGGGGTGACTCGGCGCCGACACGGGTGGTCGATGGTGCGGCGGCGGTGCCGTTGGCGGTGGGGTTGCGCGATGATGCAGGCTGGCGGCGGCCGCTTAGCCCAGATATGGGCCCCATCCGGGCCTGGACGGGCTGGTGGCGGGGCGTGTTGGCGGCGTGGCTCCTTGGAGGCGGAGGTGCGGTGTAAGGCTGGTAGGTGGCGGCGGACCTAGGCGTGTTGCAGCGTGGCGGTGGTGGCTTTGCGAGCCCGATCTGGGCGCGGGCGGGCCCATAAGGCCTGGTATGCCCCTGCTTCTGCGTCCGCCTGACTATCGTGGCGGTGCTAGAGGCACTGGCCTCCCGTGTGTCGGCGATGGAGGTGGTTCCCTCCCGTGCGGCTTCGGGTATGCCGCCCTTGCTTCCTGGCGCTCCCTCTCTCCGTCCTCTAGACCTCGCGATGGTGATCTTTGTGAGACGACGTGGGTGGCCTCAAGACTGTGGTGATGCATGTTGGTGGGTGGCAAGCCGGGTGGATGGCTTCATATCGGTCGGGTAATGGTATGGTGGGTGCGGGAGAAATCAGTGCTGGTTTATCCGGCACCGACGTGGTGACGCATGCGAGTGTCATCATTCCTTCCTGAAGGATGTTGGGAGTACCCATCCCCCCACTCCCCGCCGTGTGATGAGGAAACCCTAGGACATGTCCGGATAGCGGCGTCATCATTGTCGTCACATTCCTTCTTAGAGGTGCTACTTGGTAGGCGACGGGTCGGAGCCTGGGAATGTGATGGGACTATTTCGAAGGGCGCAACGATGGTGGGTCATCCACTCTTCTTCGAGGTGCCGTTGTTGGCATTAACTTGTTTTTTCGTTCTCTTTTCTTTTGGGCTTGATGTGATGTTCGCCCCAACAGTTGTTATGTGATCGGTGTTGGTTGCTTTATAATATAAAATAGGGGAAACTTTTTTCAGCAGGCGTACTCTTGTATTTTGCATACTCTTTGTGGTGTAGCGATTTCATAGCCGGGGATATTATAATCAAGGTGAGATTTCTCTTTTGTGAAAAGGAGGTTGAGATGGAAGAGAATCAAATATTCAGTATAATTGTATCGATGGGGTCCGCTCCGGGCGCCCTCCCGCCCCCCTCCCCCGCGTCGTCCGCTCCGGGCGACTCGGGGGCGAAACCCTAGCCGCCCGCCGGTTTCCCCCCGCCTTCCCTCCTCCCCCGCCGCCGCCGGCAGTCGCCTGCGCGGCGGTAAGCGGCGGCGGGGTTTCCCCGCGCACCCGCTTCGACGTTGGAGGCGCCCCCACCCCGCATCAGACGCCGCCGACTGCCTCCCCAGCTCCTGGTGGCCGCCGACGCAGACCCTATGTGGCGGCCGTCGGTCGCCGGAGCTGTCGCTAGCCCTTCTCCCGATCCGGCGTGGGGGTCTCCTGGGAAGGTCCGACTGCCAGATCAGATCGGCTCGGCCCTGGATCGGGGCCGGCTCCTCTCTGGCGGCTGGTGGGCCGGGGATCGCCGGATCCGCCCGGATCTGGCCGGCGCAGCCCTGCCTCATCGCCCGGCTTGGGCGCTCGCGGTGTGGTCTCCCTGGTGGCGGCGATGTGGGTCATTCTCCGTGTTTTGACGGGATGTGCGCGGTGGGTGGATGCCGGGGTGGCGGCCTCGGGCGGTGTGGACGGCGTGGCCTCTCCTCGGGCGACGGCCGTGGGAGCTGGTGGTCCGCGACTTCGGCTATGCGGGTGGCGAGGTCTCGGTGGACGTCTGCTACGGTGGGTCGGGGTGCCCCGTCACCCGGCGTGCCTGCTTCGATGAAGTCCAACGCCTTCTCCGGTTGCGTGCGCTCCCCTGGCTAGGTCTTTGGCCGGGTGGATGGGACGGGGGCGGGATCAGGGGAAACCCTTGGCCGTCGGCGGAGGCCACGACAATGGCGGCGCCTTGTGGGCGTCGGTTCCCTTCTTGGAGGCCTTGTCGAGGTCCTATCCCGTTTCTCATCGTGATCTTCATTTGGGCGAAACCTCTAGTTCCCTTTGCGGGCGACGACGTCGTACCTTCGTCGCGTTCCTTCTTGAAGGCGTCGCTTGGGGTTCCTGGAAGCACGGTGGGCGCTTTGTGGTGCGTGTGAGGTGTTTGGTGGCGGCAATGTGTGCGTCGTTTTATCTATTCTACCGCTGATCTTCGTCTTGTGGTAGCACTCCATCTGCTTGGAGATGTTCTAGCGTAGGTGGTGCTCGTTATTTGGCGTCATGGTGGCGTTGATGGCGGAGGAGCCTGTCAAGGGTGGCACCTCAATCTGCTTGGAGATGGACCAGTGGAAGATGGTGGAGACGACACCTATGAGTGTGTCAGACCAGTTTATGCCCTAGACCCGGTATGTGGCTAGGCTGGAGATTCCGGCTTTCGATGTTAGGATTAGGTGAGTGGTCTGGAGAGTGACCCAACTAGCACCCCTTCATCATATGAATAGGAGTAGCGGCATATGTTGCCTAGATGGTGGATTCAGGCTTATTGTTGTAACACTTTGTAAGGTCCTCGAGAATAATCAATAAAATGGCCGTATGCATCTCCCAGATGCAGAAGTCGGGGGTCATCTTTCTTTTCTAAAAAAAAAAAAATCGTATCGATGGGTGCTTGCTCCTTTTCTTCTTCTAGGAGGATAAACGATCGACCGCTGCATTAGTTGATGCAAACAGCCACACTTAAAGACAATATCAAGCATTTTATTCCTTTCTAGTCGTTCGGTCAAGTCTAATTTTCATTTGTCGCTCGTTACACAGTCCATGTGTTGTGGAAGGACGTCTATGTCCTTCGACTTAACTCTTCTTCGCTTTTTGTTTTGGCCATGACTTGTGAGTTGGAACATGACTTTTTGGATGTTAGATGGTTTTGTTGGTGAAAGCTCCCATTTTGTGAATACAAAATTGTTGGCTTTTTAATTAGATAATTTGATGTCATGAAAACTTGCATGATTTCTTTTTGCCATTTTAGGGAACACCTGCAGGGATTTAAAGAAAAAGCAACCTACCTTATACTGAGCAGAGACTAAAACTATTTTTTGTGTTTGGGGGGTTCATTTTCGATCTTGAGTATGGCCCTCTACTTTAATTACCATATGTTGGTATCAAAGATATGTTACATGGGCGCTTTTCACTTGACATGGATACCTCAACCATATTGTTCCTGTTTGTAAACGTTTTACAACATAAAATTATTGATATAAGTGCATCTACAATTCTTTACTGATTTTTTTTCATGTGCTTGTATTTCATACCTAACCACGCCTATGTTGTCTCAAAAAAAATTTGTTGGAGCGTTACCCTCTTTTGTTGTTGCTTGTATTTGAAACCCTTTTTTTTGTGGATTTGTATTTCAAACCTATTCACCAACTGTAGAGCTAATCAGGCTAAACCCAGCAAAATTCATCATCTTTAACAAATAAACTATTTTCATGGTACATGAAATTTTTGTATAAATGGTTTCTTTCATAACATTTAGCAGATATATCATACTTACTATTATTTGGAGCGCTAGTTTTTTGTTTATCCCATATTATTAATATTTAATAATAATTCACGAAAATTACATCTAATAATAATATTCAGGGTTAAATACATTAACTAGTGAAAACATGACATGCAACCAAAAAAAGGTATTCATAAGTTTTTTTAAACGCTTGAAAACATAAGAAATATCTAAGGGTAATGCACTCAGGGCATTTCCAAGGTGGACCCGTACACCGCTCGCATCCGCTGGACCGCGCTGTCCGGACTGTAGAAGCCATCCAACACGAGACTGTATCAGCCGCAAGACGGTCTAGACGCGATTTCTCCCGTAAATTGGAGACAAAGTGGGGAGATTTGCGGGTGTCCGGACACCAGAAACATAGGACTCCGACACCCCCGGCACACCCAATCCCCCCTCCCGGTACCATTTCCCTCCACTCCGCGCCTTCTCCCCCTTACTTTGCATCCGCATCCTCCACCTCCGCCGCCGCCGTTGTATGTCCTCGGCCACCACAAAGGCATTCGGGATTCGTTCATGAAAAACTAGTCGGACATTCGGGATTTAGTCGAACTTTAGACCTTGTTGTTCTAGACTTAATTTGAATGGTATGTATGGATGATTTGTGCTATTTTCTATCCAAACTTTGTTGAATACTGTCCGGTTCGCATGAATTCCGTCCGGTAATTAAAATGCGGGTTGAAATGTACTCCCTCCGTCCGGAAATACTTGTCGAAGAAAGGGATGTATTTAGATGTATTTTAGTTCTAGATACATCAATTTTTATGCATTTTCATGATAAATATTTTCAGACGAAGAGAGTATGCGGCTAGAGTTGGATGGTGTTCTCACGCATCCGTGTTAACGGACAGTCCTCACTATTCGCGGACCGATGAGGAAGAAAATTTGTGAGTTACCGTTGAAGATGGCCTTATGTACATGCTCCCAAAAACGTTAAGGCATCACCTTGACTAGTCAAACGCAGCAAGTCGGTCAAAACTCGAGAGTGAGGTCGAGGTCAACAACAAGCTTGCAATACCCACTGGCCACTGGGAGTTGGTCCATAATCTATCTACTCTACTCCACTGAATTAAAAAACAACAACGCAAGGTCTGTTGCGTTGTGCATTTGGATAGATCTTACAGGTACTACTAAACGTAGCAATCAAATCCCACCAACACCTACCAGAAAGAAATACATTCCACAAGTGACAAAGTCGGAGTATACAAACTACGTACGTACAGTAGCAATTTAAATTACCACCCATTCCTGAAAACAAATATTTTGGTTTAACGTACTACACATTTTACAGTGGAGGCAAAAGTAACTGTAACTTTTAATAAAAATAAAAAAAAAATGTTTCTGCGAGCAACGGCACAGTAAAAATGGCGTTACCGTCCGGGGAATTTTTTAACATTAACGCGGGTGATTATTGTCGTCAAGATGGCGATGGCAGGAAAGCCCGAGTGCGTCGGTATCATCTGATGCGTCGCCTGTCTCCAACCCAAAGGCAAAAAAAAGAGGGAAAAGAAAGGGGTGGGAGTGGGACAGATAGAAGAAGCGGGGGGAGGTTGCCATTGATAGAGACCACGAGCTCTTCTCCAAGCCACCGCTCCGCTCCGCAGGAGCCTCCTCACCCTGCTGCCCCCCCTGGATCTCGGCCCTGCCCGCTGCCATTGCCTCTGCCCACCCCTACCCTGGCCACCTACTTACCTACTGCTGCTACTGCCGCCACACTTGTCTCGAGCCGCTCGGATTGGATCGCTTCGGCTCGAGCCCCGTCCGTCTGCCAGCGTGAGCGCTCCCGTTCCTCGATCGATTTGCGTTTTTGGCTTTGCTTCTTGCTCTTGATTCGGTTCCGGTGCCCCTGCTCTGTTCCCCGCGAGGAAGATCTGACTGCGATGGTTCCGCGGGCTCTCTGCTGCCTGCCCAAGTTCTTGGATTTTCCGTCCGTTCAGTTATCAGTTCGTGATTTCCGCGAGGTGTTCTGCGCCACAAAGATCTGTGTTCTTGGCAGCTGATAAAATGTGACGGATTGTTTCCCTTTCCGTCTTCCATTTCACCAGCGATTTGAGAAGCATGCTCCGGTTCGGTTTCCTTTCGTGGCATTAGAAAAAGATCTCCCTTCGGTTTGGTTTGCCAAAACAGCGGCTAGTCCTGCCATGATTTGCTCCGGTGAATGCCCCGTCGCGATGCATCCGAGATTTGCATCCGCGGCGACTTTGTCTCGCTCCCGTTGTCTCTTGCTGCATTATTACTGCGTTTGGGCTCCTAGTGGCCGGCAGTTTTGGCTCCTCTGATCTGGCCAAAATTTGTCATATTCAGCAATCTTTTTGTTTTTTCACCCTGCTTCCTGATCAGCCAGTAGCTGGGCTTTTATGTTTTACAGTTTACCATTGTAGCAATTTTTACACCCGCATTTAAACGGTTTGGCGCTTGTCTGCAGAGCTGGGTTCTCTTGATAAGGGACTAGAGATTGGATTAGATTACTGAGTGGAATTGGGTGGGGATGGAGAAGAGGGGTGGCACTCCATCGCCGTCGCCGAGGTCGACGGAGAAGTCCGGGAAGGACCTGACGAGGTCGGGGGACGCCAACGGCGGCGCGAACGCCGGCGGCAACGCCACCCCGAAAGGCGATAAGGAGAAGGGAGTCAATGTGCAGGTCATCCTTAGATGCAGGTGAGTGAGGAGAGCTCAGCAGTTCTGCTTCAGACAAGTTCAGTGTCCTGCTGTTTTTTGTGGCCACTCACTGTCTGCAATGTGGTGCATTCAGGCCCCTGAGTGAAGACGAGACAAAGGGGAATACTCCGGTGGTGATATCGTGCAATGAGCGCCGCCGGGAGGTCGCCGCCACTCAGGTTATCGCCAATAAGCAGATTGACCGGACTTTCGCCTTCGACAAGGTATTACATCATCTTCCACGGTCACTTAAGCATAAGCTATTACCTCACTCACTGGTGACAACCTCTGTTTTGCACTTTGCATTTGTTGATTGCTGTTGTTGACTTAATGTATGCAAGTTTTGACTCAAATTTAGTCTAATGATTGGTTCCGAGTAGGTCTTTGGCCCGTCATCAAAGCAGAAGGACTTGTTTGAACAATCCATCTCACCAATAGTACATGAGGTCCTTGAGGGCTATAATTGCACAATTTTTGCCTATGGGCAAACCGGTACCGGCAAGACCTATACAATGGAAGGAGGTGGAACCAGAAAGGCCAAGGTAAATTGTTATCATTTTGTACTTGAAGTCAATTAAAAATGTACCTTTGGTGTGCATGTTCCTTACCATTGCCTGGCTCCTGTAACAACCAGAGTGGTGAACTCCCAACTGACGCTGGAGTTATCCCGAGGTCCGTCAGACAAATTTTCGACATCCTTGAGGCCCAGTGCGCGGAGTACAGCATGAAAGTCACCTTTCTTGAGCTTTACAATGAAGAGATCACTGATTTGTTGGCTCCTGATGAGCCAAGGTTCCCTGTGTTACCTGTCCCTGAGGACAAGAATAAAAAGCCCATTGCCCTTATGGAAGATGGCAAAGGTGGTGTTTTTGTTAGAGGGCTTGAAGAGGAGGTTGTGTACTCTGCTGGCGAAATCTACAAGATACTTGACAAGGGCTCTGCAAAGAGGCGTACCGCAGAGACATTGCTGAACAAGCAAAGCAGCAGGTCACACTCCATATTCTCAATCACAATTCACATCAAGGAATTGACTCATGAGAGTGAGGAGATGATCAAAATTGGGAAGCTTAATCTCGTCGATCTAGCTGGTTCAGAAAATATATCACGCTCAGGTGCTAGAGATGTGAGTGAACTTCAAATGTCCTATTCTGTATTTTCTTCTTCCCATGTACCTGATTTTTCAAATGCCATGAAGTACATTTGATATTCAATTGGATTCCAGGGCAGAGCGAGAGAGGCCGGGGAGATCAACAAGAGTTTGCTCACACTTGGCCGTGTTATTAATGCTCTAGTTGAGCACTCTGGACATGTCCCATATAGGTAGCTCTAAGGGCATTCTCCTGACTGCACCTGTTGTAGCAAAGCATTGCTAAAGAGGGCTTAACACCGCTCTACCTATTTGTTTCAGAGATAGCAAGCTGACAAGATTATTGCGAGATTCATTGGGAGGGAAAACAAAGACTTGCATTATTGCTACAATATCGCCTTCGGTATATTGCTTGGAAGAGACGTTGAGCACACTCGATTATGCACATCGTGCAAAAAATATCAGGAACAAACCCGAGGTCACTATCTTTTCTTTTTGTTTGGATAATCCGTAAATATTGATGTTTCATTATTTCAGATAGTAGAAATGTTGATGATGTGTTTTGTATCGCCTAACTTACTCTTATTACCATTGAGTCCAGGTGAACCAAAAGATGATGAAATCTGCTGTCATCAAGGACCTTTACTCCGAAATTGACCGCCTTAAACAAGGTTTGTCTGCGTGCACTTCTTTGCTATACTGAAATGTTACATGTCATGCCTTTTCTACTCACCTAGTCTCCTGTCTGTTTTCAGAAGTGTTTGCGGCAAGAGAGAAGAATGGTATATACATTCCAAGAGAGCGCTACCTCCAAGAGGAAGCTGAGAAAAAGGTCCATCTTAATTTTCCAATTAAACCCTTGTTAGATTTGTTCAGATAAACTGAATAAATCTTTAATCGCCATCTCAACTTTTCAAAACCTAACTTTTTCACTCAGGCCATGACAGAAAAAATAGAAAAACTGGGAGTTGATCTAGAGGCTAGGGATAAGGTTAGTTGTCTATAAGCATGTCACAGCAAACCATTTATTTGAATGGTGATTTGATTTTAAATTCTCTACACAATCTATGGGCAGCAATTGGTGGAACTAAAAGAACTTTATGATGCTCAAATGCTTTTGAGTGCAGAGTTGGGCGAAAAACTCGAGAAAACTCAGGTATCTTTATAGTGTCCAGCTCATGGTATTGCAATCTTTGGGCAAATACATTATATAATTGTCATTCCATCTGTCTTTTGTCTGCAGAAAGATCTGGAGGACACCAGGCATGCTCTGCATGATTTAGAAGAAAAATACGGTGAAGCAAAGTCTACTATCAAAGAAAAGGAATTTGTAATATTTAATCTTCAGAACTCAGGTTTGTTGAACTAACTAATTATTACCTGCAAAAACAAGAATTAACTCATTACTGCAAGTCTCTTTGCTTAGCATGGTTTGCTCATTTACTTCTTATAATTACTGGTAAATGAATCATCAATTGTTGTCAATTCTCTTGACATAGAATCAAAAGTTTATGTGCTCATCCATACTTGATTTCAGTTAGCCAATTGAGTGTATATATACTTTACTATGTTTACCGACATTCAATGAAACTTGCTGATAAATATTTTTGCTACAGAAAAATCACTGGTAGATTGTGCCTATAATCTCCGCGCAGAATTAGAAAATGCAGCAGCAGATGTTTCTGGTCTATTCTCCAAAATAGGTTCGGCATCTCAACTCGATCACCCCTATTTTGTGATGGACCGGTTTCACTTCAATGGTCATTGTTCTTGAATACTGGCAGAGCGTAAAGACAAAATAGAAGATGGAAACAGGTCACTCGTGCAGAGATTTAGATCTCAACTGACCCAGGAGCTTGATGCCTTGCATAAGACCGTCTCCACTTCAGTGATGCAGCAGGAGGATCACCTCAAAGAAATGGAAGATGATATGCAATCATTTGTATCTTCAAAAGATGAGGCAATTAAGTTTCCCCTCAATATTGTACTTAAAAGTTTATCTTGTGTTACTGCTATGTAAGGTGGAGAATGACATGCTTGAGTTACCCATTTTTAGGCTGCACAAGGGCTAAAGGAGAGCATACAAAACCTTAAAGCGCTGCATGGTTCAGGTATTACAGCGCTGGATAATTTAGCAGGCGAAATTGACATGAATTCTCAGACAACATTTGAGAAACTGAACTCACAAGTACAATCACACACATCAGATCTTGAGAAAGTAAGCTTTGTTTCTTTCGGCCAATTTGTGGTTGCAGCGACTATAGGAATATTTCTGATTGATCTTCCTGTATTTTGTAGTGTTTCGGAGTAATTGCTTTGGGAGCAGACAACTTGTTAAATGAGCTTCAGTGTAGCCTTTCGAAACAAGAAGAGCGACTGGCCCACTTCGCAAACAAGCAGCGGGAGGTCTGTAATATTTTGAGACACTAGAACATTTGATATTTGCTTAAGCCATTCTGTTCCAACATTTCTGTTAATGTGTGCAGGGACACCTAAGAGCCGTGGAAGCGTCACGGTCCATCTCAAATATTACTGTTGGTTTCTTCCATTCACTGGATGTTCATGCATCTAAACTTACTAGTATTTTGGAAGAAACACAAGGTGTGCAAGATCAACAACTTATTGATCTTGAGAAGAAATTTGAGGTTACTCCTAATGATAATTATTACATTCGGTATGCAGTTAATAAATTAATGTAACTTCTTAACATAATGTGATTTTATCATTTTTGACAGGAGTGTGCGGCTAATGAAGAAAAGCAACTTATAGAAAAGGTGGCAGAGATGCTTGCAATTTCCAATGCAAGAAAGAAGAAGCTGGTAAGTGTTATCCATATCTTCTGTAATTCATATTTTTAGCCTGTGACTATCTGAGTGCTAGTAATCTAGTATATGATGTGATACCAAAAAAAGAAGTTATGTGCTGTCGATGATTGATTGAGGAGTTGAACTATTACACAACTGCTGCACATTGTTAATCATAAGCACATATTGCAGGTCCAAACGGCTGTAGGTGGCCTTCGAGAGAGCGCTGTAAACAGGACAGATCAGCTGCAGAAAGAAATTTCAACAGCACAGGACTTCACCTCATCCGTACGGGAAAAGTGGGGCTTTTACATGGAAGAAACGGAGAATAATTACATTGAAGATACCACCGCAGTCGACAGTGGACGGTCTTGCTTGGCAGAAGTTCTTGTGGAATGGTCAGTATGGCTACTTGATGTGATGCTTTCTGCTACGAAATATGGAGATTTCGGTGCTTAACGTTTTCTCGAAATCTGCAGCAAAACTAAGACGGGCATGGGTGCACAACAATGGAAGAATGCTGAGGATTCTCTCTTCAGCCTTGGAAAAGGAAATGTTGAATCAGTAGATAGCATAGTCAGGTATTAGCACAGACACTGATCTGGAAGATTTTAAAATTTCTTTTATCCTAAACTAGCAATTGTGAATAGCAATCATGGTGTGTGCACTTTACCAGGACGGGGAGAGAAGCCAACCAATTGCTGCGTTCAAAATTATCTGCCGCAGTATCGACTACTCTCGAAGATATAGATGTAGCAAACAAGGCCCTTCTTTCTTCCATTGACAGTAAGTTCTTAACGCTTTGAGTTACTAAAACACAGGGCATAGCGTAATTTTTCCTCATTTTGATGACAACTTAATGTTATTTCAGGCTCGCTGAAGGTTGACCATGAGGCATGCGCAAACATCGTCTCCGTTCTCACTCCGTGCCACGGGGAAATGACGGAGTTGAAGGGTGCGCATTACCACAAGGTCGTGGAGATAACCGGAAATGCGGGGAAATGCCTAGAGGAAGAATACCTGGTGAGCAGTCGTGAAAAGTGATTGGTGGGGAAATCTGTTCTTTATCATCCTTGACAGTGACTGACCAAACCTGTGTTGCATCTTTCTCCTTAAATGTCACAGGTGGATGAACCGTCGTGTTCAACGCCAAGGAGGCGGGAAATCGACCTTCCAAGCGCCGACTCGATCGAGGAGCTGCGGACCCCGGACTACGACGAGCTCCTCAGGTCGTTCCGCGAGTCGAGGGCTGGATGGAAGCAGGTGAACGGAGACACGAAACACCTCCCGGAGGCACAAGAGTCGGCATCGCCATCGTCGGTCAGGGAGGCGAGGGTCCCCCTTACAGCGAGAAATTAGATTCACCCAAACCATGTACAAAGGAGCCATTTGTTTAGTTTTACGTTTTACCCAGTTGATTTGCTGTTGATAGTGTCATCCATTTGATTAATTGCTATTATCGGTTGAGGGGTTTGCTGTTCTTAGGCTGGTCACCAGTGAAGAGTAATATATATGTATTTAATACATAGGCAACACAGTGAAAGAATAACATTTTTTTGAGCACCAATGGAAGACTCATTGAGCTGAGTATTATGCTTACTGTGCTGCAACGTTGTGAAAAGAGCCAGTATGCACTACTACCTCCATCCTGATTTATTAGCCCCCCTCATATTTAGGTTATATTTTGGCCATGATTACTAAAATACTCCATCAAGTATAAGTTATACTCCCACCGTTCCGAAATGTAAGTCTTTTTAGAGATACCAACATGTGACTACATACGAAGCAAAATGAGTGAATCTACACTCTAAAATATGTTTACATACATCCGTATGTTGTATTCTATTTGAAATGTCTAAAAAGACTTATATTTAGGAACGGAGGGAGTATGTAGCAAACTACCTCCATCATGGTTTACTAGCCCCCTCTTATTTAGGATCATAGTTTGACCATGATTAATAAAATGTAAGTTATATGTAACAAAAATAATATCACCGGAAACTATGTTCAAATACAAATCCAACAATATAATTTTTCATGGCATGCATTAATATTTTGTTAGTTAAACTTATAGTTAGAATTTGAAACAAAATACAAACTGGACCAATAAACGAGTACGAGATAGTAGATGATTTTCCTCCATGAAAAAAGAAGTGATGATGAAAGTGCTATTCTGCTCCCAGGTGGACGAAGACAAACATTCTTGAGCGTTCTCCCTACGTGTAAATTTTCATAGGGATCACATTCATTCATAAAACAAAACAAAACAGGCACCCTATAATGCTTAAGAAATGAGCTTTTTCTGAGCAAATGGAATGTTATTTCTGCACAAAATTTTGCACAGGATCAAGTAGAACATTCGGACATGTGCTACCAAAAAAACAGCTTTAAAAATTATTTTTACCAAAAAAACGAAATCTCTTTTGTGATAATCTGAATTATATGATGATGGCTATTGAAAATATAATAATGGGATGAAGAAATCTCTGTTGAAAATAATAATAACAATAATAACCTGATGACTAAATCTCTGTCGCAAACAAGCCTCAACTGTGGGTAGGTCAAGTGTCACTGGCACTGGAATTTGCTGGCTGGTATCCAAATATGAGTGAAACGTACTGTAGTTACATAAACATATATTGGTGATCTAACAACTTTAGATGACAACTGCACCACAACTGCACAAAGCCACTAGGAGGAGAAAAAGGAAAACTATGAAAGCCGCTGTTTCTTGACAAAAGAATGTACAAGCACAAGGGCAGAATCAAAAACTATTTCTGCTACAAAATATTCTGTCGAGGGGAAGGCCTAGCGGCTGCCGCTTCATACCCTGCAAAGCAAACACAACAAGAGATCCTCAGTATATGGGGATTATGGATGAAAGAACAGGGAAGAATTGGACTGAAAATTATTATTCAGAAACACACGAGGCCTGTAAGAACCTACTGAAACCAGACAATGAACTAAAAATAACAAAAAATGAATATCTGTTCAGATCACAATCAGCATAATTTGGATAGACGATTCCTGCACTAACAATCACACAATATCTAGTTTCACATGCTATTTTATTTTTTTCTGAATATAATTAGGGGATAGTAGTAAATGTGCTATGCCTGAGGCATATACAGACTGCATGATAAAGGATTCTTAAAGCTGTTCTAAACAAAGCCTCCTACCAATGAACTAGAGATTTAAGACATTTGGCAAAGGCAGATAATTGCAAACTACTCCCTCTGTATCAAAAAACTTCTTATATTAAGTTACAGAGGTAGTAGATCACAACTTTCACAGACAAATTCAAGCCCAGGAACATCTTAATCAGCCTGAACAAACAGATCTACAGGTCACACTACTGTACATCTTTTCGTAAGGAAAGCTACAAGCTGATGATCATTGTGAGAAGTAAGAAATAAACAAGAAAATTATGACCAAGACACAGAAAGTGAGTCACAGATATATTTAGGGTTGAAGCAGTATATTACAACTTGCAATTACACAGTTTTGGTATAAGAGAAACTCAAACTTACATAGATCAACAGGCTTCATACAACAAATAACTACCTAGTAGTTCCCAGAATATGTTACTATAGGATAAAGAGAAGGATGAAGTAACACTAACAATGAAAAGAATGATTGGTACTAGTAAATAAAAAACTTTTAGTTTCTGCAGCAATTACCTAATCTGGTGCTCCAATATATGTCCTGCAAAGCATTATTCATGCCGGGGTTGCATCCATGATATCCTTTGACCCCTCCCTGTCTGCGCCTTTATTAAACTCCCTGCTGGTGAATTGCACAGGGAGTGCCATATTGTGCTTCTTTTCTGGGGCTCTTGATGAATTGCCATCAGCTGTCCCCCTTGCTACTGCATCTACTGAAGGTCTGGAGCTACCAATATCTGGCCTTGCATCAATAGAAACAAGCTTGCTGGTTTCTGGCTTTGCATCAATAGAAACAAGCTTGCTGGTTTCTGGCCTTGCATCAATAGAAACAAGCTTGCTGGTTTCTGGCCTTGCATCAATAGAAACAAGCTTGCTGGTTTCTTTGTCATTTGTTGATGATGGAACAGCATCAAGCTCAAGATCACCTTCCAGCCCACTGTTAGATGGATCCTGAACACCATCCTTGTCTTCTCCTGACGCTGTAGGGTCTGCATCAGCTTTCTTTTGTTTTTTCGCGTTAGGGGTGCCTTCATCCTCGGGATCATCGTTTCCTGCACCAGGATCTGCCGGATCTGAATCTTTCCTTGGTCTCTTCCACTTTTTCGTAGATGATGTGCCATCATCTTCAAAATCTTCCTCCTCTCTACCCCTGTGCAGATAGGTCCACAATTTTTTGTCATTATCATACAGCACACAAGGATCACGCTCATAATGCAAGCGATCAAGAGCGCCACTGACAACTTGATTAACAGCAGCCTCTTTATTGGATTCTGCATGATTTAGGTACTGTGAATCTTTGAGAAGTGTGCAAACATCAGCTCTTGTTCCAGTTCTTCCAGGCAACCTAGAAGCAGCATCTCTTACAAGACAGAGAATAGTGACATGCGGAGGGCGATCAGGCAAGAGCATGGGATGTCCCCTAGCTTTTGACGTGGGCTTTCCACCTCCCCTTCGCAAAGGAGCAACAATAGATTTCTCCCCATCAGCAGCAGTATAACAAAATGCTCTATCAGGAATTGAGTATCTCAAAAACTCCTCACGCTGGAAATATGCCCTTGCTTCGTCAGAGCTTGGGCTTATTGTGTTTAGACTTTTCTGGGCCCTAAGGTCCTTAAATCTTTCCTTCAAATCCAAGTTTGCAGGATTTGGTGCTGGAGGTGGTGGAAGGGATCCTATTTGCTTAAGGGTTTCCTGACCACTTTTCAGCCAATTAGCAAATGCATCGACCAACTTCACAAGCATCTTGTGTGGTATACCCCATGCCTCAGCAGAAGTTTCTTCATTAGGATCACTATATGAAGTACCAGAAGGCAGTGGACCAACCCAGAACCAGCTTTTGTTTGACTTGTCATAGGCAACTAGCGCTCTCCAGCCCTTTGCACCTAGAGGAGCTGTTCTAGATGACAGTACCTTGAGCACTCCTCGAACTAAATCCTGCAGGGGCTCCTGTGTTTCAAGTATGTTGGGATCTCCAGGATTAGTTTTAATCCGACTAACAAGATCTTGAACAGTCAGTGCTGGCGAATTGCTCTGCGCAGTCTGCTCTGCAGCACTGGTATCTCCAACTTCATTGCCCGGTTGTGCTTGCTCTGTTGCACTTGGCTCTTGAGGCGTTTTGCTAGGTTCCTCACTATTGAACCATTTTCTGTTCTCCTCCCCATCAGGCTGCTTTGCTGCCACTGGAGTAACCTCAGTAGGAGTGGCCGTAGCTGCCACTGGAGTAACCTCAGTAGGAGTGGCCGTAGCTGCCACTGGAGTATCCTCAGCTGGAGCGACCATAGCCTTCTTAACGGCGGTTAGAAGGTGTACGATGGAGAAAGAAAAGCCAGTATGGATAGTTGGTGTAATTGGTACATACTTCTTCTTAGGTTTCTCAGGTTCTACTGGCACCACAATAACTTCTGGCACGACAGGAGCTGGTTCCGCTACAGTAATTGCATCTGTAATAGTATCTGGCTTCTTTTTACTTTTCTTCTTCGAGCTGCCACTGATCTCTACCACCTTTGGACCAGATGGCGCATGCTCGCCATGCTCATCCAGGCTTGTAAGTTCAACTCTTCCTTTTTGCCTTTTGGACCCAGAGCTGCAACTTGCCAGCGGCATGTTCACTCTTTCAGAAACATCAAAGTCGCCATTAGAATCTTGGACTGCATAGCCTGCTCTACTGGCCAGCCTCTCACTCTCTGGTGACCTCAGTGATTCATTGGCTTTCTCGTTGCTATCATGCAATTCAGAGTTGTCATAACCATGCATGTCCAGGTTTGCAATTCCCTTGCGCTTTCTTTCACTCCTTGCTGATGGGGGTCTCATCACTTCACCAATCTGTTCCGCCACCTCCACATGCACATCGCGTAAATAATCAGGCTCTGCAACCTTGCCTCTGTGTGACCGTTTGCCCTGAGTCTGGTAGGGTTCGAAATCTGCAGTAGGGGCAGGATAATTTGTTTTGATCGATTTGCCAAGTTTGTTTGACTTTTTGGCACCATATGCTGGTCTATGAAGTTCAGAATATTGAAGGTCTGGCTGTTCTTCAACAAGATTCATACCCGCCCCATCTTCAAACCGTTCTGATGAATCAGATTCTGTCTCCTCACTCTGAACACGGGCAGCTTTGCTCCTGGAGTCCTTCTGGCCAATCCTACCATGCTGACTATTGGATTTAACATTAATCTTAACCTGTGATATCTTGCCTCTAGGATCAGATCCAGAATGTGAACCATTTATCTGCTGCTCAATACTTTTGTAGGACTTAACCTTCACACCATGACCAACTTGAGGCTTCCTGCTCCTGTAATCGCCTTCAGGCTGCCCTCTCTGCCAGTCATTTAAGAGATCAGCATGGCTACCAGCTGGCCAGTCCCTCTCTTCCACTTTGGGTGCTTTATTCTGGGCACCTTTTCCACCGTATATCCGATCTCTCTCCGAGTACTTTGCACTGCTTGCAATCTCAGAATATGGAGGCTCAAATGATGCTGCTAAGGTAACTCCCTGATTACCAATGGCATTCCTGCCATGGTAGTAAGAAGAACCAGTCTGGCTATCATGGTAGTTGTTTCCATAAGGATTGATACCATAGCCCGTGGCCACTTCCTTCTTGACTGGCTTCATCAGCGGTCTCTGAGACCGAATCCTGGGCAAATCCCTGTCATATCCCAGGTCCTCAGAATGAAGGCCATCTATGCTTCTGCGCAGCTTCCCTCTATGTGCGACTCCGGCATCATACCCATAAGCATTATCTTGACGAGAGAGCTTAGAGAGAGCCACCGTAGCATCACGACCAGACCCTCCAGTGTACTCCTCACCCACGGCTTTTGACACACCCAACCGCAGAACGCCCTTGGACCTTTCCTTCCCTAACTTCCCAGCCTTGTTGAGACCCATCTTGTTTGGCTTGGGCCGTGTCAAGAACTGCTCCGCAGACTCCCGGCTCTCTGTGTCAGTCTCTGACCCAGCCCGGGCAACCAAACCCAGTTCCTTCTGCTTCCGCTGTGCCTTCATTGCATCCATAGCTCTCAGCTTCTCACCAAGGCTGTACCCGTTGCAGCTCTTCCAGCAGTCCTTGGTGTCCCACAGCCCCAGCACCATCGAATTGTGGTACCTCTGCAGATGGTAGTAATGCTTGCGCCGCTCCGCAAAGCGGGCGCCGCGGCGGTACAGGACGATCCTGGGGTCGCAGAGGCCGCCCTTGAGGTGGTCGAGCAGAGCGGCCAGGGGGCTCCCGAAGTGGAAGTTGTCCCCCCTGAGGAGCTCGACGAGCGTGCGGGCAAATGTCTCCTGGTCCAGGTCGGGCAGGAAGGCGGCGAGGCGGAGCCGGTCGTCCTCGGAGAGCAGGCCGTTCCAGGCGTCCAGCGAGATCACGCCGCCGAGGTCCGGGAGGTCGTAGAGGTCCAGCGGCAGGGCGACGCTCTGGTCCCCGACCTGGCACATCTCCGCCCCCGCCTCCCCGAGCTGCGTGATCTCCAGCTCGTCAGACCCCATCCCGGAGTCGTCCTCCTCCTCCTCTGCCTCCAGCTCCTCCTCCTGGCCGCCGCCATTCTCCTCCTGGGCCGAGAAGCCCTCCGCCTCGGACCCCTCCGAGGCCGTGGCGGGCGACCGCTCCTCCTCGTCCTCCGTGGAGCCGTCCTCCGCGCCGGACTCCAGCCGCTGGACCCGGGCGCCGCCGGTCCTGACGATCGCCATCGCGTCAAACCACCACCTGCGCCAAGCCACCGCAAACCAATTCCTCAGCAAAAAGGCACGCGCCGGCCAAAACCCTAGCCGCCCGAATCAAATCCAATCCACCCCACCCCACCCCACCGGGGAGCGGAGCCGCGCCCGCCCGAACGGAAAGGGGGAAGGAGAGAAACGACGAGAAATCTCACCGGAGAAAGCAGGGGCGGCGCGGAGCCGGGGGCGCGAAACCCTAACCCTAGCGCGGCGATGCGGGGTTGTGGGGATGGGGGCGGAGGGGAGGGGACGGGAGGCGGATAAATAGTGGGTGGGCGAGGAAGACGACGGAGACGTGGCGGCCGCGGGAGCCGTCGGATTCGCGGGGGGGCGGG